>BMAC01000088.1:742042-775237 GCA_014905375.1 Phtheirospermum japonicum
TGCCTATTGGTAGTGGGCCAATAAGGTCGATCCCCCATTTAGCGAAAGGGCACGGCGAGTATATTGAGTTTAGGGGTTCGGCTGGGGAGTTAATCTGAGGTGCGAATATTTGGCACTTCTTCGTATTCTCCACTGATCTGGTTTACCACGAGTTGGGAGTCACTATGAATCTTGAGATTTCTGATCCCCATGGAGGATGCTGTTTCGAGACCATCTAAGAGGGCTTCGTATTCGGCTTCATTGTTGGTCAACGAGAATTTGAAGCGGACCGCCGAGCAGAAGGGCACTTTCTCGGGGTTGATCAGCACTATCCCAGCACCAGTTCGGCCGGTGGTCGACGATCCATCAATGTACAGGTGCCATTATTCGGCCTCTGCTGGGACGAATTCGACGGCTGGTGTGAACTCGGCTATGAAGTCGGCAAGGTCTTGTCCTTTGATCGCTGTTCTCGGTTCGTAAGTTATATCAAACTGTCCGAGCTCGACAGCCCATTTGATCATTCTTCCGGATGTATCAGGTCGGTGCATGATCTGCTTTAGAGGGAAGCTCGTCAGCACAATTATTCGGTGCTTGAGGAAATATGGGCGCAGCTTGCGCGAGGAAATGATAAGAGCATAAGCGAGTTTTTCCATGGCTGAATATCTCAGCTCAGCATCGTGCATGGCATGGCTCGCATAGTATACTGGATGTTGTCCGAGTTCGTCAGATCGCACAAGTGCCGAACTGACTGCTACTGCCGAAATTGCCAAGTAGAGGTAGAGAGGTTCCTCCTTGGTTGGTTTTTGCAAGGTCGGCACGTTTCCCATGTAGTTCTTTAATTCTTCGAAAGCTATCTGGCATTCTGGCGTCCATTTGAAGCTCTTACTCTTCTTGATTGCTTCGAAAAATGGTTTACACTTGTCTGTTGACKTGGATATGAATCGACTCAGGGCGGCCATTTTGCCGGTAAGMCTCTGCACCTGTTTCACACTTCGAGGAGGCTCTAGCTCGGCTATCGCTCGAATCTTATCTGGGTTGGCTTCAATGCCTCTTTGACTTACCATGTATCCTAAAAATTTTCCAGACCCAACTCCGAAAGAGCATTTCTTGGGGTTTAACATCATTCGGTAAACACGCAAAATAGAAAACATTTTATTAAGATCATCGATGTGATCGGAGGAGTACAAAGACTTGACGAGCATGTCGTCTACATAGACTTCCATAGTCTTTCCTATCATGCTGGCAAACATTTTATTTACAAGACGCTGGTAGGTAGCTCCAGCATTCTTCAAGCCGAACGACATCATGGTATAGCAGTAAAGACCTCTTGCTGAGTAGAATGACGTGTGCTCTTGGTCGTCTGGATGCATTGGGATTTGATTGTAGCCGGAGTAGGCGTCCATAAAACTCATCAGCTCGTGCCCGGCAGTGGCGTCGACCATATAGTCAATGTGAGGGAGTGGATAGCTGTCTTTTGGGCATGCCTTGTTGAGATCTGAGAAGTCAATGCATAGTCGCCATTGCCCTGTTTGTTTTTTTGACGAGCACAGGGTTAGATACCCAAACTGGGTACCTGACCTCTCGAATGAATTTATTATCGAGCAACTTGATGACCTCCAGTTCCAATGCCTCGTATCTATCTGGGCCGAGCTTCCTCCTCTTCTGGATAATCGACCTGACACTTTTATCAATGTTGAGTCGGTGACAAGCTTGCTCTGGGTCGATTCTTTGCATGTCAGCATGCGTCCAGGCAAAAACATCTTGGTTCGCTTTCAAGAAGTCAATGAGCTGGGATCGGATGGGCTCCTGGAGATCGTGGCCGATCCGGAGCATTTTGCTTGGGTCAAGCTCATCYACCGAAACCCAATCTAGGTCTTCCACTGGCTCAGCATGGGTGGCCTTTCTTTTCAAGTTCATCTTTCGAGGGTCCAGCTRGTCCTCCCCCTCTTTCAGTTTGGCTTTATCAGCTCGGCAGACAATATTTTCTAACTCCCACATCGGTTCTTTACCTGGTCGCCGACCTCTATCTCTTTCCCGGTCGACCATGTTTGGGTCGACCTCAACAGAAAATCTCTCAACCGGTGACCTCTTTGTTTCGTCGGCCTTTTCTGCGCACAGGTCGACCACCATCATGTCGACCTTTGTGCTCGACTCCTGTTCCTGAACTGGTTCTGGCTCCTTTCTGTTCGACACGGGAACTGGGAGGTCGACCTCGGGTACTAAGGTCAGTTCAACTTCCTTCACTGTGTGTTCTTTTTCATCTGTAGGTTTGGGTTCGTCCCGTTCTTTCAAAATCAGTTTGGGCTCATCACCTTCTATCTCCTCAACTAGCTCTTCCCTTCTCGATGGTTCAACCATGTTTATCTGCTTTGGCCTGATCGACCAGCTGCATTCTCGAGCAGCCACCTGATCGCCTCTGTGTTCGCATTCTCCGAGGGCACCTGGGAACTTGATCGAGTAATGATATACAGACATTGCTCCTTTAAGATCATATAAGGCTGGTCTGCCTATGAGGGCATTGTAGTCGCTTGGAACGTCGATCACTTTGAAAGTTGTGAGAATTATTCTCTTCTCCTCACCCGTGCCGAACTCGACAAACAACTTCACCTGAAATAGAGCTTGCACATAGTTGCCACTTATCCCCCTAATTCTATCATCGCACGGCTCGACATATTCTCTAGGTACCCTCATTCTTCGGTAGGCAGGTAAGTAAATTATGCTTGCATATGCGCCGGGATCTACGAGCACTCGATGTGTCCGGATCCCCAGGATGGGTACGGTGATAACAAGAGCATCAGAGTGGGGATGGTCTAGTGGAGCTGCGTCTGATTCATGGAAGGTGAAGGATGACACTAGCTTATCCTCTTCATCAGGCTGGTCGTCAAAATGAAAGATGTCGGACCTTATGACTTTTGTTTTCTGAATAGAGTTCCTTGCCTCCCTGACCAGGGTCTTCCTTTTTCGATTTGACACTTCCTCCACTGCTCGGCTGGTGTTGATGAAGGTCAAGATTTCTCTCTGCCCTCCAGCTCCGTTTGGCGGGGGTGGAGGTGGCTGATTATTGCCTCTTCTTTCCTGCCGAGCTTGGTGGTTCTTGGAGAAAGGCAGCAGGTTCCTATCGTCGCAGACCTTGATCAAGGCGCGGACCAGGTCGTGGCATTCCTCCGTGTTGTGCCCTATCGATCCATGATACCTGCAAAATCTCTTTTTGTCGAGCAGGGAAGGGTCTTTTTTGATTGGTCGAGCTGGAGGAAGGATGTCCAAATCCTTGACTCGTTCAAAAATCGTAGCTGCTGCCATGGAGTAGACCTCATTGTACTCGGCGAGGAGGTCAGAGTGCTTTGCTTGTAGGAATTTCTTCGTGGTCACTTGAGGACTTAGGGTCTTATCGCTCTGTCGGGTAGGCTTGTGACTTTGTGGAAATGAGATGACCGGGGCGGCCATATTCTGCTCGGCTGCAATCTGGGATGCAGCCAATGCGAGGAACTCCTGGAAGGTTTGAGGATCCTGCTGATTGTTGATCCATTTGAAGAAAGAGTTGTCAGATAGTCCGTTTTGGGCTGAGATGAGTAGAGCCTCATCGCCGCAAGGCTGGGATTCGGAGACTTGCTTTGTAAATCGAGCTATATAGCTCTTCAAAGATTCGTTAGGTTGCTGAATTATTGTGGCGATAACTCGCTTCGGCGCGACAGTAGCTTTAGAGACCATGAAATGTCCCCTGAATGAAGACCTCAGTTGTGGCCAGGAGCAGATTGAGTGGCGCGGTAGGGACCGGTACCACCTCAATGGGGCTTCATCCAACGTCATAGAAAACATGCYACATCGATACGTGTCTGATGCGCSYAYCATATCCATATAATTCTGGTAATGGCTTAGATGTGAATCAGGGTCACTGCTCCCTTTGTATAGTGCAATGGGGGGGATTTTTAACTTTCCAGGCAGGGGCTCAAAAAGGAGTTGAACCGACAAGGGGGACTCATCGTCGCAAGCCGAGCTGATTGTGACGGGCCGTYCCATTGGGAAGGCGTTCTGGGCCGGGGGAGTAACTTGTTTAGCCTCCAGCTCGGCTATCCGCTGCTTCAGATATTGCAACTCGTCTGATTCCCCAACTGGTTTTCGATGTGGAGGCACGTTTACGTTAGCGGTCCTCCTGCTGTTGGACGACCTAGCAGGAATGTCGTCCTGAGCCTTACCAGCTGGATGTCCAAGTCGAGCAAAGACATTCTGAGGGGAAGAAAACATGAGACGTCGTGCAATTGGGGGTCGGTCAAGCCTGCCTTTGGCATTCAGCTCGACCTCCTCTTCCAATTTTCTTTTCTCGATGTTCCTTGCTGCCTCTCGAGCTGGATCAGACTCCGAGTGCCCTTCCAAGAGGTCGGCATTTTTGGCATTGCCGACCACAACCTCTGGAGTCAGGATTGACTTCGCGGCTCTCTTCATCATTTCTTCAAACTCTTTGGCAAAGGTGGGGTGCTMCATGAATGACCTCACCTGTTCAGGGTCGAGCTCATTTGGGCCCGATTGGACAGTCTTTTCTTGCCGTTCTTTTGCAGGGTTTCTTCTTGAGCTTTCTGYCGGATTCATGATGACGAACAGAGTCGAAAAACTTCCTACCTCTTTCTTTTTTCTTTTTTTTTTAACAAACCTCAACCACGATAAAAGGTTGACGACCAGCAGCTCGCAGAAAAAACAAAAATCGAACACAAAAAAAGGAAACAAAGTAGGACGAGCTGATCGAGCGAGTGGAACTGTAGATCACAAGAGACCTTCCTCTAGCGCCATTTTGTTTAGATCTAAGAGTAGTCTAAATCATTAAAAAAAGAAAATAAGCAGCTCAGCAATAGGAAAGCAGAAAACCAAAAATAGGAAAAAGTACTTGACTTTTATTCCTTAAAATCGGGTTGGATCGGCCATAGCCGGATCCTTGTACAGGGCAGATTCCTGATTACAAGCCTTTCTCTCTCTAAAGCTCTCTATGTTTCTCTCTCTAAAAAATTGGGGATCCCCTCTCTCTCTCTTGGAGAGGCTATTTATAGTTTTCCTTCCAAAACCCTAATTGGACACGTGTCACCACCTGGGTGCACCGACTTACTTGGCCAATAAGCCAATCACAAAAACCCTAACTCTAATTGGACACCTGGCGCTTTCTCATTGGTTGCACATCCCTTTCCGAGTCAGAGAATAAAGCCTTGATCATATCTCTTCCGCCGCCTCGGACCCGACCTTGAACTGCCTGAGGGTCGAGCCGACCTTTCCTCACAGTCCGACCAGTCTCAGTTGAGCCGTCCTCATCCTCCGAGCATACTCTTTTAAATAAAGGTAGAGGATGAGGAGACCCGAACTCCCTACCAAATAGATCTTGTTGATTCATACGCGATTTCTCAGATCGGACGAGCAGACCTCCTAGTCGATTAGCTAGCCTCGGGTTCGGCACCTTCGCATATCATTCCGGTCGTAATGGCATGCCGAGAACCGCTCGACGCTACTCGGTCAGGTCGGCCGGGCGTGGGCGCGCCTGCCGGCGCTGCTCGGCCAGCTGGCGGACAGGTCGGCCGGGCGTGGGGCGGCGCCTGCTCGGCGCTGCTCGGCCAGGTCGGCGCGCTGTGGGCGCGCCTGCTCGGGCGTGCTCGGCCAGGTCGGCCGGGTGTGGGCGCGCCTGCTCGGCGCTGCTCGGCCAGCTCGGCCGGCTGTGGGCGCGCATGCTCGGCGCCTGCCCGGCGCTGCTCGGCCAGGTCGGCCGGGTGTGGGCGCGCTGCTCGGCGCCTACCCGGCGCTGCTCGGCCAGCTGCGGCGCGCGTGCTCGGCGCCTGCCCGGCGCTGCTCGGCCAGGTCGGCCGGGTGTGGGCGCGCCTGCTCGGCGCCTGCCCGGCGCTGCTCGGCCAGCTCGGCCGGTTGTGGGCGCGCGTGCTCAGGCCTGCCGGCGCTGCTCGGCCAGCTCGGCCGGGTGTGGGCGCGCCTGCTCGGCGCCTGCCCGGCGCTGCTCGGCCAGGTCGGCCGGTGTGGGCGCGCCTGCTCGGCGCCTGCCCGGGGCGGCTGCTCGGCCAGGTCGGCCAGGTGTGCGGCGCGCCTGCTCGGGCGCCTGCCCGCGCCTTCCCCGGCCAGCTCGGCCGTTGTGGGCGCGCCTGCCTCAACGCCTTCCCGGCGCTGCTCGGCTCACTGCGGGCTCCGCAGTCGGCGGGTGTGGGCGCGCCTGCTCGGCGCCTGCCCGCGCTTCCCGGCCAGCTCGGCCGGTTGTGGGCGCGCCTGCTCAACGCCTTCCCGGCGCTGCTCGGCCGGTTGGGTATATCTCGTTGGTTTCGCTTTAAATTCATCCACGTGTTAACTTCATCCTTTGCGTAGTCATTTCAGCCATGTCGACTATCAACAAAATTCATAATTAAACTAAATCAAATAGTATAAGTAGCAACAATGGGTCTATAAAGCATAAGTAAAATCGAATAACCTAAAGCAACTACTATGATGAATCTTAAGAATGGAGTTAAATATTACAAACCTAATTGCATAATAACTTGAATTCAACTATCCAATATCCAAGCGTGAAATTAACACAATTTAAAAACTGAAAGATTAAGAACTAAAATTATCCAAAATATCCCAAGTACCAAACATAAAGTAAATCATGAACGATTTATCTAATCCTAGAATTAACTAAGAAATTAACTAAGAAAGCAATAAAGAGTTTAGAAAACTTATTGAAACTAGTAAAAGCGATAAAAATCTCCAGAGAGCCCGGAGTTGGAACGAGGATCTTGACTTGAAGTGAAACTTTGAACGTAAGGAACTTGGATCTTCAATCTCGATCTCTAACAATGTAACGAAATGTGTAGATGTGTTATTTTTGTGCTCTCTAACCCTAGGTAGTCGTGTCTTCTTTGAAAATCCAAAATATGAAGGGTATTTATAGTTATTGCATGACTTGGCGCACAAGAAAACCTATAAAATGTATTTCTGGGCAGTCACGTCGACTTTGCGTCGACCGACGCGGATAGGGGCTCGGCGTCGACGCTGCCTGTGAGCTCGCGTCAACTGAGTAGAGGCGTCGACTGACGTGGTCCTGGATCGACGCAACAGAGAGTTACGTCGTCTTGGCGTCGACATAGTGTCGACTATCGTGGGCAGGATCACGTCAACGTAGCATCGACGCCTGCGTCGACTGATGCAGCTTCGCTGTTCGTCTCATTTTCTTGATCTTTCTGCTACTCTTTCACCGGAAAACTCGTTCTTGACTCTCGAACATCAAACTTCATCTATTTATGCACTGAACTCTTCCGGTTACCTAGCTGTAAGGTGAAAACAACGAATAATCACCTATTCTCATCAATTATGATCAAAATATGGTAAAATAAGCCGGAAGTATAAAAATACGGAATTAAGCTTAAACTACCCAACTTATACCAAAAACAAATAGAAAAACGAACTAAAATACTAATAAAAATGAGGACAAATCTGTGCTAATCAGCTATCGATGCCCAATCGACGTGCCTAGTTTCCAGCATCGGTGGTCTGGCCAATTTCGGCCATTTTAGGCAAAATGACTATTTTGCCCACACTTTCATCCCTATACATATAACATCTTCTCTTAGAGTTCAAAGCTTGTTGAGCCTCTTAGGGTTTGACTGCCCAAAATGTATCTCCATTTTCTCACTTTCTTCATTCAAAGTTTTAGCCTTTTAGTTTTAATAAATTATAGATTTCTAAGCATTGCTCGGATGTTGGACGAAGATTAGTCTCAATTAGTCTCTCTTTATTTTGTATTGAAGACTCTTAGAACTTTTCTAATTAGGTAATCTTTCATTATTGACTTGTTGCAGTTTTCTTCTTATTTTTATGAATGCTTGGAACTATCTATTCCCTTGCGTATGAGTTTTATGTTAATTGTTGAAAGTTATGTTTTATTTTTTAATGAAGGTTAATTATTCCACATTGTTGATTTCTTGTGTTCTTTCAACCCTTTTATATTTAATCGTGTTCATGTTTGTTTTGAGTTTGTATTATTGGATTTCTTGATGATTTGTGTTTAGAATTCATGGATCTAGTGCTTAGATTCATTTAGAACCATCAATTGGCATTTTTGGGTTTTTAATTTACAAGTTGAGATTGACAACCCCAACTCGTAGACTAAGTGTTCGATCAAATGCCAATTGATCGTGGAGACGATTCTAGAGCCTTAGACCCACGTGTTATTAATCTTTTCAAAGATTAGGATTTTATTTCTCATTATTTAAACCACCGTATTCAATATTAAACCTTTAAAAATGAAATTTGATCGCGAGTTTAGAATAGCTTTTCATTGTTTTCTCATTTCTTAATCAAACACAAAAATTGCTTCCGATTAGTCTTCCTCGAGAGTTTCAACTCAAGTCAAACTTACAATTACAATTGCTCCGTTCTCCTGCGGATGAAATTTTCTAAAATAAAAAGTAAGTGCAAAAAGTTCCCCCCTCCAAGGATAAATATCCCAAGAGTTTTTGAGTAAAATTTACTTTAGAAATATAAAATGAAACCCAAGGGATACTTGACCTTGGGGCTGGAATTAATTTGATGCCCTTTTCTATTTTTGAGCAATTAGAACTAGGTTAGCTTAAGGAAACAAGGATTTGTTTGTAACTTACCGACCAGTCGATTCGATACCTGAAAAGGGTGATTGAGGATATGTTGGTGCAAGTAGGAGGCCTCATATTTCTCATTTATTGTTTGATTCTTGATGTTGGGGAAGTGAGTAATGAGGGTCATGAGCACACTATATTATTGGGAAGGCCATTCATGACTACTGCTAATTCTTTGATCCGTTTGAGGAATGAGAGTTTTACATTATCGGTTTGGTTGATATGCTAAATTTTTTAATTAATGACTTGCACCAGGTTCCCTCTTCAACTTTCAATGCTAATTGCTCTTTCGTTGACCCATTGGATAATCTTGTTCATGAAGCTCTTGAGGATACCTCAGATGAGATCGTCGATAACAATGAGTGGCTTATGCTTAAATCTAAGGGTGTGGTGGATATTTATGATATTTTAAGTGAAAATACCAAACACAAGTCGGAACTCAAGCCTCTTCCAAGCTATCTTAAGTACGTGTTCTTTGAAGATGGAGAAACAAAACCCGTCATTATTTTTTCCGAACTATCTCAAGAAGAAGATAAGGCATAAATATATGTTCTTAAGAATTATGAAGGAGCCATAGGATGGAGTCTTAGTGATATAAAGGGTATTAGCCCCTCTACAAGTATGCATCAAATCATTCTCAAAGAAGGAGGAAAACCATCTAGAGAGTGAAACATCATTTAAATCTAAATATGATGGAGGTGGTGAAACCCGAGATCTTAAAGCTCATTGACAAAGGAATAATCTTCTTTATTGGAGATAGAAAATGGGTGATCCTAGTTCATTTAGTGTCCAAGAAGGTTGGGATAACCATTAATGAAAATGACCCAGGTGAGCTTGTTCCTACCCGAGAAACTACCGGGTGGCGAATATACATTGATTTTCAAAAACTGAATGTTGTCATGAAAAATGATCAATTCCTACTTTCGTTGACCAAATATTAGATAGGCTTATTGGACATCATTATTGCTCTCTTGATGGGCTCTCCGGTTTTTGTCAAATTGCTATTGCACCGAAAGACCAATCAAAGAACACTTTTACATGCCCGTTTGGCACTTATGCTTTTTCATGCATGGAGTTTGGCCTACGTAATGCTCTGGTGTTGTTTCAAGGGTGAACTTTATCTATATTTTATGTCATGACAGACAAGTAAATTGAGGTATTTATGGACGGTATTTTTATTTATGGTTCTTCTTTGTCCCAATGTCTTGATCATTTATCTTGTGTGCGTGAATGGTGTGTTGAGAGTAATTTGACATTAAGTTGGGAAAAGAGCTATTATATGGTTGGAAGTGGTATAATGTTAGGTTAAGTTATGTCTTCAAGGGGGATTGAGGTGGATATAGGCTTAAATCGATGATATTGTAAAACTACCTCGACCATGAATGTGAAAGGAATTATAAGTTTCTTGGGGCACATAGGTCATTTGCTTATATAAATGTATTTATATTTAACAAGTCTTGCCTGTTGGATTTTAATCTATAAAGAAAGGCTTAACTACAACTCCAGTTGTTGTTGCCCCATATTGGTCCCTTCCTTTTGAGATCATGTGTGATGCGTAAAGTGATGTGGTTGGGGTCAGTTCGGGGCAACGTGTTAATAAACTATTATGTGTGGTATATTATGCTAGTTTAATGTTAAAGAAAGTTCAAAAGAATTACACAACCATCAAAAAAGAGCTCTTAGTCGTAGTGTTTTCCCTTGAAAAGCATTCTTGTTCACAAGTGATAATTCAAAGAAAT
The DNA here is from genome assembly GCA_014905375.1 of Phtheirospermum japonicum. Classification (NCBI taxonomy): domain Eukaryota; kingdom Viridiplantae; phylum Streptophyta; class Magnoliopsida; order Lamiales; family Orobanchaceae; genus Phtheirospermum; species Phtheirospermum japonicum. The sequence continues at coordinate 752,367 of BMAC01000088.1, forward strand.
CACAAAGCTTTATGTTATCTTCTTAACAAACCTCCATCAAAATCGTGCTTGATTCTATGAATTTTTATGCTTGAAGAGTTTGACACTGAAATGAGGGATATGAAAGGTTGTGAGACTATTATAATCGATCACCTTTCTCATCTTTTTGTTTGTGATAATGTTGTTTCTCTTCAAAATTATGTCTTTATTGGTGAAAATCTTCCTCATGAGAACTTGTTTAGTGTTTCACCTACCCTTTGGTATGTCGATATAGTGAATTATATTGATTGTGATGTTTTGAATCATAATTTATTCTTCTAAGAACGTAAGAGATTTGTCACCAATTGTAGGGGTTACTATTGGAATGATCAACACTTGTTCACGATAAAAGAGGATGGAATGATGAAGATATGTATTCTTAAGGAAGATCAACAAAATATTTTGTCCTTTTGCCATTATCGTCAATGGGACTATAACTTTGGAGGGCAAAGTCCGCTTCAAGATTTTGCCATCAGGTTTTTAGTGGTCGACATTTTTTAAAGATGCTCACGCGTATTGTAAATCTTGTGATCAATGCCAGCGATATGATAATATTTGGAAATGTAATGAGATGCCTTTGATGAACAATCTTGTGGTTGAGGTATTCAATTTTTGGGGGATAGATTTCACGGTTCATTTTCTAAACCTTTTGATTATGATTATATCTTTGTCGGAGTTGGTTATGTGTTGAAGTGGGTCGAGGCCATCCCCATTAGAAAGTGTGATGTGAAGTTAGTGCTTAAATTCATTAAGGAAATTATATTTAGCTGTATTAGAATTCCACGAGAAATTATAAGTGATCGAGGCAAGCATTTTCGCAACAAGCATTTTGATCATTTGATGGCTAAGTATGGAGTGAAGTAGGAGATGGCCACAACATATCACCCTCAACTGTCGGGCCATTCCAAAATGAGCCAAATGAAAATTAAGGGCATACTTGAGAAGATTGTTCAATCAAGCCACAAAGATTATTTAAAAAGTTTAATGACTCCCTTTAGGCATATCGCTTGGTTCGTAAGACGATTCTCGGAAAGAGTCCCTACTGGATAGTTTATGGGAAAGCGTGTCACCTTTCTTCAAAATAGAGAATTGAGTGTATTAGGCCATGAAAGTCATCAATTACGGCCTAACTCAAGCTGGAGACAAAAGACACCTTCAAAATTTTTAATTTGATGAGATTAGAAATGAGGCAAATTTAAGTGCTCAAACTTATAATGAGAAAGTTAAGCTTCTACATGACAAGAAGCTTTTTCCTAAGAATATCGAGCCTGGAATGCAATTTATACTTTATAACTCTCGTATTTGTTGTTTCCTAAGAAGCTTACGTCTAAGTGGAGCGGCCCGTTCTTAGTTTAGGATGTCAAACAGTACAGGGTGATCATATTATATAACATGGAGACGCTAGATCATTTTCAGTTTAATGGCCTTCGTGTCAAGCCTTATCTTCATGATCATTGCAATGCATGTTTTTTATTTCTCTTCTTTCGAATTTTCGTCATTTTATTTTTCCTTTTATTTAATTATTTAGTTCTTCCTCATTTTATTTCTTTTAATTTTCCGCTATCATTATTGTCAAAATTGTTTGCTTTACTTTTAGGAAAATGAAGGTTGCAGGAAAATGGGCAAGAGATGAAGGGTCGTGCTTAGTCCTTGCATGGGTTGTGACCACTCCCTATTTTACAATGTATTTGTTCAAGTTACAAAACTTGTTCATTTATATATTCTCGCTAACCGCAAGTATACTTGTAGATGTAGTACAATAGGGTTAAGGTCGAATCATACGAGGACCATATAATAATTTTATGTTGACAAGTAATATAATAAAGAATTGTAGTTTATAAATGATTGAAAATAATTTGGGTTTTTATCGTTATAAATGAAAAAGATAAACTAATTAAAATTATCAACTAAAAAATTATCCAAGAGCAAAGCAGAAATTATAAAATTGAGAAAAACAAGTTTTCAGATATATTCATGTGTTTGGTATCTTAATGAATTCCTAATGTTCATCCTTTTCAATATATCAAGTATATTTTCAATTAATTCATTTATAATCTAGTCAAAATTGTAGTTTAACCCTTGTCTCGAAGTGGATTAAGTCATAGATTCTAAGTAAGAAAAAATGTATCCATTTGAAGTCATACTTAGAACTCTCAAAGGTTTTAAATATTTTTACGACTTTATTACTAGTCTCAAACCACTTGGTCTCATCTTTCAAATTATGATTTATCAGGCTATTAGTTTTGAAAGGTTGACAATCAATCAATACTTTTAGAAACATAAATGGTTGCCAAGCACTTATGAACCAATAAAATCAAAACACGAAAATAGATAAAAGGATCATACTAAAATTGAAAGAATCATCAAAATAATATTCAATATTTATTCATCCTGAAATATATAAATATAGAAAATTACCTAGACATAGTCTTAAACTTAGTCAAATATTTCATTGAACACTTAGTTTGCATAATGAAAAGTATTAGGAAAGTTAAACTGTTGAAGCGTGTAGATCTTTCAACAATCGTGCTTCAGGTGTTTCTCCTTTAAATCCCCTCTCAAACTTACATAATCTCACAGTTTTATACTAAAATATGGTGGATGATGTTCTTTGATGAGAAGGGGTGTTTCTGGATAGCTTCTAGGCCACACTTTTCACTTCGAAACAAATCCTAGCCAGTATCTCTGATTCTTAGGAATTTTATAACATCTTTGACCTATTAGAGACCTCATTAGCGGTCGTTTACCGGGTTACTATCAGTCTTCTTTAAAATAGCGTACAGTACAGACTCAACTATCGACTGCTATCCGGGTTTATAGTGGTCTTATGGGCTTCGTTGGTCTAGTAGGATCATGGGCTTACTCCAGTATTGGCCCAATGATCTATTTTCTTCCTTAGCTCTGTCTAAAACCTCTATTATCATTCTTCTGCTCTTTTAGGCCCAAATAATTTCCAAAAGTCCTAAAAAATAACAAATATCAAACATGTTATAATGTCCAAGTAATATAAAATGAAGCTAAAAGACGTTATAAAAGCATAAACAGTAGTTAAAACCTAACTAAATAAGTCACAAAATGTGCTTACAAACTATGTTTATCAACTCCCCCAAACTTAAAGGTTTATTCATCATCAATGAAACAAAATAAAGAGAAATATAGAAATAAACACAATTATGGACATGGCAAAAATAGTGATGATGTATTTTGCTTCAAAAGTATAATATTTCAAAATATAAACAAAACATCAAGAACTTGATCAATAAAACTTATATACCTGTAACTTCTTATTTCAGAAATCAATCATCCTTACAAAGAAATTGTTTCTCTCATTACACAAGTGTTTGATTAGGACGTGTACATGCTTAATATCAATTCCACGCATGCAATCTAGCATAAGCTTGAAGATTATTTATCTCTCCACTGCTCGGTGTGTACGAAATGACAAGAATCAAATAGGGATTTTATTAAGGTTGTAATGTATCCTCATTGGTCAGGTATGGAATATTTAGATAAACGTGACTATAATGTGAGCTAATGTACACAAATACCACAACTACCCTTAATTAAGATTTTAAAGCTTATTAAACTTCACCTTAACCCAAGAACTTTTTTTTTTTGAAAGAACTTATCCGTGATGAAATAGGCTCTCAACCAAACCCCAAAAACACTAACTAAGTACATTTACTTAGAACTTTTGAAATTGTTTCTTTATTCACTAATAAAAGATAAAAAGAAGGCTTTAAGCATATGCTATTTTTTTGAACTCCCTGCACTCAATCATCATGCTACCACAAAAACTAATCTCTAAAGAACAAGTTAAAAACTTTTATAATACTTTTCAAGAGCATGTAATAAGCTTATGGATATCAATGAATGAGAAATGAAATCTCACCGGGGTAGATTAGGTAGAATGTTATTTGTAATAGTAAATAAAAATGACAGGCTAGAATCAAGTTTTCAAGAATTTTCTATGTCATTTTCAAGTCATACACTTGCAAACTTTAGATAAAAGCAAAGCAAGTTTTTAATAGATACACACACAGCTGATATTCATACAAGAAAGAAAATGACTGTTTATATGATTTGTCATTAAAAAATGTCCAAATCTCACAGCATATAATTTATTTCAAGACCAAGAAAATAAAGATTTTTCAGTTAAGGCATTACAACCTTGTTTGAGCNAAAAAAAAAAGATCTAAATCTCATAAGCATATGATTCTTTATAGAAATGATAAAGATACAGATTTTTTAGTTAGATCATACCAAACTTGTCCAATGATTTATTTTATAAATATCTAAGAATTTTGAAAATAAATTTATCCTTAGCACACCATCAACACAATCAAAAAAGAGGTCATTACATGCGGAATTTCATCGAAATAAATTTCAATATTGTTATTATAGACCCACAATCATCCACACTTTGATTTTTAATTCCTAAGAGAAAATAAACGTGCAAATAAAAGAAAATGAAATAAAAATGAAAAATTAAATGAAAATAACTAATGCAATCTTATATGAAATGCAAAGAATATAAATGTAATGTACATGGAAAATGTAAGTCACACTCCATCCGCCCCAAACTATATTCTAATAAGTAGTAATAAGTTTGAATGAAAATGAGTGACTTATATTGACAGTGACTCACAAAAGACATGGCGACTCGGGTTTGGCGACATAGTCATTCTAATTAATGTGGAAGTTTTCCATTCGCCGCATCATCCTCATCATTCTTTGCATGTCTTGCTACATCTCTACTTGATTCTCATGAATCATGTCCACATGTTCTTCCAACTTATCAATCCGGTTGGAATTTTGTTCCTCCCTCGAACATTGTCGTGAAGTTCCGGCATCGTCATCATTGAGCCTTGGGCCTCCATAATCTCATATGACCTATCAATGTTCTTTTGAGTCCCTTTCTAAAGATTTTCGGGTGAGGTAAGTTTTAGATTAGTGAGATAAAAGTCGTCCTTTGATCATTCTTAGAATAAAAAGTGATCACCATATGGGATGATCATTCTTGCTATCCTCAAGTGCTCAATCTTATATAGTTGTTCACCTAGGTGACTCTCCAATGGCTGTGATGGACTCTCCAGTGCAGATGGGCCTTTTATTGTTGTTCGATTATTAGAGAATTTGCTCGATGGGGGCCCGTATGATGTTGAACGTCATTCTCGATAGCATACACCACAATGCAAACACATATTGCTTTTTCATGCCTCCATTTATCAATAATAAGTACCTCCCCGTCTTATTAACTTGAGTGTTTTGAGTTTGAAAGTATATTGATAAATCTCATCTCTCAAATTATAATTTATCAAACTACTAGTTTTAAAAGGTTATCAATAAATCAATACTTTTAGAAAGACAAATGGTTGTCAAACACTTATGAACCAATACAATCAAAATGCGAATATAAATAAAACGATATCATGCTTGAATAGAAAGATTTATCAAAAAAATATTCAATCATTATTCATCTCAAACCCTACAATAATGGGAAATTAGCTAGATAAATTTATATACTTGGTTAAGTATCTCATCGAACACTTACTTTTCATAATGAAACCAAAAGGGAAAGTTAAATTGTCGAAGTGTGTCGATCTTTTTATCTTCAAGCTTCATGTGTTTTGCCTCCGAATTCCCTCTCAAACTCACTCAATCTCACAATTATATACTAAAATATGGTGGATGACGTTCTTTCATGATAAGAGGTGTTTGTATACAACTTTCGGGCCACATTTTTTAATTCAAAACAAATCAAAACCATTAAGTCTAATTCTAAGCCATTTTGTAATGTGTTTGACCCGTTAGCGACCACATTAGTGATCACTAACTTGGTCGCTAATGGTCTTCATGAAAATAGCGTGAAGTAGTAACCCAACTCTAAACCACTAACTGAGTCGATTATTGTCTTCTAGGCTCCGTGGGTTTAGTGGCCTCATATGCTTGCTCTAATATAGGCCGAATGGTTGCTTTTCATTTTTAGATTTTGCCCAAACCTCTATTATTATCATTTGTGTTCTTTTAGGCCCAAATAAGCTCCAAAAATTATACAAAACAATAAAATAACACCATTCATGTAATAAACCCCGAAAATATAAAACAAAGCTAATAGCTATTCTGAAAGCACAATCAGTAGTTGAAACCTATCTAGATAAGTCCCAAAATATTTTAACAACAGTGTTTATCAGGTGGCTTACTCGAGGTTCTACTTGAGCACCAAGTCTTGCCTGCATATTCCATGTCGATGTATTACCATTATCAGCGAAATCTTGATCGAGCCGGCATCCGTTGCCCTTTGCACACAACAACTGCTCGAGGCGCATCTCTCAGCAGCTTGGCCCACTTAAGTGAGTACTCGAGGGTTTTCCTTCGGTAGCGTGCGGTTGTTAGGCTGACACCTTTCACTCGTGCACCAAGCTCTTAGTTGAGGCAGCAGCTATCACAGCTGTTGTGCCTACTTGAGGCGCTACGTGAAGTAGTGGCACCCAAGATGATCAGCCTTTTGTTCCCAGGGCACCCAATAGCAATATGGCCCCACCTCATCTCTCTCTCCCCCCCCTCTTGATATTAATTGCATGTTTTAATTTTTGGTGTGATTTCTTTATTTACTTTTCTTCCCCCTCTTGTCTTTCATTCCGTTACTTTTTTCAAGACCATTTTCTTCTTCTACATATCCTCACATTCTCTATAATTTCCTAACTCTCTCTTTAAACTTCCTTCTCTCTCTCTGTCTCTCTTTCTCTCTCCACACATACACACACACACACTTTAAATCAAGATAGTTTTTAGGGATTTTTTCATGGTTTTCAATGTCGGGTTGCTTGGGTACGTTTTTTATTTTAGAGGGTGATCCTTTATTTTAATTGTTCAAGAGTTTATCAACTTCAAGTGGTGCCCACCAAGTGTTTGACAAAAAGCCTATACCCTACCTTCCTTCTTTTGGACTCGTTTCACCTTATATTGATCATGACTTCTTCTAAGTAAGCTACTAAAATTACTAAGCGCAAGGAGATAGGTTTGCAGGAGAAATATGGTGCACTATTTTATATCCTCTCAAAAGAGGAGGGTAATGATTTCTTATCGATTCATAGCCATTATTTTATAGCACGCCATTATTTGGATAACTTTTCACTCCAATGTTTTGGTCTGGTGGAGTCTTTAGAAAAATTCTACAAAAAGACTCATTTAACGAAGTTTATTCTCACCGAGTATGATGCAAGAAGCTTATGTTTCAAATTTACACGACCTGGAATGTGATTATAGGATTCTCGAGGGGCGAACATCATTTTTATGATCTACATGGGTTGTTGAATAATAAGTCAATCTTGTTACCAACAAGTTTCTACACCAACTTTCTGGGTTTACTAAGAAGTTTCTACACCAACTTTAATAAAAATGAGTCTAAGAGCAGGCTTATCAAGGATCCAAAACTGTCTATGTTTCATAATATCAATTTCTTATTTGTTGTTCGGTCATCTAGAGATGAGTAAGATCATAGATAGAGAACTTTTATACCTCTGCTGCATTCGTCAAATTAGGGGAGTTGTTCTTCCTTGTCCTTCAATGTTTCTCATGGCGGCTTTCCGAACTATTCGTGATAGTTATTTAATGGGTTTAAGATTCGGGAATATGATTATGGCTTTCGCTATTGCTTGTGATTTTGATCCATCTAATATGATGTTGACAAAGATTGAAATTGTTTATTCGAAGTTCATTGGGTTACAACAAGCGGGTATTGCGGCTACCCATACCTCACTTATACCCCTCGAGGATTACAAGTTATAAAGCACAGATGAAGGAGTCTTCGTTGAGGCTCCTACTTCGGCTCTTACGGTTCTCATGGGACCCCCATATTTTCACACCTTGAGTACACCATTGATCGATCCTCCCTAAGTGGACACTGCCCAAGGGTGGGGGCGATGCAAGTGGGAGTCCTATGTAAAAATGGGACGAGTCTATTACTAAGAGGCTCGATGAATTGAACACAAGCGTTACTGACTTGAACTTATTATCTTAAAAATTCTACGACGTCTCTGTAAAATTTGAAGGTCTATGGTTTTGAAAATAAGTATCAGTTTGTGATGTTGTTTTCAATGTTAACCAACACTGAAACCAACATCAACCAGAGATTAACTAAAAATATGCAGCGGAAATTTAAACTCAAGAACACATCAAATTAAATTCAGTTCACAAGTAAAAGTACTTGTGAACTTGGGTGTACAAAGTCAAAAACTATATTACTTTCTTGTTCACGATCAATACATAAAAATAAGAAGTGATATACGAAAACTAAAGTATCAAAAACATGATACTAAATACTTGTCGCCTAGATGAAAAGATCTTCTCCGTTGGTCACGCAACTTCGAAAAACTTCTTGATCTCGGCCAGTGGCTCCAAGTAGTCGCTGGTGTTCTTTCTTACTGTGCGTCGCTTGCTGCTTCTTTCTCGTCTCGGATTGTGCGTCTCTCAAGTTATGTACAAGTCTTAGTATTCTCTTGTCCTAAATAGACAATTCTAAAATCCTAAACTTGGTAAACAAGAAAAACAGGTCCTAAACACAATATAGGAAACTAAATAAAATCCTATACATAAACTAGGAAACAAAATTTAGAGTTCTAATTTATTTTGTGCCCAAGAAAGGCAAACAACTAAAATAGGAATTATTGCCAAGAATAAATTCCCAACAATCTCCCCCTTTTGCCTTTCTGGACAAAATACTACGACGTAAAATAAGTTAAAACTAAAATACTAACTCCCCCAAAGATGGAAAACTCCTCCTAAACAAAACAACCAATGTTATTAAAATATCAACCCAACATTACAAATCAACATTGTTCATTCAGTCACTTATAAAAAAAAACACAAGGAACTTATTGAATCTGCACCCTCTTCGAACGATGAGGGAATGTCGAAGTTCCTTCACCCCGATCCTTTCTCTTCTTCAACAGTTTCTTCATTCTCCTCAACGCCTTGTTCCGAGAACGGATCTTCTTCCTCCTTTTCTCACGAGCAAGGCTCGCAAGAGCCTCGGCAGCATCATCATCATCTTCAGCCTCATCCTTATCAGCGTCGCCATTATCTCCCCCTTTTTGGCCTGAAGGCAAAAGGGCCTCCATGAAGGAACCCCGAAGTGCCTGCAACTGGGTAATCTGCGAATCAATCTAGGCAACAGGTGCACGAAGAACCTGCGCAAACATGTGGACCATGTTGGGACCAGTGTTGGGAATGCCGGACCCAACACCACTAGTAACATCGTCCCAGAAAGGCGCCTGCCAAGGGAGATCAATAACCCGTGCACCAGAAATATGTTGCCCCCTCAAAGCAAACCAGTCAGCTTCACCGGTTAGCACGCCATCAAGATGAAACTTTAAACCCTGATTCTCAAGTAAGCTAAAGATCAATGAGGGAAAGCACAACGAGGCCGCAGACTTGGTGGTGGTGAACTTAGTGATAATGTCAAACACATGCTTCCTAAAACTGAACTTGATTCCTCTCCGAATCTTGTATAAAAACTGGTCCTGAGGGCGCGTAACACATGTAGTGTTCTTGGAGGGAACCCAGTTACAAATGGCTACGTTGTGAAAAACAGAATAGAGAGAAGAAAGTCGGGTGCTCGGCAACTATTCAAACCACGCATTTACCATACCCCCAGACAAGAAGGAGATAACCTCATTCATATCATCCACAGTAGTATCACCCCGATATGGTTCAGTCCCAAACAACCCATCAATCAAATCAGGGTAAAACTAAACACCTTACCATGCACAAATACTTTGCCATAATTCACAGAATTTAAATTAATAATGGAGGGCAACAAATTGGCACAAAACTCCACGACTACATCACGGACAAAAGGCATGGTATGGAGACTGTGGAATACATAACTTTATGATGAAAATAGGCAATCAAGTTTTATTTCTCAAACTACTCAACCGGGACTCAGCGCTCAGTAATCATATGCTGGGCCTGGTACTCGGAAAATAACTCCTCTGCCTTGGCAGTCAAAAACCTATCAGAAAACGGCACCATGTCTTCAAGCTCAACGGTCCGAGAGGGAGTGCCAGTAGAGGAGTGAGAGTGTGTAGAGGTGTCAGATGGAATCGATGCGGGAGCAGGAGAAGTAATATCAGCAGAGTCAGAGCTGGAGGACGAAGCAGACTGGGCTTGTGGTGATGTTGGTATCGGGGAACCAACATGAGGACCAACATCGTTCTTATTCGCTCCCTTATTTCTCTTCTTGTCTTTCTTGTAACCAGAAAAGATATCACGAAAAAGGCATATCAAATGAGGAATCAGGGAAAATACTCAAATAGATCAGGATCAAACTCGGGCTGTGTCTCACGGACATGAGACAGAGGAGGATCATTAACAACCGGTCTGGATGAACTCGTTACTTCCCCATAGAAAAAGTCCAAAATAGTATAAGGAGGGGACGAGTATTCGATTTTAGTAGAACCTGGTGAAACCTTGATGGACACCGGGGTAACTTTCCTGTCGGCCAACTTCTCAGTCTATTTCCGGCGAGGCGTCTTTTTCTTCATCAGGCTCGGAGCTGAAGCATAAGGCGGCACCGACCCTTCAACCGGAGTGCAGGAAGATAATCATCATAGGACCCGTCAACACTGTGACATCCTCCACAAGATTCATGTGCTCAATTGGCACATTACAGTGCGGTCCTGCTTGGCTCTTCGGTACTGCAGGCGGCACCACACCGGGAGGGATATTGCATAACCTCTGGTATCTCTTCAGGGTAAGGTTCCCATCCGGTCCAAATGTTTCAGCAACAAATAAAAAATTCGGTGGATTATCAACATCTATCTCGTTTCCGGGTTGCCCTAGAAATACCTGTACTTCAGGGGCGGCGTCAAGCGGCGCAGGAGCTCGCACAACATCTTGAGATTCGCGCGGCGGTGAGGGAGGCGGTGATGTTGGGATGGAAGAAGAGCCACCACCAACTTCGGCGCGAATGTCCAGGCCACCAATTTTTGCATAAGTTGCAGGAACCTATTCACCGGAGCGACAGACGCCGGCCGGTAACTCAGGAACAAATGATGAAGAGGACGGGTTTGACATCATGAGAATTGCACAAAAACACAAAAGCAGCAAAGAAATCGAAATAGATGGAGAAGTTTGTGAGAGCTAGAGAGTTTAATTTCAGAGGGGTAATGGAGAAGTGGGCAAACGGTGAGAAAATCAAGTATTTATGCTTTCCAAAAAGTGACAGTTGCCAAGGAGAGAATAAGTAGAAAAATAAAAGGAAATTATCCTAATATACCTTCCAGCGTATTTGAGGACTAAAACTGATTTCCGTTCCTTTCGAAAACAACACCACTCCCCCTTAATGTAGGATACATGATCTCAACCACTTCAACCATTATCTCATTAATATTTTTATATAAAAAATCGCACGACTCTACTACAATATCATCCAAAATATTGAGCCGAATTAATCGAACCATCAGCACAGTAGAGTTAATCTTGTGCAATATGAATTACCACTATCCAAATTAAACTCGTTATTACCTGTTCAGCCGTCCGAGTACAACTCCACTGAAATACTTAGTTAGCTAGATTCAAAACATAATTAAGAGAATTCTAGATAGACAAAAACACAAGCAACAGTACGCACAACAAGAATGCATCTTCTCAAAGTATGAATGTCCTACGGGATGCCTAAAATTCATGACCTAAAAGGTTTTTTTAAAAAAAAATCACATTATGGTTTCAGTGACTTGATCCGTGTTGATTTTCATTACTGACAACATTATAACCAACATTGCCTCAGGTGAAGTCAATGGGAAAAGACCCCTTAACCCAAGTTAATGACTACGTCAAAATCACTCAAGGAGGTGAAATTTAATGATTGGATCATTTTTAATCTATATTTTCTTCATCTTTTAGAGATTTGAAGAGAATTAATATATCTTCAGCAATTTCTGTTAACACCTCTTGTTTTTGGACATGTGAGAAAGCCAGTTTATGGAAAGTTCCACAATCACCTTGAAGAGGTTAGTCTTTTTGTCATCACTTTTAAGAACACAAGACCTTATCGCACTTTCAACCAGACTCAATGCATTTGGATTATGTATGAAAATAAAAATAAAAATGCATGCAAAAGTATACAGATGTTGTGACTGATGTTAGTATGGGGTGTCACAACATAAAAAACCAAATTGGCTTAGACAATGCACATACCGAGATCTTTTTTCAAAAGAGAGAAGGTTTCTAAATCTAATGCCTTTGTGAAGATGTCAGCAAGCTGGTTGTCTGTCCCTATATGCTCAAGGCTAACTATCTTCCTCTCAACCAAGTCTCGAATAAAGTGGTACCTTATGTCAATGTGTTTGATTCGAGAATGCTGGACTGGATTTTTCGAAATACCAATGGCACTGGGATTGTCACAAAGCACAGTCAAAATTATGCTGTGCAGTCCATAGTCTTCTATCATTTGGTTCATCCACAACAATTGTGTACACGTACTTCCAGCTGCAATATACTCGGCTTCAGCTGTAGAAAGAGAAATACAATTCTATTTTTTGCTATACCAATAGATTATATTATTACCCAAGAAAAAACAGCCCCTGGTAGTACTCTTTCTATCCACTACATCCCCAGCCCAGTTCGAATCAGTATAACCCACAAGTTTAGTACCAGTGTCTTTAGTATACCATACACCTAATTATGTTGTACCATCAATGTACCTTATGATTCTTTTAATGGCTTTTAAGTGTGACTCTTTTGGATTAGATTGATATCTAGCACACAGACACACACTATACATAATATCAGGCCTACTTGCTGTCAAATACAGCAGACTACCTATCATGCTTATGTACATGGTGTTATCAACACCTTTACCAACATCGTCTCTCGACAGTTTCACAGTTTTACCTAAAGGAGTTTTCTTATGTGTTTTACATTCTAACCCAATTTTTTTAACTAAGTTCTTAGTATATTTGGTCTGAGAAAGGAAAATACCATCATCAACTTGTTTGATTTGTAGACCAAGAAAGTACGAGAGATTACCTTCCATGCTCATCTCAAATGTATCGGACATTCGAGTGATAAAATCCAACTCAATGCGAGCAACAGGGGCAAATGTCTCATCAAAGTCGATTCCTTCAATTTGTGTATACCCTTGCGCAACCAGTCGAGCTTTATTTCTCACAATGTTGCCCACCTCATCGGTTTTGTTCTTGAAGATCCACTTTGTTCCAGTCACGTGAGAGTTCTCTGGACGAGGAACTAAACCCCAAACATCATTTTTAGCAAATTGGTCCAGCTCCTCTTGCATTGCCTTTATCCAAAATTCATCCTTGAGCGCATCCTCCACACGCTTGGGCTCTGTTTGAGAAAGATACAAGGACTCGCGAATTTTAGAACATTTAGTAGACAAACAGACGTAGATAACCATTTCTTTGAAATTTGTCTGTCGCCTTCTTGTATTCCTTTCATCTAAGTCTCCAATGATTTGGCCCATGGGGTGGTTTCTCTAAATTCTGGATGGGATATCCCTCTGATGAAGATCAATGGGGTCAAATGGATCTCCTTCTTCTGATTCAGAATCTGATTCTACGGTGGCTTGAATTGATGTTGGTTCTGATGTTAAGTTCCCCGAACCAACATCGATACCAACATCACTCAATTCTCTGGTTTCAGCACATGCATCTCTATTTTTAATACCTGCACTATCATCTACAGGAAGCGTGACATTATCTTGAGGATTTTGATCATAGAACAGATCATTATCCTCGGTAGGTTTAACTCCACTCGTCAAATTATCTAACTTGACATTCACTGACTCAAACATGCTACGTGTTCTAAGATTAAACAACCTATATGCATGACTATTTTGGGAATAACCCATGAAGATGCATTTGTCACTTTTTGAGTCCAGTTTAGCTAGATGATTTCTATCATTGAGAACATAGCAAATGCATCCCAAAACATGAAAATAGCTCAAGTTCGTTTTTTACCCAACAACAATTCATAGGGTGTGGCACATGACCCTGGTCTAAAATAAACCCTATTTATTATATGATATGCAGTATTCATAGCTTCAGCCCAAAAACGTTTAGAAATGCCATTAGAAATGAGCATAGTTCTGGTCTTCTCAGCCAGAGACCTATTTTTATGTTCAGCTATGCCATTTTGTTGGGGAGTGATTGGTGAAGAAAACTCATGACTTATGCCTTCCGTAGAGAAGTATTTTGAAAAGGATGCATTTTCAAACTCTTTTCCATGATCAGTTCTAATCCTACCAATGTTCACACCAAATCTCAAACACAATCTCTTTGCAAGTTTTTTGAATGCTTCAAAAGTTTCAGATTTTTCTTTTAAAATCTCTACCCAAGTGAAACGAGAAAAATAATTACAATGACTAACACGTACCTTCTACCACCAAGGCTCTCGAATTCAACTTGTCCCATAAGGTCCATATGAAGGAGTTCGAAGCAAGATGATGTAGTGAGACTTTGCAATATTGGATGTGGCACCCTGACCTGCTTTCCTTTATGGCACGCCTCGTAAACAGGGATGATCTTGGTGTTGATCTTAGGAAGCCCATTCACAACTTCCTCTTTGGCTAACCTGTCCATCATCTTGTAATTGAGCCGAAGTTTTTGATGCCACACCTCAGAATCACTTAATTGAGACAATCTGCGAAAGGCATCGCTATTGATTTGATATCAATTATCTGAAGTCCTATGACCAGTGAGGATGCAATCTCCATTCTCCTCATAGACTTCACATTTTTCTCGATTGAATTTGACACTAAAACCACCGTCGCAGAGTTGACTTATACTTATCAGATTACCAGTAAGTCCTTCAACCAGCAATACCTTTTCAAGTTTTACAATGCTAGGAACATCAAGAGTTCCTTGCCCAATGATTTGACCATTTTCACCTCCACCATATTTTACTTTTCCACCTTGAAACCTGATAATGTTGGAAAGTAGTTCTTTTGATCCGGTCATGTGCTTGGAGCATCCACTATCGAAGTACCAGGCTCCAGGGACGTGGCATTTCAAGGAGGTATGGATCATATTGCACTTGATGTTATTTTTCTTGAACCAAACTTGTTTGAACCTGGTGTTGGTTTTGATGTTGGTAACATGGGAACCAACATGGGATTCAGCAGCCACCCTTGTTCTCTTAAAATGTCTTCTCTCCCCAATAATCTTCCAGCAGAAAGGTCGAATGTGACTTGGTTCACCACAATGATGGCACACGAACTGTCTCCTTCTCTTCTTGTGGAGTTTGGTCAATTTCTTTTCTTGGTTTGATGCTTGTGTTGGCTGATTCAGTTTATAGCCAATCCCATGCTTTGAGGTTTCTGGGAAACTAATCTCCAAGATTTCATTGAGCTTTGCCTTCCCTTTGTTCAGGTTCGTGATGGTTCCTTGAACCTTCTGCAGCTCGGTTTTTACCTTTTCTAGCTCAGCATCCTTTTTGGTGAGCAAAGATTCCGACCCGACAATTATGTCAAGTTGATCATTCTTTTCCTTGGTTAGTTTGTCCACCTCTTTCATGAGATCCTTGACCTCGAGTACCTATTTCCCCCAACTGAACAACAGTTGCTTATGCTCAATACTCAACTGCTCGTACTCTTCAAGATGATCAGTAGCCTCTGCATTCAGGCACACGATATTGGTTTCGAGGTTACTAACATGGATTTCGTCGTCCTACATGACATTAGTAAACAGGGATGGAACAGGTTTAGGCAAGTCGGAATCGTTGACATCCTCAGTGAAGTCTGTGGCAAACCGTGCTCTTTTTCCTGAGAGTGTTAGCACACTCATTCTTGTAGTGTCCCCAACCCTTGCATTCATGACATTGAACTTCACTGAGCGGTTTCGGGGAGATGGATGCATTGGATACCGAAGGTGAGGACTGTGATTTGGCAAGAGTGCGTCCAGTGAACTTTGGTGTAGACACCCGTGGCTTGGTCTTTGTGCTTGATCCTCCAATGTTGTTCTACTTCTTTAGGAAATTATTAAAATGTTGGGTCACATAGGATAATTTGTCTTCCTCAAGAGTAGTGGATTCCATCTTTTTCAGAATCCCTTTCAAGTCAAACTCCTCATCATCTTCATCGTTGTCAAATCTAGCATCGGAGGAGAGAGCAACATTCTTCTCTTTAGAGTTGGAACTAAGGTGTTCCATCTCATATTGCTTGAGAGATCCAACTAAGGCATTATACTCTATGTCATCAACGTATTTGGGTTCTTCTATGGAAACCACCTTCTTACTGAATTTCTTTGAGATGGATCTCAGTAGTTTTCCCACAAGACGTGTGTTTGTTATTAATTCACCAAGCTCTCTGCACTCGTTTGTAATATCTGAGAGTGTCATGGCGTAGTCCATGATCTACTCCTTTTCATCTATCCTCATTGCCTCGAAGGTAGATGTCAGCATTCTTAGTCTTGATCTCTTAACGCTCTGAGTCCCTTCACATACCCTTTGGAGTGCGTCGCATGCATCCTTTGCTGAATCACAATTCTTGATGACTCTGTAGTAGCTTGCGTCTACATACCCACAAAGGGTGTTGATGCATTTGGAATTCCAGTTTGCAGAAGCTACTTCCTCAAGAGTCCAATCTATCTCTTTCTTATCGACGGTACCACCTTCAGCATCAGTGACACGTGGCTTTTCCCATTCAATCAGAATGGTTCTCCATGCACGTTCGTCGATTCTCTTTAAATGCCACTGCATCCTCTGTTTCGAGAGAGAGTAGTTCTTCCCATTGAGGATCGAAGGCCTTGGGTTGCCTTGAGCATCCATAGCACCTAAACAAATAAGGATCAGTACTTAAAGTTTAAGTAACCCGCTCTAGATGCCAATTGTAAAATTTGAAGGTCTATAGTTTTGAAAAAAAGTATCATTTTTTGATGTTGTTTTCAATATTAACCAACACTTAAACCAACATCAACCAGAGATTAACTAAAAATATGCAGCGGAAATTTAAACTCAAGAACACATCAAATTAAATTCAGTTCACAAGTAAAAGTACTTGTGAACTTTGGTGTACAAACCCGAAAACTATATTACTTTCTTGTTCACGATCAATACATGAAAATAAGAAGTAATGTACGAAAACTAAAGTATCAAAAATATGATACTAAATACTTATCGCCTAGATGAAAAGATCTTCTTCGTTGGTCACGCAACTTCGAAGAACATCTTGATCTCGGACAGTGGCTCCAAGTAGTCGCTGGTGTTCTTTCTTGCTGTGCGTCGCTTGCTGCTTCTTTCTCGTCTTGGATTGTACGTCTCTCAAGTTATGTCCAAGTCTTAGTATTCTCTTGTCAGAAATATACAGTCCTAGAATCCTAAACTTGGTAAACAAGAAAAACAAATCCTAAACACAATCTAGGAAACTAAATAAAGTCCTATACATAAACTAGGAAACGAAATCTAGAGTCCTAATTTATTTTATGCCCAAGAAAGATAAATAACTAAAATAAGAATTATTGTCAAGAATAAATTCTCAACAGTCTCATGAAATGAACGCCAGTTATCCTCTTGTTCATTGACCCTCGAGAAGTGGGATTGAATTTTGATCCCTAATTTGATCATCAAGACATATATAGAATGATGTCTCTTTATCTCACCTTATGGTTGATCCCTATTTTATCCAACTCAATCAAAGTGAAGACTTTAATCCCTCGGGGTTCGATCCTGTTATGTTTAACCAACCGCCTTCCTCTTAAATTTCTTATTAGAACAATAATATTTTCCTAGAAAATAGAACAAAAAACAAGGATAATCACTTAAAAACATTTGTGTAGACACTAAAATTTTATGAAATATACTATTAAAACACATAATTTGCATGCACTTGTGTAATTATATCAAACGTCAATGGTATTCTTTAGAATTATCCCAACATAAAAGGATAATAAAATACGATGGTTGAGAACAAGCTAAGAGTAGGGGGCGTATTTAATGGTGACCAGGGGTACTACGACATCCCTAAAAGTTTCAAAAATACCTAATGTAAGAATTTTCGTTTATTTTAGATATTTACAAATTGGTCTCTTCAATATGTGAGTTTTATAGTTTGGTTTTGTGGTTAGCGTGCCCAACTTCTTTTCAACAGTTTTGGAGCTCCAATTCCTTCACTCTACCAACAAAATATCTAAGCATTTTTTATTTTCGTTTTTCTTCCTTCTTCCTAGTGCCCTCTAATTGTTTTTCTTCACCGTTTTTCTTCTTCTTTTTTCTTTCTATTTATTCACTTTCATCATATTTGTTCCTTTTTTTTTCCCTCTTATTATTAACTAATAACAACATTTTTCTTCCCCATTTCTCACTAATTTACAACAAGAGAACTCAATAAAATTTCTATTTTTCCACTCACTCACCCTCTCTCGACTCGAATCCACTCTCGCCCTTAGTTAAAGAGTTGCATTTGATACTTAAATATTAATTATTATTATTTTCAAAGTGTCCTTGTTTCTTTTGATATTATACTTTGTTATTAATATTAACTTTCAATTCTTGTTTTTCATACGCTTTTCTTTTTTTTTTTGTTATAAAACTTACAATTATTTTTTTTCTCCAATTCGCGGCTTCCCAAACTTTTAAAACCTAGATTCGTCCCTGGCTAAAACCGTAGTCCGCAAAGTATTAGAGTATCACTCAAGATGTTTACTAAATACACACATTGACATGTGTTCTATGGCTAATTATTGTGTTCTTGTTGAATGAAAAACATAACTAGTGTGCCTTCGTCAATAAGTAACTGATGAAGGACAATTTAGGTATTTATTATCTTTATGTATTATGGAAACATGTAATTGATACCCTATATAAAGGGGGTCTTTGATGAATAAGAGAACTCTAATTTCTACCATCTTCATTCATCTCTCTTTTATGTCTTCTCCTTATACTTTTACTTTTACACGTTATCAGTAGGAAACTCTAACCTATGATCGAGAATAAGCCTCTATAACCAAAACAACAATTATACAACTTTCGTACGGCGAAAATCTAATTACGTTGTATGTTTGAAAAATTAATTTCTCGATTTTCAACCGTTGGATTGAGCTCAAAATTTGACATAACCTTCCAGACGTTTTAAATTACATTATTCACGGTGGAGATTGGATTCGGAGATACGAAGAAATATATATAAAATTTCGAACAAAGCAGATTTTATTTTCGGAAATTTCTGTGCAGCATTTCTCAAAATACGATTTCGCACAATAGAACTGTTGGATCAAGCCAAATTTTGGATATGTTATCCCAAACCTATACTGGTTCAATATGAATGTGAAGATTTGAATATGACGTCTAAAGAACTCGATAATGAATTTTGAACAGAGCTGATCCTGTTTCTCAGAACTGTCTGCCCAACTTATTTTAAAAATTTATTTACGCACAATCTAACCGTTGGATGAAGCTGAATTTCAGATATATTATTCAAGAAACGTAGAGGTTGAATTTTTTACGATGGAGATCAGATTCTAAGCTTTGTATAATCTGAAACCTAAAAACAAAATTAGGAAAGAATCATGACTTTCCTCCAAGGTAACTTGAATTACCATATTATTTATTAAATGTAACTAATAAATATTTGGCAATATGTATATATGGAATGGTATGTATTATTGTGCATGTATATGTATATATGTTACCTATGATTATATGCATGTGATGTTTTGTGCAATATTTACAAACATGAAATTTTGCAATACTTTAATGATATTCATAGAGTACATAATATATTATTACTTATGATTTTAGATGATTTCTAAGAAATTGTAAATAAAGTTATTTACACGATTAGATGAGAGATTGATCATGATTTTTCCAATATGTTTAGTTAATCATGAATTTCGATGAATTGATAGATTCATGTATGTTGGTGATTCTCTTCAAGTTGATTTTATAAGCTACTTTCATGAATTTCGATGAATTGATAGATTCATGTATGTTGGTAATTCTCTTCAAGTTGATTTTATAAACTACTTCCAATGTGGGCATTATTGATTGTACATTTACATATTTTCATGATAATGAAAGTTCATGAACGATAAAGCATTATATAAATAAGTCTTGTTATAACGTATATTCACATGATATCAAAGAAAGATTATGACATACTTCAAGTTCATTATCTAAAGAAATTGATTGAACTAACTCAATCTAAATACAATTTAATATACTCAAAAGAAATTGAGTATTACCATAATTGGTTTGATGTGGAAACTAGAAGACTACAATTCCACAATAATATTATCCATCAACCCCCAATTGACAAATAACCATCAAACTTAGTCAAAGTCAATTCTCAAATGAACCTGAGACTTCATATTGACCCCAATCTAATATTGGAAACTTATGTAGTTTCAAAATCTCAATATACTTTGGGATGTACTCTAAATGAATATTTTGAGAATTTTATGAAACACTATTTCCAAGCCTAAGAATTTAGTGAAAAGAAATATATTTGCTTGCTAAAAAGGGTCAACGACTTTGACATGTTGCGACTAATAATACGTCTTACCATATGTGAAAAAGAAAGTCACTTGAAATGATAATAATAAATTGAGAGATACGATCTCACTCTATTTTTTTTCCATTTGAGCAAACATACTGATGCACTTGTATAATATTAATTATGATAGTGAGTCGTTAAGAGACATGACATTATTATTCATAATACCAATGTTAGACCTCTGGATAAAGAAATTTCTTGAGGCTAACCATGATCGATTTGAATAGTAAAATGAACCTCAATGTTAAGGGGAAGAGATATGTTGATCCCTACCTATGTGGGAAGAATGAACCACAAGGTAAGATATGTAAGAGTTCATAATATTTATTGGTCGTGGTAGAAGTCATGGAGGTTCTCTTAATAACCTTGATTAGTCAATGGATATCCTCTATTTTGATTGATGAAATTTGTTTGTTTCTTACTTTACAAAGAACTTGTGAAAGTATAATCAATCATTTATATTAGACCATTGTATTTGGTCTTAAAGTTTATTTTGAGTTAGATTTATGTGATGTGGCCTGATTTAATTATTTTTGGCTTATTGGTAAATTTTGTATTTCATTCTAAAGCATTGAATGTAATTGAGCCTATTTACCACACATTCACATACAAGGCTCATGAGAAAATTATTAGATATAATGTAACATATCTAGTAAATAATGTAAAATATTAGAATGAAAAGTATTTCATTCATCTCTGGAGGAATGTGAGAATTTATCGAGAAATAGATAATTATTCACTTAATTGATATTTATATGTGACAAAGTCTTGAGGCCTGATGGCCCATTGATTAAAGTCATAAAAGCTCATTATGGACCAAGAGCTAACGAACCTTGTTAAGTTTGATGATATTCATGTTGATGATTATCACTAAGAAGTACATTATGAGAATGGAACTATAATTTTTGATTTATGATTTTAGAGTCAATCTAGTAATTTTACTTTACTACTTTTTGCTTATTGAATCATAAGTTATAACCAACAAATAACTTTTGGACACTGGCTCATTCAAATTTTGACACGACTGACAAGGATTCTTTGGTTATCGTATTATGATGGTCTATATTATAATAAATTAACATGAACATCTTTTATTTTGAGTGAAACATAAAATGAGATAGAAATTTGATGCACAGTATAGTTGATAGGGCCATATTGGTCAGGCCTGGATTGAGGTAGACCTGGAATCGATAGTAGATAAGAAGGGTCGAATTGGCGTAAAGAATGGGTGGCCAAAAGCCCTTCCGGAGAAAATGGCCTCTGAACCAGACCTTCTCGAGGTCGGAACTAAAGAGACAAGTAGGGACCACTTGTCAAAATCCGCTAACTGAACCAGCCCCTAAATCAGGGACTATGTTCCCGAGATCCCGGAAAGGGGGTCCCACCACCAGGGAAAGCCCGTATGTGTGCCTGACAGACCTGGAATAAAAGAAGAAAGGGCATCAATAACGATCAGAGCCGGTATGGGTCTGAACAGACCTGGCAACCAGCTTGCCCAAGAGGGAACAAGTGGGACCACTTGTTCCGAGTATGTTTCATAAAACGGCCCATGATTTGCGGCACGTGTTCCCGAGATCCCGGCTGGGGTCCCCACTAGGATAAGATATAAATACCCTAACTTGGGGGTGGTGAGAGGTATGTTATTACAAGCATTCCTTCTTATTTTTCTTTGGAAAACACCTCATCGCTTACTAACTTAAGCATCGGAGAGGTTTCCACCGGAAAACCACCGGTGGTCCTTTCTAACCTTTGTTTTTGGTGTAGGCTTAGGAAGCTCGCGGGTTCCCAGGTCTTACCCAGGTGGTTCACTATTTCCGGTAGAAACAATTGGCCCCGTCTGTGGGAAGGCGGATCGAGCTAAGGCGTGAGGATGACTTCAGACGGTTGGAAGCGAAATTTGATAGGGGAGTTGGGTGGCACTCCGAGTTCCGCCGTGCATACCCATGCACAACAGGCACCAGAATCATCATCAATACCAGATACGACAGGATCGGCCATGGCAGCTCCGCTGGGTTCTACACCACCGCCTCCGAGGGAACCTGCTGTGGGTGGGGGTGTCTCTCTCAATGAGTCACTTCTGACACAGCTGTCAGAATTGATTAGCAAGGCTGTGGAGGCGGCGGTCGAGAAAAAATTTGCGGAAATGGCATCGCCGCCGACCAACGCATTACTAATGCAGGCAGCCCCGGCAACAGAAACAGAGCCATTGCACGCTCGACGTACGGAGCGAATCTGCCAGCCGGATAGAGAAGAGCATCTTGCCACGTATGACGGCGACACGGCCCGCCAGGCTAATCCCGGCCTGGTCGAGCAGATGCAGAGCCTGCAGAAAGAGGTTCGTGAA
>BMAC01000088.1:781927-826502 GCA_014905375.1 Phtheirospermum japonicum
TTTAAGTTGGGAACGGGCTAAGGATGATTATCCTTAACGTCTCTAAAAAAAATGATGATAAAAAGAAGAAGAAACTTGATTACTGGCTCGCGCCCGGATGGGTCAATCCAGAACGCTCTTTTGCCGGACCTGCCTGATACCGCAAGTCAGGTCTGGTCTAAAGCAGATCTCTTCGATCTCTTTAAAACCTACATGTATCTCGGCAGGAATAGATACCCTTAAAACAATTTAGACACAAATGTTCCCCGAGACCACATCTATGAAGCCAGGAGGAATTCAGAAATTGATATGAATTCAGAATTGCTCAAGGCAAGGAGAACAAATGTTGCAAGAATTCTTGAAATACAGGAGTTAAAAACATACAGGGAAACTACAATCTCTCCCATTTCATTAAACATAGGGGGATACAAACAAAATTCTGGGTCAACATTCTCAGTACAGAAATTAAAAAAGCAATAAAAACATAAGGTGTGTCACGGAGAGGATCTCCGATCCGCGGCTAAGGCTCGGTGAACGCGCCAGAGCTCACGCTCTGTCTCATGAAAGCGGCGGCGATACTTGTCGGAACGGTCAGAGAGTGACTGCGCTTCGCCGGCAACGAGGGTCAACCGATGCACTGATTCAATCAGATCCGCTTTCTCCTCCTGAAGCTGGCGATTGACCTGCCAGAGCTCAGCCCATTCCCTCTTATAAAAGCGTTTCTTCTGTCGCTTCCTCTCCAGAAAACGGTACAGGGAGCCAATCTTCTCTTTCAAAGAAACAATTTGATCAGAGAGCTTAAATTTTTCGACCACAAGGGCGATGTTCTTACGCCTCACGGTACTGAGTTCATCAATGAGAGGGGAAGAAGACATGACAGATAATTGAGGAAATCACAAGGAAGGGGGCGAAAAGTAAGAAATTATGGAAATGCAAGCAAGAATTTAAAGTAAGACAGACACGTGATAAGAGAATCAACAAGTACTAGGGTTCCCGGATATTAAGGAAACCCTAGGTAGCGGAAGGGTCATTACGCAACAAAGAAAACAAAAAAGCATCCATTAATAAAAGTCAGAAATTATTCAATATTACAATTTTTCAGAATACTCAGTCAGACCAGCCACGCGCCTCTGCTGGGAAATAACAGGATTTGCCCGGTATAAGGCTCAGCATCCATCTCCACCCCAAGCCCCATTGACAATTGCTCTACAGCATCCCCTGAAAGACCTCTAGGAGAGGCACCTCCAGGAAGCTCACCAAGACCTGCAAAGGTTGGGGAGGGAGATGATGTCAGGGGGACCACGGAAAGGGCTAGGTCTGGCTGAGACTGATCAGGAGTGGAAGGGTGCAGAACGGCATGAATATGCTCGACAAACTCCACGGGCCCCATAGTGTGAAGGTGGTCCTTGGCAGGGTCGTATGAAAAGGAAGTCGGCTCAGGGGGATTTTTCAGTGGGACTTTCCGGTCAAAGGGAGCTTCAGGATTGTCCTTGATCCACTTAGCCTGCTCATCCAAGCCATAGTTGTAATACACCACGGCTTCAGGAAAGAGCAGGAGAAAAGGGCTTTTGATCCCAAGAAGGCTTTCTTGGTCTCCTCTCTGGCCACTTGGACTAGACTCAACCCCTCTTCGGAATTGAGAAACTCCGCTTTCCATTCAACCTTAGCCTTAGCCAGAGCTTCATCGGCTAGGCTCCTTGCCTCAGCAATACCCTCATTCTTGGCCTCCTCTCGAGCCGTCTCTATCATTTTCTGTTGGGCTTTCTTCAGCCCAGCTACCTCCTCCTGCAGCTTCTTCACCTCTTTCACCTTGTCCTTGGATAGGGCCCGCAGACGTAGCATTTTCTCCTTGAGGTCGACGTTTTCCTTAGCCAAATTGGCTTGACCCAGAGATCGAGTTGCCCTAATGGCTAAGAGGGCCCTCTTCGCCTCAGCCTGAGAAAAGATTTGAGGGGTGTCAAAATATCGAAAGAGTGCGAAATAAAAAAAGGAAAGGGAGGAGAAACAGAAAAGAAAAGGGAAACTTACCCGAGCCTCGTCCTGGCACCAGGACTCCAGTAGCTCCCGATCACTCATCTGCTCCAAAACTCGCAGGTCTTCGGGGGAACATTGACCGCTCACGTGGCGAACTGCCACGTCTCCAGAGCAGTTTAAAACTGAGGTCCGTCGAGGAGGACCAGAGCTGCGCACAGTGGGAGCCGTCGGAGCTGCGGCTGGAGTGGGAGTAGGATTGCCTGAAATAACTATGCCTCGACCTCGACTGGACCGAGGCCTCTTAGTGAGAGGCATTTCCTCCTCCTCTGAGTCTGAAATGACCTGTCTAACCGGCCGTGGACGTACTGGTGGTGCGGCTGCAGGGAAACTCTGAGTTTGGGGCACGCCGGCTCCGCTTATCTCCTGAGCTGGCATAGTCGAGTCAGCCGTGGTGTCTTCTCTGTCGGTAGCCTCGAACAACAAACGCATCATCCTTTCTGAAATAGGAAGACAAAAATTAGAGYCATGGAATYACAAAATATGATYCAATAGTGTCAAAATAAGGAGGCCTCTTTTACCAATCCCGGCAGGCAAAGGACCTATTTCACAGGTCTCATTAAAGGTTTGCAAAACTGAAGGAGTGAGAAATTCTGTCACGTTAATCGGATTGGCATTCAGGGTAGTCACTATCTTTTGAATACGGGGAGGCCTAGTCGCTGCAGTTGAAGGCGGATAAGAGGGTAGACTATCAATAGGGTTAGGGTCAAAACCCCAGTCCCCCTCGCAGTGAACGAAAAAGAACTTTTTGAGCCAAGATTTATGGGAGGTTGGAAGTTTGTGGATGAAGTGGACTCCGGGCCGGGCAGTAAGGTAGAAACAGTCGGGGGGAAGGCTTTTCGCCAGGAAGAGCTGATAAAAAACAAGGGCTGTAGGGTCCTGGCCGGCGTAGCGCATGGCCAGATTATAACATGCCATGATGCGGAAAGAATTGGGGGAGAACTGAAAGATAGGAATTTTGTACATTTGAGCAATTTCCAGCATCATGGGATGAACAGGCAAGCGCAGGCCTGCGCTGAATTGATCGGCATAGAAGGTTACTCGGCCTGCAGGGGCTTGACAGGCCAAGGCACCGGCTCGAGGGGCGTAAGGATCATAAGGGTCTCTAATGCTATACTTATACTTAAGCTCATCTACGGAGCTTTGGCTAAGAATGGAGTTGATTTTAGGGTAATCAGGAAGCGGCGGAGGATACACCACACCCCCTGACGAAGAGGTGGCCGTGGGCACCGGAACGTTGGACGGAGGGGAAAGGGCCGCCGCCACCTCCGGGGGATCCGGTGAGGAAGAGCGTGAGGCTGCAGCCTCCTGTGGAATAACAGAGATTTCCGCCGCCTCTGAAATGGCGAGCGGCGGAGGAGAAGGAGTTACCGCCCTTTCAGGGAAAGCGAGTGAAGGAGAAGGAGTAACCCTAATTTCTGGAGGAGATGACATTGCGAAAATTAAAAGGAAAAGGTGAAGAAGGGTACCTGACTCGAGGAGATCGTCGGAATAATGAAGAACTAATAGAAAGGAGTTCACCGGAGTATTGGAAGAGGCGGAGTCGCAAAAGCCAGGGGAGAAGGAAAAGACAAGGAGTGAAAAAGCGGAGAAGTGAAAATGAAGTCGGCGGGAATAAAAAGCAAAGCGAATGATTTAAAATGAGGGAATCGAGAAAAGAGGGATTTGATGGGATTTGAGCATTTAATGCGGGCAGGCGGATAGGGCCCCAAAAGATAAGTTGAAGCGTTTAGGACCCTAACTAGGGCTGACTAGGCATGCGCGTGGAGAACGTGGCGGTACAATAGCCTGATGGGGGAACGTGAGGCGCCACTAAACGCCTAATAATTAGTCCTGGCCACTTGGGCGTACCTCTGGGAATTCGGGCCAGTACGAGAAGCACTAAAAGATGTGGGGCCCCACTTACTAACTCTACCTCAACCCTTTTTGGGGGGGAGGAGTTGATAGGGCCATATTGGTCAGGCCTGGATTGAGGTAGACCTGGAAATCGATAGTAGATAAGAAGGGTCGAATTGGCGTAAAGAATGGGTGGCCAAAAGCCCTTCCGGAGAAAATGGCCTCTGAACCAGACCTTCTCGAGGTCGGAACTAAAGAGACAAGTAGGGACCACTTGTCAGAATCCGCTAACTGAACCAGCCCCTAAATCAGGGACTATGTTCCCGAGATCCCGGAAAGGGGGTCCCACCACCAGGGAAAGCCCGTATGTGTGCCTGACAGACCTGGAATAAAAGAAGAAAGGGCATCAATAACGATCAGAGCCGGTATGGGTCTGAACAGACCTGGCAACCAGCTTGCCCAAGAGGGAACAAGTGGGACCACTTGTTCCGAGTATGTTTCATAAAACGGCCCATGATTTGCGGCACGTGTTCCCGAGATCCCGGCTGGGGTCCCCACTAGGATAAGATATAAATACCCTAACTTGGGGGTGGTGAGAGGTATGTTGTTACAAGCATTCCTTCTTATTTTTCTCTGGAAAACACCTCATCGCTTACTAACTTAAGCATCGGAGAGGTTTCCACCGGAAAACCACCGGTGGTCCTTTCTAACCTTTGTTTGTGTTGTAGGCTTAGGAAGCTCGCGGGTTCCCAGGTCTTACCCAGGTGGTTCACTATTTCCGGTAGAAACAATAGTGTCAAGCTAATGATGTTCAATTATAGCTAGTGCATTCTAAAGTACTATGAGCACTACATACATTCATATCTCAAAGATACATCACTCATTTTTTCAAAACTTGTTCATTAGCAAAATTGTATGATTGAGACCTGTATTTGCTAAAGATACAAAGTATAATATTTCATTCTTATAACTAATAATTGGTGATACATGTGGACATAACCATTCAGAATGCGGATCATTCAAGTATTTTATAGTTTTGGTCGATGCTTCAGCACGTATTGTCCATAAAAATGTTATATTTTCAAAACTTCTAGACATTTAATATGATTGAGTACTCACCACCCTTATAAAGCGTCCAAACTCATAATGCTAGAGAATATACATCAAAAGTACTTGATATCTATTGCATTTTAATAAAGATCGATATACTGGATCTTGTGCCCTAATGTGCATCTACAATAAAGTCTCAAAGAAGACACCGTCATAAGGAATATAGATGGTGACTAAGACAATATTTATGCGCACTCATTTGTCTTTGCACATGGTTATGCAATATTACACGCAACTCTTCCTTATTCATTTATGAATCCCTGATAACCAGATATTTTGCGTACCAGTTAGTAACTGGATATAAGTTTGATAATTCATATCTACGCATATTTGATTAAGTATCATATGTGCACATTACATTCATATGAATTTCTAAAGACGATTATGTATTTATGTTGGAAATGAATCTCCAACAATCATCCGCTATTTGAAACCTTTGACAGACGATCTCTTTATCGCTAAATTAGCGAATTTGTCACTCAAATGAGACAATCTTCCCGTCGTTAGGGGGAGATAAGAAAAAGTATTTTCTAATGGAACGACAAGAATAGTTTCATACTATGTCTCATTATGATCTTCGCATTTCACAATGTAACGTGAAAGAAAAGTAAAGTGAACAATTGATTTTCAAAGTATAGAAGACTCAATTTCTAAAGTGACCAGATCATATATATACAAGATGCAAATGTGTCTGCAAGGTTAAAAGTCCCCATAAAGGGCACAATGTCGCAAATTAAGACATTGCAACCATACTTAGTGGAGGTGTGGTTGAGGTCCTGACTCCCAAAAGGAACATGGGGAGGTCACTTGATTCGATCAATACTCATCCAAGGAATAAGATGGCACGTATGGCACAACTTCAATTGATCATCAATGAAGACGATTTCTCTCATGGGATTATCTCTGGTTATACTTATATCCATGAATCATTACTGGAGGACGCTCCGATGTTTAATATGATTCCAGAGTATAAAAGAATCGCAATGTACTATGATAGTTTATATGAGTTGATGGAAGGATCTTCCACACACATTGATGATATATACACTGTTGCTCAAGGAATCATAGAGTACGATGATATCGAACACGCTCTATTGTAATGTAAATATAGAGCAAATTGACCCAAATGTAAAGAAGCATTACAGGTAGAATTAAATTCACAGACAACAAGATAGGTATTTGGTTTGGTAGTGCTAACCTCACCAAGTTTAAATCCTGTAGGACATAAACAAAGTTTTATCAGAAAGCGCAATAAGAAAAATAAAGCCATGAGATGCAAATATACACTTGAAGCACAAAGTTTCTCATAATGCCCTGGAATTGACTATGGGGATATGCACTCTCCCATAATAGATGTTATAATTCCAAAGAACTGAGAATGCAGCTTATACCTGTGGTTCCATCATATCTCTATGGGGATCGTGATTTAGATATATATATATATATACGAAAGTACTTTCTGGCCTTCCATTGCCAAGGCAAGTGACTCTAAGCCACGGAGTGCATTTTCAATTAAATTAAAACACTCACTTTATGGATTGAAACAATCCAAATGGATGTGGTATAACCGTCTAAGTGGCTACTTGATTGGAAAAAAATAATCTATGCCCTTGCGTATTTATAAATAAAATAAGTTTCAAATTTGCGATTATGATTGTATATGTCGATGAAAGGAACATAATATACACTCTTAATGAAATAAGAGATATCGCAAGTTATTTGAAATTTTAATTTGAGATATTGCATGATGGGGAAACCCGGTCATGTTAAGGTTTTAAACTAAAATCGAGTTTGTGAAATACTAAATTATACAGTTTGCATATATCTAAAAGAAGATCAGGCAATTAAATATGGATAAGTGAGCACTCCTATGATTGGTCAAAGTGAAGATATAAGGAAATATCAATTTCGTCAATGGAATGACGAAGAACTGGTGGGAGCTGAAATTCTCTACCTACGTACAATATGCGCATTATTGCATCATTACGAATACACTTAACCAAAAATCACTTTTTCAAAATTGTTATCTTGATTTAACTTAAAAAAGCGCAATGTCACTGGAATGTAATCAAAATGTACTTTGATACTTAAAAGAAACCATTGACGCGAGTTTATTTTTCCCATTCATAAATATAATTGGGACTGCGATGGTCTTGTAATCCCTATAAAAATGTTGAGTTTACTTCCTATTGTGAAATACCAAATAGTATCGTTGATGTTGGTTATTCACTCGATTCATGTAAAGAGACCATTATCATACATGTAGTAGTTCGTGAGTATCTACGATAGATGTTATGATCATTCATATATCTGATGATAGTGGCTTGAACTCTGTCACTGAAAAAAATGTGATAATATGAGTAATATCATCACAACTCTTCTACAACCAACAACTATGCACTTTCTCAAGAATCAAATAAATTGAGAAAGTGGAGACTTTCAAAGTTCTCTTGATAGATGTACATATCAGAGAGAGGTGTACACTTTAGAGGGAGTCTCAACATAGGTGTTGTACTCTTTTTCCTTAGACTAAGTTTTATTTTTCCCATTGGATTTTGTTACTTGACAAGGTTTTAACGAGTCAACAATAAAACACCATTTGACTTGGCACAAGGTGGAGTGTTGAAGGAAAAACACAATTAGTGTGCCTTCGTTAATAAGTAACTGATGAAGGACAATTTAGGTATTTATTATCTTTATCTATTATGTAAACATGTAATTGATACCCTATATAAAGAGGATATTTGATGAATAAGAGAATCCTAAAGTCTCTATTTTATGTTTTCTCCTAAAGCTTTTCTTTTTACAGTTCTATGATTAATTATATGTATTTTACATTTTATTGCGTGACATATGGTAATACTAAACTATAATAGGCAGAAGAATATGGGGAAATCAAATGCTTGCCGTCTGGTGTAAGATTCCAAAATGGGAACAGCTCAAAAGTAGGTCTTAAAAATGACCAAAGATATGTTCTAAAATAATGCAGCGGAATCTTGTTGCTTTCCTTCCAAACACTCTAATCCAATCCGTCTGGATTACTAAAGGATATAAAAAAGCCTCTGTTTTCTTTTTTATCTTCCTCGGGAAAAAAATCATGTTTTTCCTTATTTCGTTGTTGATGCTTTTTTCTCGCTTCAGTTTGGTGATCACTCATAGTCTATCTCATTACAATGCCTCACAAGCCAAAAGCATCTTCATACTCGCGGGACAGAGCAACATGGCTGGGCGAGGAGGCATCATGGGCGATGACACATGGGATGGGTATATCCCACCCCAGTGCCGATCCAATCCCCTAATCTTCCGTCTGAATGCCGGGCTCACGTGGGAGGAGGCCCAGGAGCCTCTCCACCGTGACATAGATGTCACGAAAACTTGTGGGGTGGGGCCCGGGATGGCATTCTCCAATGCAGTTCTGAATAGGGAATCAGGCATCGGGGTGATTGGTTTGGTACCTTGTGCTGTGGGAGGAACAAATATTAGCGAGTGGAAGCGTGGCAGCGGCCTCTACAATCAGATGCTATCACGAGTTCAGGCGGCATTGCGCGGCGGAGGTGGGATCATTCGGGCTATTTTATGGTACCAAGGTGAGAGTGACACGATTAGTCATGAGAACGCTAAATTATACAGGCAGAGGTTGGAAAAGTTTTTAACCGAGATTCGATCTGATTTGCTATCTCCTTTCCTACCTGTGATCCAGGTACGATAAATTGTTCAGCATCATCTATCATCACTTCAATTTTTTTTTTAATTTTTTTTAAATCCTAATGCATTCCTAAGCATTAGATAATGCTGCTGTTGTGATTGTTAAGGTGGCATTGGCATCAGGACAAGGACATTATGTGTATGTAATAAGAAAAGCTCAGCTGGGAATTGAGCTTCCAAATGTGAAATGTGTTGATGCAAAGGGTCTGCAGCTACAGCCTGATGGGTTGCATCTTAGTACGGCGGCTCAAGTTGAGCTCGGCCAGAAGATGGCCGACGCCTTCCTTCAGATTATGGCTCCACTTCCTGTTCAGAGCAGTGGAGGACCTAAGAGGCTTAATACATTTTCCTGGATTTCTTTCTTAGATGGTTTAGGTAGAGAGATATTTTTGAGGATCGTAGGCTATGTCAGTATTAATTATTGATGAACATAGAGTTCTTACAATGGAAAATAATATTATTCATTATCTCACCAGAAGAAATGTTTGGTCCTATTGCCAATCAAGAGTTTATATTTTGTGAATTGTCTCATCTTACTCTATAAATTGTGTTGAAAAGATTATATGTACAAAAAGAATGTTATCGTATACACGTATGATCTATTAGTACTTTTGACACTAGGTGTGTGGAAACAATTATGCTTCTTGGAGAATCGATTCGTAAAAAAATAAAGTTAAAAGTATTTGAGAATAATATATATATATATATATATATATATTAATTAAGTCAAGTGGGATTGTTGAAAGTATTTTCCTAGTGTTTACGATCCAACAAACCAAAAGCCAAATTAGAATGTAAAGCAACTCCTCTCATGCTTTTCAATTTCGTGATTAAGTAAAATTGAATAAAAGCAGAAATTGACAAATACTAAAAATTTTATTTTTGTTTTTCGGCTGAAAATTTAGAATCACCTTTTTTTTACTATATTCAAGCCCTCCCTAAGTTATAAATAGAAAGATGTCAAATGTCAAGAGTGTGAGCGTGTTCACTCTTAAGTCTTACTCATCAAGAATTGTACGAATTCAAAATAGAACAAAGGTTGGGCTGTCATTTTCTTGAGTCACAACCACTCTCATCAAATTGAGATGTCGCTTCATCTCCCATATGGATAGAGACAGTAAATGTAGGCACAAAGTTACGGAGAATGAAATCGATATACATATATATACATAAACTTAAGAGGATTGCAAGTTGAAAATCCAATTGTATGTGGGAAACAATGAATGTGCACTAAAGTATTGAGTCTATGCGAGAATAACAAAAGCTAATTCTGTAATGGATCCAAATTCTGGATAGGTATTTCATGGGACTAAAAATATGGGCCACTAAAAAGGGGATCGGATCACTTCAAACCTCCAACTTTAACCAGTTTGAATTTGCAAAACACCGGGAATGAGGGAATGATCGTGACGTAGATGTTCCGACGATCAACTCGAAAAATATATTATGTGAAACAAAATAGCCGAATAATAATGAAGATTGTTCAACTTAAGATTTAGAATGAGGCTTCTATATGTAGTTTTAGGAGACGTATTCCCCATGAACTAAGGTTTCCGTCTTTTATGCACCAAATTCTTCATAATAAGTATACCAAAATCAACTAGAATTCTTGTTTTCTTATCCACTTGTGATTCGGATAATACTCACAATATATATGATAACACTTGATGAGACCAAACAAATTGGTGTATCAAAAATAGAGGGTACTGACATTAAATATATATGATCAGCGATCTGATTCACTTCAAATAACAGCGCAGCGACCTGATTGATCTCCAAAGGATTTCTGGCGACCTGTTAGATCCTGCAAAATAAAACACAGCCAAGGCGGAGGACGGCCCTGTCGTAGGCCCTTCGATACTTAAGTTAGAGAATGCACGAGAGAGAGGCGAGAGCCTTTTAAGTGAGAGATGAGATCTCAAAACGTAGGATGTGAAATCAACTTAGAGAGATAAGAATGAGGTTGAGTCCTCTTTATATAAATAAGAGAAGTACTCCCAATCTAGGGGTTCCCTCTCCTACCATAAATAACACGATCGACTCAAAATTAGGATTCCTCCTGTATGCTAAATTCCCATAAATGACAGAGCTCTCGCTGAATTACTATATTAGCCGTGGACTAATAAACCTGTACATAGGATTCAATCCGGCGGGACCCCATAGAATAACCCATATTAGTCTGCCAAAGCCCAAAATCATGAGGCCCAGCCCTCAACGCCGAGATACCACTCAGCGCCGAGATGGTATAATAAAACTTATATCAAAAGAGGTCTCCACCTCACATAAGAGTTGGCCAGTCCTATGCAACATGTCACTACCCTTCAAAACAGCACGCCCAACTCCCAGAAGGATTGCTCCTTCTAAGAAATGAGATCGCTTACAAAAGACCCTACAAATACCTGCATATCGGTGACGTGAATATTTGATGTCGTACCAGCTACTCCCCCTCATTCTTGTTGGTTGAGGTAGGAAACCAAGTAGAATGTAATTATGACTTAAAACCCAAAGTCAACCCAGCATTCTCCTTGATAAAGCGTGAAACCATCAACCATAACTTCTCACTTAATAACATTAAAAGCTCCTCTGTACCGTGTCGGACACGTGTCATTAGTCCATTACCTCGTAATATATTTAAGCCTATGGGCCCAAAAATGAAAGGCCCTCTACAAAACCCTACCAACTTCCCGCCTATCGCAAATTTTATGCCTCCCAATACATAAAATAACCCTTCATCTTCGTTTATTTTCATTTACACCAAAACAAGACCAAAGTCACGCCATTCTCCTCTGCAAAAATTTTCTCAAGCTTCTACAAAAAATCACGAACCATCAACCTGCACCAAATCGACTGATCAAGATGATGAGTAAGTCCACCCAATCCTTTGTCTTGCCAATAATTTCTTTAATTTTACTGTAAATGGTTGTATTACTGAGTGGAAATTTTCTGTTTTCCCCACCCCTGTGATTGATTAATGATGAATAAAGCTCCATCTTCCTCCGTTCCCCATGACCCTAATCTTTTAAACCCAGACATAGCTTATGATACGGATTCCATAGAAATCCCCATTAAGCGAGGTAGCAGAAGAAGAAACACACCCATACCCATACTTGTACCCCTTCCCAGTCAAACAGATGAACCAGAAAGGGACATACCCTGGACTGAGCTTGAGGATCAAAGCCGAGCCTTGGCCAAAAACATACTCGAGGGCATTCCAATAATAGAACCTGGAATGCCTTCAACTTCTGAACCCGAATATTTTCTTGCTAACCCAGTAACTATAGTGCCAACCTCGGCTCACACCGAGTTCCTGAACTCCCTCGAGCTACTAGAGTAGCTGCGCAAAACCGATGGGTACTCCCAAATCGGAATAACCTTGAAGAGTTTATAGAAGCTCTCAATCTTCCTGAAACTGCTGACCCTAACCATCCTCAGAAAATAATATCACAATATTCGACGAATTTCTCAAAGCAGGATTTAGGTTTCCACCCCACTTGTTTCTAGTTGCCATGTCAAATAAGTATAAAGTCCCCCTACTACAAATGACCCCCAATTCAATAAGGTCTTTAACTGGATACATAATTTTGTGTGAATACTATGATGTACCACCTGACCCAGATTTTTTCCATTTTTGTTTTCACGTAAAATACCAGAAAGGCTCCTTCTACCTCTCTTCGCCCCATAAGAAGCACTTCTTAATAAACCCCTCGTCAAAATTTCATGAATGGCGATCTAAATTTTCTTTGTCC
The DNA here is from genome assembly GCA_014905375.1 of Phtheirospermum japonicum. Lineage (NCBI taxonomy): Eukaryota > Viridiplantae > Streptophyta > Magnoliopsida > Lamiales > Orobanchaceae > Phtheirospermum > Phtheirospermum japonicum. The sequence goes on from BMAC01000088.1 coordinate 794,335, forward strand.
ATACTGAAACCTGGCCATTTCTCACAAAATGGCAAAATTTGACTCCCGAAGAAGACACACAACCTTCCTCCAAAAAATAGCCCATTCTCTACCAAAAATACTCTGACCTGCTCTCTGAATGGAGAAAATGTCCCTACGACATTTTGAGGGTCATAGATTCAGAACAAGTTCTTTTGTTTGTAGGTCTCGACTCGCGGCCTAATAATTTGACCAGATCTGAATTCGGTAGGTTCTCAAATTATCAAAAACTTATTCAACTCCATCCTTGCAATAAACTAGCTAATTCATTCCCTTATTTATGCAGATGATATCATTGACATTTGTCTCTCCTTGAGATCAGAAGGAGGAGCAATTATCCAACTAGATCCAAGCCCAACAGTGACGTCGGTGATGCGAGCTCCTACTGTGAATATTGAAGAAGAAGTGGAGCTCGCACTAGCTGCAAGAAATAAGCCAGTCGAGGTCGCGGACTATGATGATCAAATGCCGTTGTTCACCTCCATAGGCAAAGGTAAAACTTTAAATGTTACCTTAACTCCTATACTTCCAGTTCCCAAGCGCCAACGTCTCCAAAAGAAACCCACTTCTTCTACTTCGAGTACCCCAAATCTAGAAAAAGATCTCGCCCATTGCGACAGAGCTGTTAAGATAATATCCCTCCTTGAAAAGCGAGTAGTAACCTAGGTAATTTGGCATCAAGAATGATTTACTCCAATACTCCCAACATAACACATTAACTCTCAACACCCTTTTGTTACTTCTCTTGGTGCAGCTAAAACCTATATTAACCGCTCTATCCAGCCAGCTATTGGTTGCGACCCCTGAAGGTGAATTACAAAAAACCTGCGATGAGCTCATAGCTCAGGCAGAAAAGCAAACGCAACAGCTATCATTGACTCAATGAGAGCTTAACAAAGCTCATCGCCAGCTAACAGTTGGGAAGAAGATCTAAACATTTCCGAAAGTTAGGTGGAAACCTTAGAAGACCGGTTGCGTAAAGTAGAGGGGCTGCTGCAGGAAAGGGAGAAGCAGGTGCACGTGGTAACTGCCATAGCTCGCCAATAAGGAGTTACTGAGGGGAAAGCATAAAGGAGAGCAGGAGGCTAAGAAGAAGGATTGATCGAAGGTCGTCGTATGTTTCTAAAGAGCGAGGTGGGTAAGAGATTCACAGATGCTTACAGAATCGAGCTGCTGAACGTATACCGAAACATAACTCACTATTTGGGCAAGATGGGTAGAGGAGGCCGAGAATAGGTCAAGGTTTCTATAGAACGAGTCAAGGCCTAATTTATAAAATCCAATATCTCATTCGATCCGGATAAGGATAGTATAACTGATGAGCTACCGAACTTCACCTTTTGGAAAGGCGACAGAAACCAGCCCACGAAAGCAAAGTGGTGGATCCCTTGCAAGGGTGATGCGATCCTAAGGGTTGGGCTAGGCGCCGAGCTAGAGGTTCCCATGGAAGAGTTAGTAACTGATTTTCATCCAACTTGAATCACTTAGCCTTCCTATAATTCAACAATTACTTCTTTTGATTTTTGAATGACTATGCACGAACTATCACGACTCAGTATGTTTTTGTTGCTGAATTTTATTGCGCATAACTTCTCTTAACACAACTTGTCATAAGATGGTTATAGAAAAATACCCCAAAACCATAAGTAAGACCATATTTAATCACGGATAATGCAAACCAGAAAGTGTTTAGGTCGCCAAATCAAAATGAGAGTAAACCAGAGACAATCAAGATCATACTCAGCCCCCCAAATTATTGTCATAAAGGCAAAAACAACCTGCCATCAAGGTTCCCATATAAATTATATATAAGTTATAATTCGAGAGATCAAATTTGAACGTATGGATATCGCAAAGAGCAACATGTAATTCAAACATGCTCGGGTAACATGTAAATCAAACATGTTCATATGTGAAAGAAGATATGTAAATCAAACATATCACCTTTCCATCCTAGAATATGTAAGTCAAACATATTCAAGGATATAAGGAAACATGCAAATCAAACATGCTTTCACCCCAAAACAAGCTACATAAAACCAAATAACTCACATAAAACTAAATAGAACAAGTAATACAAAATAACTCACATAAAGCCAAAATAGAACACATAAGACAAAATAACTCACATAAAACAAAATAGAACACATAAGACCAAAATAAATACAAGACACAACACATGTAAATTAACATAAAATGGTGAAAAAAATGTAAGTCAAACATGCCTCCCCTCAAAACATCCCAGAATATGTGAATCAAACATATTCACGGATATGCGAGAGCAGGTAAATCGAACATGTTCTCACACAAAACCATCCATTGTCGTGCCAGAAATTCCATCCCCGACCTGATAAAAGCATTGGGATTTCACACATATTCGTAAAAAATCATAGAATGCATTCAATGCCATAAGACCATATGAGTAAAAGTGCGATAAGCATATGAGTTCACCGCCGACCTAAAGAAGTGTCGATCTATGATTAATAAATAGAGATAAATATGAGAAGTACAAGACCGTCGTCTGGAGAGCTAGGCATAATACTTCTTTAACTGGCAGCTACTCCAGCTATGTGATAAAGCTGTATTCGAGCATGCATGCTCCCTCTGCTTCCTCCAATGATATTTTAATGAGCTCTTCGTGAAATCGAACAGGCTCTTCCTCATCTCTTAGTTTTTTGGATCCAAGTATTCATTTGTGCATATCTTCAGTCCTTACCCTTTTGTTTTGACTCATACCTTTTCTGACCATCATCTGGTAGCACGATCTAGCGACCTGTTGTTCTAATATCATATCTCGAGCCGGATACTTCATACTCACGTGATAAGTAGAGGTGATCGCCTAGAATGTGTTGAGGACAGGTCACCCCAATATTGTGTTGTACGCCGAGTTTCATTTGATGATTAATAATTTCACTTCCTTCCTTACACTCAGTTCTCCTTTTCCCAAAACCACCGGGAGTGCCAGCTCACCTTCGGTGATAACCTGCGCACCATTAAAAACATAAATTGGAGTATTTACTAGTCTTACCTTTTCCTTTATGTTCATCTGTTCTAGGCAGTCTAGGTATATGATGTTGACCGATCTCCCATTGTCCACAAACACCCTTCTGACCTCATATCCTTCTATTTCGGCTTAGATCATGAGCGCATCATTATGTTCCTCTAGCAGGCTGCGTCGTTCTTCAGGGCCAAACAAGATTATTGGCCTTGAGGTCAGTGGTCGTTTATTAATAGCATCAACCTCACATGGCCCAGGGCGGGCTGCCTTAGCATTTTTTTTCGTGCGTTATTTGTATCACCATCCGTGGGGCCTCCTGAAATCATGTTATTCATCCCCTTATTACTATAAGTCATACCCTTCTTTGCTCATTCCGTGTTTGGCCTTTGTGTTGTTCTTGTTACCCAACATGGTTTGGAGTTAGACCTCCTGGAGGTGGCGGGGGTAATGGTTGTGCTTGTTCTCGTGGCTCCCTATCACTGTATATAACCTCCTTCGGGTGACAATCTTTAATGAGTCCTCCATGATGTGAACTCTTCCTCATATTTTCCCAAGATTTTAAGTAGTTTGGCACTCTCCATGGTGAGGATTCTCTACTTCTTTTATGTTCCTCTATTAGATTTCTGGTTTATATTCCTCCTTTCCCTTCTCTTTATCTGCCCTTCTTACCTTGCCTGCCAAGATTTCATCCCTCTCTTCCTTTTTCTCAGGATATACTAGTCCCATCAAACTTTCAAGAAGACCCTTATCGACATAGCAAGGCTTGGTACTTGGAAATTCCTCCCACTCCATTGTCCCTATGTGGATAGCCTTCTGTCTGGTTACTTCCGAGGTCTCTTTGTGATATTCCCCCTCTGGTTTTTTGGTATGTTGTTTTCCCGGTGCGGGTGGTGGTGTTTTCTCCATTGGTCCTGTCGGTGTGGTTGTGGATGTTGTATCCACTGCCTCTCCTGTTGGTGTGATCGGTCCTCCTGCTTGTTTTTCTTTGTTCGCATCCTCTAGCTTACTCGTTCAAAAATCAGAATTCAGATTCTGAGGTGGCATATCCCTTCCTTTCATGTTGTGTTTGTGAAAAGTCTCACGTCTTTTCCTCAAGGACTCGATGTCCCTCTTTCCCACAGACGGTGCCACTTTATGCGACCAAAAAGATTGATGCCTCCAGAATAGAGGATACTGACCTTAAATATATGATCAGCGACCTGATTGACTTCAAATAACAGCGCAGCAACCTGATTGATCTCCAAAGGACTCCTAGTGACCATTTAGATCCATCAAAAGAAAACCCAGCCAAGGTGGAGGATGGCTCCGGCGTAGGCCCTATGATGCTTAAGTTAGAGAATGCGTGAGAGAGAGGCGAGAGCCTTTTAAGTGAGATATGAGATTTCAAAACGTAGGATGTGAAATCAACTTAGAGAGAGAAGAATGAGGCCTGGGTCCTCTTTATATAGATAAGAGAAGTACTCCCAATATAGGGTTTCCTTCTCCAACCATAAATAGCACGACCGACTCAGAATTAGGTTTCCTTCTGTATTTTAGATTCCTTACAAAAGACCCTACAAATACCTGCATATTGATGACGTGAATATTTGATGTCGTATCACCACTACAAAAATACCTACTCACCCAAAGGTTATACCATCACATCTTCAGGAGCTCGCCCCCTATTCGAGTTGTCCCTAGTAATGATAAAGGTCGACCTAGAGCCGATCTCCTACCAACCCTTTACGAAGGTCACCTAAAAGTTGAGTTCTCACCCATCTCTTGCTAGAGATCCTCCACAACAGGGCTATTTTCATAACTTAATCCCGCACCGGTTCTTAAGAATACCAAACACGAGTTAAAATTGATGTTATATTAGCTAGTCCCCATACTCAATTTGATAGAGTTACAAAGTCAAATACAGTAGACCAAATTTCAAAGAAACACCATCATTGCCCCGCCTACGCGTCTGCCTAAAAAACACAAATAATGTTAAAAATCCCCAAATCTTCGACTCACGCCAGATGGCTCCAGATATTGCCCGATCAAAACAATAGTCGCTTCAACCTCCATGTTTTTAACTAACCAAAAATGCCCATATTTATCTTATTAAATCCCTAGGATTTTCTTCTTAATTTTGATTTTTTTTGTTTGTTTGTTTTACATTACCTAAAATCACAAGACCAAATTTAAACACACACCCTCACCTAGGCACATCATTCGAACCAAACATAATTACAAATACACCCCATAGGATACGTATTTCAACTATAACCAGTGGTCTGTTGGATGTCCCTATTTCATCCGAGGAGCTATCTTGCATCCCAGTCGATGTCCCTACATCTCCAAGCTAATTCATAAATATATGAGTAGCTATCTCAAAACATCCTTCCATATCTGATGCAAGCTTTCTAGATCACACTCTCAATAAGAAGCCCCTGTACACAATATCCACAGCTTAATATGATAATCTATAACCTAGATTTCACGGCGCTAAGATTTTAGCTAAAAACCCTTACATTCTCCATGGTGTCAATTCCATCTTAGACATCGCATGTCCCCTTGTTCACATACGTATCATATCACCAAAAGACCTAAGTGAGAAACTTGAGAAGACCCCAATTGGTAGCTTAACATTTTACATGGACTAGATAACTATATCATGTTCTAGTTAGATGATTTCATTGCCCAATATGCTATAAATAAAACTTTCCTGCAAACCAATTGACCCTTGATTCCATCCACCTCATGATAGATTTTTACATACTATGTCGTAACAATGAGATAGAACTTGAGGTAGATTTCTTTTTTATTGTTATAACCTTAAACACCATAAAGTATCCCTCTATCCGACTTATAGGTTAAGCCTAAAATCCCATCAAAGGTCACCAGCTTGTAGAGTAGGTATATATTTGCTAGGTCGGCTATACCTTGGGTATTTCTAACTGACCAACGAGTCAGAGTTGTTAATGTACCTAGGTGAAATGCTTAAATCACCCAATGGAATAGAGAACCTTTAAATGTCATGCATTTTTCTAAATGTAAATGCATACTAACTCAGTATGGTTTTAGAAGACGGTCTCTACCATAATTCTGCAATTTGGGTATAAATCACATTTAAACGCTACAGCTAACCTTGTTATTATTGGGCTGAATGATTCGCATGTATTTCTCATGATTTTTGTATATTTGTCTAGTGTTTTAGTTAGATTTGTTGTTAATTTTGGTATAAGTTGGATAGATTGAGCATATTTTTGTATTTATGTATCTCTTACTTATTTATCATGTTTTATATTTATTTTAGGTATTTTGAAGTCTTTCGGTCTTAAGATGGATGAGTGTGGGCCCGCGAGTGGAGTTTCAATGAAATTGGGCCCCGATTTGATGCATTACCTCTGACACTGGGTCTATTATCCACACTGGGTTACCCAATGTCAGCACATCCGGTTGGGTTGACTGCATGACCGGGCGGACGAAACCTTCTGGACTCACATTCGATCAGATGGACTGGCATTCGATCGGACGACACTGGGTAAGTCGTCCACACCGGATTACCCAGTGTCAGGCGTTATAACTCGGGTTTTGAGGAGATTTTCAGTTATGAAAGAGGATTTGAAGGCTCCAAACGGCCAAGAACTCAGCCACATTCATCCAACCCCATCCATGATCCATCCATAGACGAATAATCCCCCGTCCAGTTCGTGACAAACCGATACGGGAAGACATTCTCGAACCTCTTGGGGATGACAACCCATGAGCGTTCTTGAATCGTTCTTCATTTTATCTCTCTTTTCCAGATCAAAACCTACCCGGATAGAAGGGACGAAGACCTCCCATGAGGATACGCGCAGAATTGACAACTTCGATCCGTCACCTCAAAGCCCCACGACAACTAGTTGCAGTAGCGTAGATTCGGTAGTTACCACGGCAGTCCCAGCTTCTCAGGAGTCCGTGACAGCTTCCAAGGCTCGACTCGTAGACGATAATCCCTCTGGAATAGCTGGAGATAGTTCTCGCAAATATTTCAATTTCGTACTCTCTAAACTCTACTTTAATTGTATGGTTGAATGTTTGAACGCTTTTGGTTTTGATAGTTAATGGTAATTTCAATATTTCTTAATCGTGCGTTTGACGCCCGCATTTGTTAATCTAGTTGGTAATGTTATTGGTTATAATTGCTAGTTTTAGAAGTAATTTATCTAATGCTTGCTATGTGTTCGACGAAATACTTGAGTAACAATTCTTAGTTTAAATCTCATAGTTAAGTGCTTGCGAGGAGATTGACGACCTCTTCAATCATGATTAATTCTTGTTTTGGGCTTGTGATATTGGGTTTGTTGATGATTGTTAATTAGGATTTACGGGTCTAATGTCTGGAATCGTTTAAAACCATTCTTGGAATTTTCGGGCGTTTAATCTAGACGTTGGTATTGACAACCCAAACTCGTAGACTAAGTGTTCAATGAAATACCCAAGTGCTCGTGGAGACGATTCCAAGGCCTTAGACCCCCGTTTTATTATTCCTTTAAAATAGATTTCAATTTCATTTTAAAATTCATTGTTAAAACTTTTATAAACATTAGTTAAGTTCTTGCATAGAGATTGACGCTCTCTTTGCAAGATTAGCTTTAAATTGCTCGTAATATAAATCGTCGTTCTTGATATTAAAATTCTCAAACCAAAACCCATTTCTCCGCGTGTTTAGCATAGCATTTTTGTATTTTCTCATTCATAAAAAAAAACATGAAAACAACTTTCGATAAGCATTCCTCGAGAGATTCGACTCGAGTTAACTTGCTAGACTACAAGTGACCCCGTTCTCTTGCGGGCGAACTAAAATCTTTTCAAAAGTAGAGGCGCACTGTTTAACTAGATTTTAATTTTGAAAGGACACAAAAGTTCGGATCACTGAACAATTTTTCTTTAACTACGAGGTCATCCAAGAAACCAACACTACACGTCCCAAGAATGGAAATCACGATAACGCCCCAACCCCGGAGACCTCCGGGCCTACTAAGACGAAAATGGAAGTGGAGCTAGCGAGATCTTCTATTTCGCCACATATGTATGAGGTCTTGGGAGACATCACCACCATAGGTCGTCGCCCAAAATTTCCCGTTGGCTCTAAAATATATCACAAATAAAAGAGACATAGTAGAAAACCACCAAACGATGTAAAACAATGTTGGTTTATGGTTTAGAGTTGAGTGAGGAGGAGACAATCAATAATGTCTTTGAATTCTTAGACAAAAGGATATTCCTCCCTTTCATGAATGACCAACTTCTACCTCGAGACATAGAGAAGATTGATTAGTTGAGTAAGGATGACACAGTCGACAACGCCACGTAGCTAGTAGTACAAGTATATACATTACCAATCACCTCTCCTTCTTTAAATCTTATTACCATTTTCAAAAAAAAAAAAAAATACATCCATCTCTTGGTTCGTCCTAACCTGAGTGTCCATTGATAATGATGTAATGTGGGATGCGGTAACTATCTCAAAATATAGGGTAACCACCTTGGAGATAAAAATTAACATCTTCTAGACTAAAGGAAATAACTTATAACACCAAGTAGAGATCGATAAGGAAGATATATAAATGTTAAAAATAGAGGTCGGTTGACTAGGACCCACGGAGAGAGAATTGATGCACTTGCGAGTCGAGTACATCAAACTCAAATCTAATAGTGACATGGCACATTGGTAAGGGATTAAAGAGGCTTTATTGGAAGGTTGTCGCACCTTATGGGAGAGTCATGTAGGCTTTGCTTCTGTGGAACAATACTGACTGAAGCTGTTTCAGAGGTACCAAATATCACAGTGTACCTCTAGTACATAGGTAGCTTGTGGGGAATACTTCTATCACGCCTTCTACCAAGCAACATGAACCGAACTTTTCCGTACCTAATTTTACATATTGTTTGTCAAATGTTTAGAGCTCGCCCTCAAGAGAACGAGGACGCTTGTAGGTGGGTAAGTTGACTCGTGTCGATCTCAAGGAACCGACAATCAGAGTTTCCAATGTTTGTTTATTCACAATATCAACAAGAACATGTATAATTACGGTTTTTGAATTTATAATTACAAATTGAAAAGCAAGTGCAATTAACAGAAACTGATTTACTCTAATTAACCTAGATTAACTAAAAAAGTAGGATTTAAAAGCTAAATTAACCAAGACTTATGAACTAGGGTTCTTAGAAATTACAGAGCAAGTAACTAGCATGAATAAACTACGATTATAATCACCAAGCATGAATTAATAATACAGAAATTAAAAAGCAAAAGATTATGATCTATATTAACTAAGAAATCCAAAGTATCCAAGCATCAACAATTCAAGAACCGAAAATAAAAAGCAGTTATCTAAAAGCATAAATTAACTAAGAACTAGAAAGCGATTAAGGAGTTTAGAGAACTTATTGTTATCTAAGAAAGCGATAAAATCTCCAGCTATTCAGGAGAAAAGAAAGTCGATCTTGATTGACGAACAAATCACAAATGACGGAATGGAGCTTGAGACCTTGTGATGTTGAATATTCAATCTTGACCGCGTAGCTACGTAACAATTGATGGAAACGGGATCTCTTTGTGTCTAGGAACCCTAGGAAAAATGTGGCTGAGTCGGATAATGAAAGGTTTTTATCCTCCAAGTCGGATGATGAAAGGTTTTTATAATTATCGTATGACTTGGCGCACAAGAAATCCTAAAAATTCCGATTCTGGGCGCTCCGTCGATCGACGCGTGCAATCGATGCGAGTCAAGGCTCGGTGGTGCATCGGTCGATGCGTGCATGAATCGACACTACAGAAAGGTTGTGTTGACTTCACGTTGATCGACGTGGGAATGTGCAGCGTCGGCGGTGCGTCAGCTCCTACGTCGATCGACGCACCCGCCACTACATCTCGTTTTCTCAATAATTCTGCTACTTTTTCACCGGAAGGACCGATCTCCTTCCTCGATAGTTAAATATCACCCAATTAAGTGATGAACTTCTCCGGTTACTTAGTTGTATAGGATAAAACAAGGATTATTTACCCATTTATAACAGTTTTGATAATAAAAAAAAGCGGTAATATAAGCTGGTGATATAGAAATGCGAAAATAAGCTTAATTTACCCAAATTATACTGAAAATAATAATGAAATATAACTAATACATTAATAAAACAAGGACAAATACACGCTAATCAACTACCCCACGCTTTATTGGTTTGTTCGTCCTCGAACAAACAATAATTTCAAAGATTAACAAGAATGAATAAATTCAAGCAAAGAGTCATGTTGTGGTACATAGATAATTTTGAAATATAGATAAATGTAAGGCAAATCAAATGCTCGAGCATTATCACATTGTCGCTCAATAAACAAATCATGCTTCCTCTTAGAAGGGTAATATGTAAGTGTATGGTCAATGCACTCAAGTTTTCTGCATGGGACGTGTATACACTCAAAACATCAAAATACATGTACAACAAAAAAGAACTAAAAATCAAACTCTTTTTCATCGCGTTTAAGTGTGTAACTAACAAAGAATCGGAAAAGGTCTTTTCGGGTTGTAATGTAGGCTCTTTGTACGGGTATGTAATATATAAGTGTGTGGCTAACTCACGATCTAACATGATCAATAAATCAACCTATTCTAATCAAGAAGCAATGTGCTTCACCTCGTTCAAAATAATACATCACTAAATACTCATAACGTAGCCTTCAAACGTTGGCTATTTCTCAGCTTGAAAACCGTAAGCCAACTTTTGCTCAAACCACTCGAACAAAACAGAAGCTTATAATTACGCTTCCTTATTACAACTCAACCACTGCCTCTCAACATTAGGCTTCATAAGAAAATCACCACTAAACAAAAGCCTTTAAAAACATAGGCAATGACTCGACAAGATCTACCATCCTTATTTTTATCAAAAAAAAATTATTTTATATTTTTGTCCCCCTATTATTTATTTTTTTTATATGGGGTCTTTTTGTTTTTTAGGATGTTGGTCCTTAATATTACAATGTTCATAAATCCTTGGTAAAATTTCCATAACAAAAATAACCAGCAAGAATTACTAACTCCTACCCCACGCTTTTAATGACGTACGAGTCGACTCAAAAACACTCATGGCTATTGGAAATGGAGGCTCATTTGGAATTTATAGTGGCTAGAATATATGGATATGATCAGAATGAAGGTTTTACCTGTGCCTAATCGTCATGTTCAAATCTAACTACACACAGCGATTTCAAAGAGATTTCAAAACAGAACTTACACAAGTACATACAGTGATGATAAAAACTCAGGCTACTCACTAGCTTTTGCATTAAAAGTTTTGAATTGACGCTGCTTTTTGGGTTTTGCGAAATCAATTGCGTCCAAGTACCATTTTACAATATATATAAATACTACGAATTTTTGAAATTTTCATGCACTTATACATGCTCAAAGACAAGAATATCAAATCAAACACAGTTAACTTTGACAGGCAAACCAGACAAACACAATAATGCGTAGGAATAGCAATTAATCACGTTCAAGTATTAATTATTATAGACCATTAAATAAAATTTGCACAATTAAGAAATACAATTCTCACTCGACCATCCCCCCCTCGAAAAACTCGGCAATCTCCTGATTGCCACAAATACACATAAAAATTAAAAATGAGGAAGGAAAAAGAAAACATCCTTGAAGACATAGAAGGTCAAGCCACCAGACGTTGAGCTGTGCAAATGGTCGTCGCATCAAAGTATGTGATATTAAATGTCCTGAACAAAACAAACAAACAAAAACAAAGAAAGAAACTAACAAATATCTGGATTTTCTAATTTTTTGAAAAATAAATTTGTCGCTCGATTGATCAATGCTCATCTGCGATAGTACCTCCATTTGTTCTAGAAAGATAAAACCAAAAGAAAACAAAAACATAAAAATAAATAAAAAATTACAAAAGGATACAAAAAGGCTTGGGTTGCCTCCCAAGAAGAGCAAATTTTAACGTCGCTTGCTAGACACGATTTCATGTGATCACTTTCCAGCTTTAGGTGGGTCCACTACCCCCACCACATCAAGAGCTTGAAACTTCTTCCAAAATATTCGTTGGGGTTAACATCTTCGAGGCTAGCTTCAATTTTACGAAAATCTATCCCAAATAATTAGCTACCTCCTCCCCACTCGGAAAATCATCGTCATCCTCGATGGCTAACTTGTCCATCACCGTTATTCTCTTAAGATCTTGGACGCAAGAATCAATCGGGTCAATAAATGAACATTCCTCTCGCATTATTGAAGAAAGATAATTATTAATATCTTTTAATGAAAATGTGACTGTCTCGCCAAGAACTGGCATGGACATCCTTCATTTATTCACATCTATCACAGCATGAGAGGTGGACATAAATGGACGACCCAAAAGTATAGTATGTCCCTTATTCTCGTGCGGCACCTCACCAACATCCAGCACGACAAAATCGACTGGAATTATTAATTCACCAACTTGCACCAAAACATCTTCAACAATACCCAACAGGTGCCTGATCGATCGATCCGCCAATTGGAGTCGCATGGTATTCGATTTTAAGGGCCCAAGATCAAATTGTTTATAAAGAGAAAACAACATCAAGTAATACCTGTGCCAAGATCAAGCATTCCTAGCGCTTTTTGCTCATTCGCGAGCGAAATATCGATACAAAAACTCACCAGATCTTTCACTTTGCGAGGTAAAGGATCCTTGCAAATTGCACTAACCTCTTTTGTCAGCTCCACACACTGGTTCATCGCCAAACGCCTCTCTCTAGAAGCAAGCTCCTTGAAAAACTTCACATATGCTGGCATTTGATCACATCTAAAAGAGGAAGGTTAATATTGACATTCTTCAGCAAATTATAGAGCTCCATAAACTTTTTATTTTCTTTGGCTAGACGTAGGCGACTTGGAAAAGGAACTCGATCGATAATCGGGGGTGGTAACTTCTCTGATTTAGCATTCGTTGACTGTCTAGGCTCGTTAATTGGCATTTCAGTGGTAGCTTGGTGCGGAATTGTCCCCTTAATGGACCCTAAGACATAACGATTAGATGATTTGTGCATCTTGTCTACCAGCTTACGTATGTCTTCTTTTGGTGAGTGTCTGAATCTTGGCACCCTCTACCTCTTATTCGTCTTGTCCAATTATGCCATTATCAATTCTTTTTCCACTTCAAAGGACATGTACAGTCGAGGCTTGCTATGTCTAGCTCGGAAACTTGTCCTTCTCGTGTGCTGTCTTTGCCATAAAGGCCGCTATTTTTCTCACCATTCTCTCCAAATTGTTTAAACTCTTGGTATGTGCATCCACCATTGCAGTAAGGTCATCTACCTTCGCATTAACTTGCGCAAGTCCTTCCTAATTATGCATGGTCTCAGCTACTTGATTCTGCTGCCATACCAACAATTGATGGTTTGATTGAACCGGAGTTGACGCTTGCCCTTTTGGAGGAAATTTGTTCGAAGGGAGTGGTGCTAGTTATTGAGGGTCAATTTGTGTCGGCACCGGCACATAACTCGGGCTCTCCCCATTTGAAATTCGGATGATCGCGCCGCATCTAATTTTGATTTAATGGTTTCGTGAATTTCTGCCCAGAATTATTATTTTGCTAAAATTTTTGAATGGCGTGCACTTATACGTTCTCATCTTTGTCAAACGTCACTGGACATGTGTTTGCTCCGTGCTCAAATGCTCCAAAAATTCCACACGTTTCGTGTGAAGGTTTAAATGGCCTCTCCTCTCGCTTCATCATCATGCTTGTCAACAACTCGACTTGCTTTGTGAGTTTATCAAACTTATCATTCTCCTCTCGTGAGATTGATACTTCGTTCACCTTGACCTTCCTAGGACGGAAGCTCGTCTGACGTGACTTCTCACTCATTAACTCAAATAAGTCCCATGCTTCTTCCGCAGTCAAGTTTCCAAAATCTCCAGCCTTTGTTTCCACTTGTTGCTTAAAGATCGGCAACAAACCCTCATGAAAATAGTTATTGACCATCTCGGGACTGTTGTTATGGTGCGGGCATGCATGTAGGAGCTCTTTATAACGTTCCCACGCCTCGTGCAATAATTCACCATCCAATTGCTCGAAGTTATTAATTTCTCTCCTCAACTTTGCTGTTGTTTGGGCTGAGTAAAAATCTGCCCAAAAAATTCTTGTAAACCATATCCCAATTAGTTAGGGAGTTAATTTGTAATGATAGAAGCCATCGCTTCGCTTTGTCCTTCAAAGTGCTCGGGAAGTACCTCATTCTAAGCTGCCCTTCGGTTAGTCCTTGAGCTATAATTCCAAATAATGCTACGTAGAATTCTTGAGTGAAATCGAGTAGGTCTTAGTTTTGCATGCCGTAGAAAATGGGTAGCCGGATAACATCATCGGACCTTAACTTGTAGTCTTGAGCCTTGGGGCCTAAGACTATGTCTGAGTTGTATGGTCCTATGGTTGGGAACACGAGGTCGCCTTGTCGACGTACGTTCTGATATCGAGGGGCTCGTACCCCTCCAAAACTTGCACGGCCTCCGTACTCCTCCCTATTCTCATAATAATTAATATCTTTTCATAGAATTCGTTATTCTCATCCTCATATACATCGTTCAGCCCATTGTTGTTCTGCCTAATATTGTATTTTCACCCTTCTATTTTATTTTGGAAATGATTCAGTGCCTGATCCCGATTTGGGTTCTCATTGTTTCATTGATTTTTTTTTTTTGGGATGGGGCCCGCCATTACCAACTTGGTTGCGCAAAAACTCCTGATTTGCCCGAGCATTGAAGGCTCGGGCTTCTGCTCTATTCTGAAAGTGCTACGGTGGTGGGTTAATAAGATTGTTCCCTGGAATTAAGTTTTTCCGGTTGTCTTGGGGTCGGGGTCCCCTATTGTTTACATCATTGAGGATTTTGTTTTCTCATTGGTTCTCGTCATTGTTGTAATCTTGGTTGTTCTCTTTATTATCAATAGGATCAAAAATCGGAGGGTCTTCATCCTAGTCATCATTCTGATTGTCTCCCACGTTCATGTCATCGCCGATTGGCATGTCGTATTCCAGATTGAGAGGGGGTGTGTGGATGTTATTTCCTCTCCCTCGGCCGCCATTTATTTCTCCTCTTCCTCCGGGACCTCTTCCACCTATGTATGATATGATGGTTGGGGTTACTTCGGATGGACTCTTGTCGGGGGGAAAATAGAGTTGTCTTGGTCTCCTTACGCGTTCGACGTTGTCGATAAATGGAGCAAGTTCACTATTAAGGCTTCTACGACCTTGCATCAGTAGCATACAACATCAACGCATCGAGTGGTAAACCAATAAAAATTATACATATTGACGGATAAACAAAAAGTAATACGAACAAACATTTTCAAAACCATTGCCAATTTCCCGGCAACGGCGCCAAAATTTTAAACTGAACTTTTCCGTACCTACTTTTATAAATTGTTTGTGAAACGTTTAAAGCTCGCCCGCAAGAGAACGAGGATACTTGTACGTTGGTAAGTTGGCTCGTGTCGATCTCAAAAAATTGACAACAAGAGTTTCCAATGTTTGTTTAATCACAATATCAACAAGAACATGTATAATTGGGGTTTTTGAATTTATAACTACAAATTGAAAAGCAAGTGCAAATAATGGAAACTGATTTATTCTTATTAAACTAGATTAACTAAAAAAGTAGGATTTAAAAGCTAAATTAACCAAGATTTATGAACTAGGGTTCTTAGAAAATAAAGAGCAAGTAACTAGCATGAATAACAATGGATGGAAATGGTCTCTCTTTGTGTCGAGGAACCCTAGGAAAAAGGTGTAGGTGTCTTGGAGCGTAGGTCTCTATTCTCCAAGTCGGATTATGAAAGGTTTTTATAATTATCGTATGACTTGGCGCACAAGAAATCCTAAAAATTCTGATTCTGGGCGTTGCGCCAATGGCATCGATCGACGCATGCAATCGACGTGAGTCAAGGCTCGTCGGTGCTTCGGTCGATGCGGGCATGAATCAACACTACAGAGAGGTTGCGTCGACTTCACGTTGATCGACGTGGGCATGTGCGGCGTCGGCTCCTACGTCGATCGACGCACCCGCCACTATGTCTCATTTTCTCGATAATTCTGCTACTTTTTCACTTGAAGGACCGATCTTGTTCCTCGATAGTTAAATATCACCTAATTAAGTGCTGAGCTTCTCTGGTTACTTAGATGTATGGGATAAAACAAGGATTATTTACCCATTTATAACAGTTATGATAAGAAATGCGGTAAAATAAGTTGGTGATACAAAAATACAAAAATAAGCTTAATTTACCCAACTTATACTGAAATAATAACGAAATATAAATAAAAAAATTTATAAAAACAAGGACTAATACATGCTAAAGAAGGCTAACATCACCTTCTCTTTTTGACTAGAAGAAGGCTGCAGAAGGTTTACCACCTTTTAAACACTAGGAAGATGACGACACTCTTTCGCCCGAAGTTTCCATGGTGACGACCAATAATTGTGTATGCGATACTAAAATCCCAACTTGTAAAACAACTCAAGTTTCCCTTGGAGCTCCTGGTACCAACTAACCTGACACAACCACAATTAGCTCGCGTGCCGACTCTCCACTAGATCCTCTTACCAATTAAACATTCATTTGTGCTTT
The DNA here is from genome assembly GCA_014905375.1 of Phtheirospermum japonicum. Lineage (NCBI taxonomy): Eukaryota > Viridiplantae > Streptophyta > Magnoliopsida > Lamiales > Orobanchaceae > Phtheirospermum > Phtheirospermum japonicum. Next base: position 810,989 of record BMAC01000088.1, read on the forward strand.
GCTCTCATTTTGGCATCAAATAATATGACATTATGTAATTTATATAATTTTCGTAATACGAAAACTGTTATTTGACTATGGTTATGGTTTATCTATTCATATAATGTTTGTTTTTTTACGATAGCTCAATTTTAACTTTAAAGATCAAGTTAACTCTGAAAGTTTTGAAGGGCTTCAATAACTTTTAATGAACGTTGATGCCATTAATTATGTTGAAACACTCTTACTAACATATGTGCAGAAAGATAAATCAACAAAGATTTTTGACTGTGAGTTAAAATAACTCACAGAAAGCGACCGTAGGCCAAATGATATATTACTAGAAATGTTTACAAATCCAACAAAAAGGATTCTAGTAACATTACAAAAAGATGAAAATGAAATTGCTCCTAAAATTCTTCTCGTTTAAACAAGTATGAACTCAAAGAATAAATAAAAAAACAGAGCAAGAAAGTTGTAGTAGGGTTTCTGTTTTTCTCTTCCTTGTCGTGTGTCCTTCAAATGAAAACGCCAAATACTTATAGCTCAACTTCCTTGGAAGAGTCCTTGTTCCACATGATAATTATCTCTTAAGATATTTAAGAGAGAAGAACTCCTTTACCTACTAACATTCTAACCAACACTATAGTCCAGATAGGCAAATATTTCTAAAACAAATAACTTAATTAATAGAATTAAAAATCCCCTGTGGATGATAATCCTATCAATCTCCCTCTTTTGCATGTCTGGACAAAAGCCAGAGAAAATTTCCCCCCTGGACAAACACCAGTGAAGACTCCCCCTGAATTGCTGAGCTGAGAGAATGTTAGTAAAAACAACAGTAACACTAGTACTGGCAGATTCTGAGCTAAATCCAACCAAACAAAACAACAGAAAAATGTTTTAACAAACGAAAAACAGATATTTGGAATCAATCATTAGGGACATCAGAGATTGTGCGCCGTTCGAGTCCTCCGTGATTGGCGAGGGATCAGCATGATATCGTCGTCATCTTCCTGAGCAACATCCACCTTCTTTCCTTTGTCCATCGCAGCAGTAGCACCATCACCATCAGCAGCAGTAGTACCATCACCATCACCATCAGCAGTAGCTTCTCTAGTGTTTACTCCAGTATCCACCTCCACTCCAGTATCCACCTCTCCCCCTTTTTGTCCAGACTGCAAAAGGATCAATTTGGAGAAGATATCCCACACTCTTTCCAGCCCAGCTAGATGGGCTCTAGCAATCTGCTGATCGATCAAATGCAACTGAACCTGCAAATAAGACACAGGAATAGGGACAGAGGGACAAGTGTTAGTCCCTGTGTTAGTAACACCGGGACCAACGTCTGGAGTAACAGTGTTGGTGACCACATCCTTGTCATCAGAGAACTCCAGTGGCAGGTCAAAAATCTGATGCGTCCCTTCAAAGTGCTTGTGGCTCAATCCAAATAAACCAGGCTCACCACTGAAGTACTCATCATTGTACTTTTAGAGACCTTGATCAGCAAAGATTGAATAGATGAGCGAGGGAAAGGGCAGACCAACCTTAGTAGCTTTGGTGTCGGCAAACTTCGTCACTTAGTCAAAAACGGTTTGGCCAAAATTAAACTGCATCACTTTTCCAATCTGGAATAGGGCTTTTCCTTGTGAGCACGTGACTGTGGTTGTGTTGGTCATCGAAACCCAATTGCACACAGCTACTTTGTGGAGAACCGAGTAGAGAGATGAGGTGTGAGCTGAGAAATCTCTTTGGCCACTTCGTCATTTGGCCACCAGTTAAAAACTTGGCCACTTCATCAAAGTCATCAACAGAAGCCCCCTCTCCATCATCGTCAGTCCCGAAGAACCTGTTAATCGCAGAGGGAGTGAAAGAGTAGATTTCCTCATGCACAAAAACCTTACCATACTTCTCAGACAGCTGATTAGAGACCGAGGGGAGCATGTTAGCATAAAATTCAAGTATTGCCTCCCTCAGATATTGTACTGCAGTTTTCACTGTGGAAGTTAACCCCTTTCTCCTCAAAAATTTGTTCAAATTCTTCTTCTCGAACAATCCATAATCAACTATCCTCTCTTCAATTAGCACCCTGTTGTGCAATCCACTGTACCTCTCCTTGGCTTTGCTCGTATAAAAACAAGGGGCATAGGCCTTGCCCACGTCAAGCTCTTCATCGTTAAAGTCATCTCCCAGGTCAAAAGTTTTTGATTCTTCCTCTTCAGTGGCATTGTCAGATGGATCCACCTGTCTAACCTCAAGATTAGCATCATATGAATTGTCAGATGCAGTTGAGCTTGAAGTAGAGACTTCTTGCGCAGCAGTCTGGATTGAAGGAGATGAATGAGCAGTTCAAGAGAAACATCAGGCAGGGGTGTGCCAACATCCTCGCCCACATCAGGCTCACCAACAAAAATAGTCCTTTTTGAGGACTGACTTGAGTCTGATGATGGTTGGTCAGGTGAGTGACATGCACTAACAACAGTTGAAGTCACAGAGCTTGAAGTACCCTACACATGAACAGCCTTACCCAATTTCAATAGTAAAGATGCCAAAGGTTCATCTTCATCGGCCAGAATATCCTCCTCCTCAGCCTCCATTGATTCTGAATCTGGTGCCACCATGTTTTGAGGAGTGAGACGCTTCCTCTTCGCGCGAAACATGCGCACCATTTCAACTTCAGAATCAGGGAAAAAAGGAGTGATAGGTATCTCCTCCTTCTCAGCCATCAGCCCCTCCGGCGGAGCATAATCTGAGTCATCGCTATTAGTCAAGTAGTAAGTGTCTTCTGCAAAAGACATCCTCTCCAGCGGATACGCCTAGGTCCACCAGACTGGCTTTTGGGAAAGGCCTCCAGTAGGTGACTCGGGTTAATTCCTCGCGGCCGTCGTGAGCACTTTAGTAGTAGATTTCCAATCCTCCCGCAAGTTTCTGCAACTAATTTCAAATTCAGCAGATTATTCACATCAATTTCATTACCGAGGTTACCTTGGAGAATTGCGGCAAAGGGTTCCACTGTGTTACTGGCAGCATTTGAACCAGGGCAGTCAATGGACTTGGTTGTGACGGCTTTGCAGAAGAGACCCCGGTGTCAGGTCCTTGTGTTGGAGCATATCCACCAACATTCGTATCCATAGTGGAGGGATCTCCGTGTTGGCTCAAATATTAAGGGGAATGTATCTCGAAAGAGTGCCGGAGGCAGCACTGTCCTCCATCATCATCACCTTCTCCGACTGAGAGCGGGCAGGCTTTTTCTGGTTTTTCTTGGACTCATCTTTGATCAAAAATTAGGGTTTAGTTTGGGTAAAATAGCTGAATGCGAAAGGGGTTTCGTGTTGAGAGTGCTTTTGCTGGATCGGGGGAAGAGCCTGACACAAAAAGAAAGCTTAAACAAATTGTGAGTATTAGTGGATGGTAGAGATTACCTCAAGGCCTGGAAAGATCGGAAGTGACAGGCCCATTCTTCAAGCCCAACTCTACTTTTAAACACAATTACTCACAATAGATACAAGTGCAACATCGACTCAGGTCCACAAGACTCTGATTATAACCCACTTCACAATAAGGCATCAAAAAGATAATGAGATTTGAGTAAGAGAAAAATAGATTTTTGTTATGAGCATAGCTTTACCAAAAAAAACTTTAAGAACAAAATTCACCAAACATGCATGTCCTAAAGGTATGCTTGAAATGAACAGCCTAAAAGAAGAAAAATCACATACGATTCACAAATGCAGTAGAGTGTTGGTTCTTTGTGTGATGGCATTGGCACTGACATTAAATCAACAAAGTCAATGAACTGACAATTCTTAACTCCACGAATGACAAGTTCATTTGTTTTTGAGGATATTTGTGTCCGGGAGAAAGAGAATCTCTACTTAATCAGCATATTACCAATCCATGGATAGGATTTTTTTGATTTCAGCACATTGGCAGAAAAATAGTCATTCATGAATGAATGGCTGGGACATCCTTCAAACTTTTTAATTCAAAAAATATGAGCACACCGAGAGAAAACTTGTTTCTGCAAAACTCAGCCCACAATTGTTTATTTCGAAACTTTCAGCCCCTTTTGACATCACACTCGAACCGCCAATGTTCCTGGCGCATATGAAAGGCGTTTGAGAATGATCGAGTTACATTGCTTCTTTGGCCCGCTGTGGTGGGGCGGCTTTTTTCTTTCACAATAAYACCTGGACGATTATCCCTACCCTCGGTAGCTTACGAGTTTACCTGTTCAGCGGCATCCTTCCGCATTAGCGGGTGAGTTTATTTTGGATCAGACTGATAACGAGCACACAAACAGATGCTATACATGATGTATGGACGACTGGCAGTTAAGTACAGAAGGCTGCCAATCATGCTCCTGTACACAGTGTGATCAACACTTTCACTAACATCGTCAATTGACAATTCTTTACTCGATCCTATGGGGGTCTTCATGTACTTGGCACTATCAAGTCCAAAGCGTTTAACAAGATTCATCGCATACTTAGCCTGGGATAAGAAAATTTCATTTTTAAACTGTTTAATCTGTAAACCCAATAAGAATTATAACTCACCTTCCATGCTCATCTTGAAAGTGGTAGACATGCTTGTCACAAAGTTCTTGAGTAGCTCATCACAGTTTGAACCAAACACAATGTCATCAACATAGATTTGTGAAATCAGTATCTTGCGATTGATTTTTAAAATGAACAGAGTTTTATCTACTTCACCAGTTTTAAAATTTATTTGAAGAAGATGTTGAGTGAGCCTCTCATACCAGGCCATAGGAGCTTGTTTCAGTCCATTGAGGGCCCTTTTTAGTTTGAAAACATAGTGCTGTTTATGAGGACCTTCAAAACCCTTTGGTTGCTCAACATATGATTCCTTGTTTAAAACACCATTTAAGAAGGCATTTTTTATTCACCAGTTTTCTAAAGATCTACTTTGTTCCAATGACGTTTCCACCATACGGTCGTGGTACCAAGTCCCATACGTCATTTTTGGCAAACTGGTCCAATTCTTCTTGCATGGCATTTATCCAGTATTCGTCTTTAAGGGATTCCTCCACCTTCCTGGGCTCTATGGTGGACACAAAACAAGAGTAATTGGTTAGAAAACAGCATGAGGCCATACATACCAGTTTTACCAATTCCTTGAAATTGATTTGTTTCTTTCGTGTGCTTCTTCATTCAAAGATACCATGACTTGGGATGTGGGATATTTCTTCTGTATCCTGAAGGGTATATCTTTGTCCAGAGATGCAGAGATTACTTCAACAGACTGGTCTTCTTCAGATTCAGAGGTTTCACCATCAGCGTCTGTATGCACCTGCGATGTTGGTTCAAGTGTTGCAGCACTTTCAGTAACACTTGGTGCAGTTTCAGATATCTCCCTTGGAGTGAGTAGGGGAGACGACTATGGGCTTTAAATCAGATCAACCACATCATCCTCAGCAGAATTTTCAGAGATGGCTGCTAGTTCATCGAACCTGACATTCACAGACTCAAGCATAGTAATAGTTCTTAGATTAAACACCCTATAAGCGTGGCTATTTACTGAATATCCCAGAAAGACACACTTGTCACTTTTAGAATCAAATTTTGTTAAGTGGGATGTGTCATTCAATACATAGCATACACAACCGAAAACATGAAAATAGTTCAGGTTAGGCTTACTTCCAACAAGAAGCTCGTAGGGTATTTTGCAAGTCCCTACCCTAAAATAGACTCGATTAGAAATATGACAAGCTGTGTTAAGAGCTTATACCCAAAACCTTTTTGCCAGATTTTTTGAAATTAACATGGTTCGAGCCATTTCTTGTAAGGACCGATTTTTACGCTCAGCAATTCCATTTTATTGAGGCGTAATTAGTGAGGAGAACTCATGTGAAATTCCTTATTTGTCACAAAATTTTTGAAAAGATGAGTTCTCAAACTCTTTACCATGATCGGTCCTAATTTTGCCGATTTGCAACGAAAATTTGTTACAGACACATTTGGACAATTTTCAAAAACTTTCAAAGGTTTCAGTTTTTTCACAGAGAAACTCAAACAAGGTGAACCGAGAGTAATCATCAACAATAACAAATGAGTATTTCTTACCACCCATACTTTCTACCTCGATGGGACCCATAAGATCCATGTGAAGCAATTCTAGGCACCGGGTGGTGTTGAAGTGATGGATCACTGGATGAGACACCCTGGTTTGTTTTCCCTTTTGACAGTCACCACACACGGATGGTTTGTTGATGACCAGATTAGGAATTCCTCCCCCAGCTTCTGACTTGACAAGTTTTCTCATCATTTTGTAATTGACGTGTCCAATCTTTTGAGGCCACAATTCGGACTCAGATGATTGCGCACTTTGACACCAGATCTTGCTGTTTACTTTGTAGCAGTTGTTTGTGGTTCGAGTTCCGGTGAGAATGCATCGTTCAGAGTTGTCAAAGACTTCACAGGTGTCTCGGCTAAACTTTACATGAAAATCATCATCACAAAGTTGACTGATGCTTATGAGGTTGGCAGCTAGACCTTTGACAGGCAGCACATTTTGGAGTTTAGGTAACCCTTCAACATTTAGAGTTCCTTTTACCTACAATTTGACCATGAGCGCCACCACCGTATTGAACTTTGCCTCCTTTGTGCGGAATGACATTGGTCAAGTGTTCAGATGATCATGTCATGTGTCTGGAGCACCCGCTATCAAAGTACCATGAGTCTTCAACTCCTGACTTCAGGGAGATGTAAATCATGTTGCACTGGGTGACTTCCTTCCTTACCCACACCATTCTGTTTTTGTGAGTGGTGTTGGTCCTGATGTTAGGACATTTCTTCACTTGAATTGGTTTACCGGGGAATAATGCTCTTTCTGACTTGAGTTTCTTACAGAATGGTCTGATGTGACCCGGTTTTGAGTGGTGATGACAGATGTAGGTACGCTTCCTTCGCTTGATTTTGTCCATAGAGACAGATCCTTCGGAGGATTTGTCACCTTCTTTGACAAAGACTGGAGCCTCAGACCTTATCCCATGTCTGACCATTGTTCCAATATACAGGATTTCATCAAGTTTGGTTGATCCAGTGTTGAGTTTCTTGAGTGTCATCATAGCTGCTGAGAGTTCCCCCTGGTTATATCCAGTTCTTCTTCTCGTTTGGTCAAGAGAGCTTCTAGACGCAACACCACGGATTTTTGTTCCTTGTCAGCTCGTGTCAGTCTGTCATTTTCTTTAGAGAGAAAATTGACCTTCTGGAGAAGTTTGCACCAATTTTCATACAACTCTTCGTACGCCGTAGCAAAATCTTGATTCTCATCACTTTTAGTTGTGGTGACTGAGTTGAAAAACACAATGTTATCCATACTGTCAGTGTCATCGCAGACAACACAGGCGTTCATGGCAGCAACCACCTCAGTTTCTTTTGGCTCCTCGTCATCTTCTCCATCACTCATGGCTATAAAATTCTTCTTCCCTAGGGTATTGGAACACTCATATTTATAATGTCCAAATCCTCTGCACTTATGACATTGAACATTGTCCAAGTCCTTGGTGTTGTTTTGATTCCTGGGTTCAGACTTCCCACTCATAGGAGTTAAGTCTCTTCTTTGGAATTTGTTGGAAGACTGTCCCATGGGTTGAGGAGTAGTGGGCTCGGATGCAGACTTAAGGTGCCTGTTCAAGGGTTTCCTTGAAATGTTCTTTTTATTCAGGAAATCACTGAATTTTCTGGTGATGAGAGCAATGCCATCCGCATCCAGGTTTGCATACTCAGCCTCGTATGCTATGGCAGCAAGGTCATGGTCTTCATCTTTAGAATCTGGGGCAGAAATGAGGGTAATGCTTTTCCCTTTTAGTTGCTTGAATTTTAATTCCATCTCATAGGCCTTTAGGGAGCCAACAAGTTCATCAAAACTCATGACAGAGGTGTCTTTGGCTTCTTCAATAGCATTGATCTTCATGTTGGATTTTTCCATCACTAATCGCAGGAATTTGCTCACAAGCCTTTCATTTGAGATAGGGGATCCCAGAGATTGACATTCATTTGAAATGTCAAGAAGCTTTACACTGTAGCTGGCAATGGATTCACTTTCCTCCATTCTCATTACTTCAAATTGTGTTTCCAGCATTCTTAGTTTGGTTCTTTGGACTCCTCTGGATCCTTCACAAAAAAGTTGTAGTGCCTCCCATGCTTCTTTGGCCATTTGTATATTGGAGATGATTCTGAATAAGGACACATCCATAAAGGTGTAGATGGAATTCAAGGCTTTGGTGTTGGCATTTGAAGTAGCAAGTTCTTCTGCAGTCCAATCAATTTCATTTTTCAAAATGATGTCACCGTCCGGATCATCTCTCCTGGGAGCCTCCCATCCAGTTAGAATTGCACGCCAGGATCTCTCGTCCATCATTTTTATGTAGGCTCGCATCCTGACTTTACAGATTACGTAGTTTGTTCCATTCAACACAGGAGGTCGGATTGCAGCATTCATTACATTATCCATTGTTATCCTTCAAAGTCCGCAAGATTCTCACTTAGTATAGTCAAATGATAGCTCTTGATACCAATTGAAAGTTTTGAAGGGCTTCAATAACTTTTAATGAACGTTGATGTCAGTATTTATGTTGGAACACTCTTACTAGCATATGTGCAGAAAGATAAATCAATAAAGATTTTTACCTGTGAGTAATAACTCACAGAACGTGACCGTAGGCCAAAAGATATATTACTAGAAATGTTTACAAATCCAACAAAAAGGATTCTACTAACATTACAAAAATATGAAAACGAAATTACTCCTAAAATTCTTCTCGTTCAAACAAGTATGAACTCAAAGAATAAATAAGAAAAAGGAGCAAGAAAGCTGTAGTAGGGTTTCTGTTTTTCTCTTCCTTGTAGTGTGTCCTTCAAATGAAAACGTCAAATACTTATAGCTCAACTTCCTTGGAAGATTCCTTGTTCCACATGATAATTATCTCTTAATATATTTAAGAGATAAGGACTCCTTTACCTACTAACATTCGAACCAACACTAGAGTCTAGATAGGTGAATATTTCTAAAACAAATAACTTAATTAATAGGATTAAAAATCCCCTGTGGACGATAATCCTATCAAACTCTATCAATGAAAATCTTAATAATTAAACACCTCAAAACCAATATAACTATACTCACGTCATATATAAGTAATTTCAACTACACACCTAAACATACTCATAAGAAAAAAGCAAATTACTTTACTCATAGTTGGAATTGTTTCAATATATAGATTTTTATACCTACTAACTTTCAGCTTGCAAAGCTTTACTTTGTTTTAGGATCACATCTCGTAGAATATTTAGACGTATGACCTATAATTTAACACATCTACGCTTGAAACTATAGCACGAGCTTTTCATAATAAATATAATATAAGTATCGCATGAGCATCATAGTCGGATCTTGACCTTCTTTTGGTCCAGCTTGTAAACAGCTAACGAGACATATGTTATCATCACTATCGGAGATCAACGTCCCTCACGTTAAACCATTGTAAGCTTCAACGCGGAAAATATTACATGAGCAATAGATCCATATCTCAACCTCCCCATCTTTCAACCTTTGAAAGCACTAATGGCCAAACACTACACGAGCATCACAGTCATAACTCAATATCCTCGACGTTCAATCTTTAAGAGCATTAATAGGGCAAATCTTACATGAGCATCGCAATCGTAGCTCGACCTCCCCCATGTTCAACCTTTGTGAGAGTTCACAGGGAAACCATTACACGAGCGTCATAGCCACAGCTTGAACTCCCCCATGTTTAACCCTTGGAAGCATTAACGGGGCAAATATTAAATAAGAATCACAATCATAGCTCGCAACCCCCCCCCCCCCCCCCCCCCCCCCCACACACACACACACACATGTTTCTTTGGAAACATTAATGGGAAAACGTTACATGAGCATTGCAACCGTAGATCGACCTCCCCCACATTTTACCTTTGGAAGCATTAATAGAGTAAATGTTATACAGGCATCGCTGTCGTAACTTGACCTCCCCTAGGTTCAACAAATAGAAGCATTAATGGGGAAAATAAAATAAAACACACACAAATATTTATGAAAAGAACTATATATTCAATTGCATCATAAAACAACATAAAATAGAGAATCATAGAAATAATCAATAATATTAATTGTAATACTTTTTGGGTGACACGCGTTTGAGGTTCGTAGCAATGAGTATCCATGTGCATCTTCTAAATGTAAGCACCACCTACAAAGGCTTTAATAATTTTTATGGACCTTCCCAACTAGGATTTAACTTGAATGCATGTATGATATATTGAATCTACATGGACTTCAATAGTCATCATTAGCTCATTAGCTTTCCTCCATAGATTCACTTATATAAGCTGTGGCTAAAGTTGCAAAACTAAGATCTTAAATACCACTTGTATATAATCCAAGGAACCCTCTACACTAGGTCTCCCACCTGAAACAACCACTTCTTTACTCGCCAATTATACGCAAATTTCACCTTTCAGAACGGATGCTAACTTCATTCCATAAAATAAGTAAAAGGAGATTTGCTTGTAGTAGATCTGCCTGTGGTGCGATAAGCCCATAGGACTGATGATAGCTCATCAACCCAAATTCCCCCGAAATTCTCAAAATGCATCTTGATTTTCTATCCTAGAATCCTATTAATAGACTCAAAAAGCCGATTAGTCTTAGGATGCACCACCAAGGTGAAACTTTGCTTTATTTTCGTCTCTTTATATGAAGTCTGCATATTCTTCCCATTAAATTGGGTATCATTATCAAAGATAATCACTCGTGGAACTCCATGCCTACAAAAGATATTATAAAAAGTAAAAGTCATCATTCTCTACTTGGTCATGGTGAATACCTCTTCACCTTCTACCCACTTCATAAAATAATCCATTACCACCATCAAAAACCTTTTCTACGCCACCGTCACTAGAAAAAGGCATACAATATCGATTCCTCATTGCGCAAAAGACTAAAGAGAGCTCGTAACAACCATACCCTCCGCAGTTAATTGTAAGGGGAGCATACATCTGACACTTCTGACATGTTCTCATAAGGTCTCCTGCCACCTTTTTCATTTGTGTCCAGAAAAAACCAGATCGCAATTTCTTTTCTACTAGAGCTCTACTCTTTGAATGATTAACACTTGTATCTGTTGCAAAATTTCAGGACTTTTCTTACCTGAAAATCAGATTAAGTATGGTCTAATTTGTGACTTCTTGTACATGTGGCAATCTATCAAGCAAAAATATGTTGTCCTTCGATCATCTGAAGAAGCAACCTATATGTTCCCCCTAGACAATTTTTACCAACAATGATCTGATTAGCTCTCGACAATTATCTACCTCTCCAATTTCCATCACACTCTCAAGCTACCTGCACTCAACCTCATTAATGTGAATGTCCTGGTATGGCAATCACCCAAAAACCCCATTATTATAGTAATTTGATCATCCCACAAATTCTATGTATGTGGTAAGTAACTCAAATATAATTTCTTAGATTGTACAACCATACTCTTAAAAAATCCTAATATTCCTGCATCCGTTCCTCCATAACCTTGAAAAACCCATTGAACTAACAACTTATCAAATCATAATTTTAATACTAGGATAGGTGCGTATCCCTAGATCGATGGGCATCTTTATTCCTTACACCAATGCCTCATACTCGACAACATTATTGGGTACATTTAAACATATCTTGATTGCATAATCCTGGTTATTCCCTTTTGATATTGAAAAAAAAATAACCTCTTTCTTCTAATCATTGTCAACCCATTTACGTCAAGGTCCATTTTTCATCCACAAGTTCTAAGGTTTGCATCATCATTTGTATGAAGTCTACCAATACTTGAAACTATAATATCGTTCTTGTCTCATATATGATGTCATACTTACTAAGCTCTATGGTCATTAAACTAGGTGACCTGAGACCTTTGGTCGGACGAGAACATTCTTAAGCACGAGATTAGTCCATACCTTTGTATTTTTCCCCATGAAATAAGCTCTTAATTTCTTGGTCGTATACACCAATATTAAAACTCTATTTTTGTAGCTAAAAATAGATTTACTCATCTGTTTGAATAATCTAAGTACATAATAGATAAGCTTTTGCTTCCTCTCTTCCCCTCGTATAAACAATGAGCTAATTACTATCTCGCCTACCCAAATAAAAGCAATTAGATCCTCTCCTGCCATTGGTTTTGTCAATAGGGGAACCTCATTTAGATACACCATCAATTTTCCAAATGCCTTTGTTGATTCGAGAGTCCACTCAAAATGAACTCATTTCCTCATAGTTTTGAAGAAAGATAACCCTTTCTAAGCCGATCGAGAGATAAACCCACTCAACCTTGTTATCTTACCTTTCAGAACATGCACATCTTGGAGAGTATTTGGTTGTTCACCCCAATAGAATTAAAAATGGATTGAACTTTGTACCATATTTTTTTAGAGTATAAAAGGTCTTTTGAAGATCTTCCACGTGAGAGTCAGATTGGTTGATCTTCATCAACATGTCATCCACATAAAACTCCATGTATCTCCCTAGTTGATCTGTCTTTTCTACCAATCGCTAATACATAGATCCAATATTTTTCAATCAAATGGCATTCATACATAACAATAAGTTCTCGTAGAGGTTATAAAGCTCACTATAGGCTGGTTCCCGTAAGCTAACTGAATTTGATGATATCCTAGAGGGCACCCACCATACTCAGCAACTCAAATCCTGAGTTCAAATCAATTAGTTGACCAATCATAGGCAATGGATAATGATCCTTTTAACAAGCTTTATTGATGTCTCTAAATTATATGCACATGCCACTTCCCTCCTAGCTTTGGAACCATCACCGTGTTAGATGGAAACTCTTCAAATTAAATTTCTCAAATGTGTCCCGCCTCTAATAGTTTTTACATCTCTCCTTCAATAAATTTATCCGATTTTGTCCCATAATGTATCCTATATTATTTAACAAGTCTATCTCCTATGTCAACATTAAAATGATGTTTGGAGACCCTAGGATCCTTTCTTATGAGTTCTTTATCAGGCAAAAATATCTTTGAACTCTTTCAACAGGTCAATCAATTCTGCTTGCTCCCCCTCTATCAAATGGTTACCGATTCATGTGGTAAAGACTTTCACCCCATCTATTAGCAGGATCAACATGACCTCTTCATGTTGCTTCAAGGTATTATCTTCATCCTTTTTTGATTTTTTGGAGTTCATCTCATCTTATTTCTCTCAATCTGTTTCTCTCTCTCTCTCTCTCTTATAATCTCTTATCCTTATCCTTACTTTAAGATGATAACAAGATCGTGCAGCCTGCTGATATGTGATTATCTTCCCTACCTTATCACTTCCTAAATACTTCATACTCATGTGATAAGTAAAGGTTAACACCTACAATTAATTTAGAGTCTCTAGTATTAATATGATAATATAGTCCTACTTTGCCCTAATGACGATAAACTTCAATATTTTTACCACTCTAAACTCCCCAATTTCAAAAGCTATGTTAATTCAACCTCTCAATCTGTCATGGATCTTAACTAATGTCTTTCTCACAATAACTTTATGTCACTCTTTCCCACATATGGCCCAACCTGATGAAAACCAAAAACTTGGGCCACCAAGAATTTGGATTAGACCGCCTCAAACCTCCGTCTTCAACTGTTTCAAACCTATAAAACATAGGGGGTGATTCTGATTTAGAAGTTCTGACAATCAAGTAAAAAATATATTATGTTAAAAAATATAATAATAGAATAATAATAATGGAGATTATTCCTTTTAGGGTTTCATTTGAGGCATGTTTCCTCTACATATAGTTTCTAGGAGACATATTTCCCAAGAGTTACGGTGTTCGTATTTTTTGCACAAAAATCCTCATTAATAATGAGACTAAAACCAACTAGAATTCTTTTTACCTTATATAACTGAGATTCAAATAATTTGACCAATATGGAGGAATTATACGAAAATAGAAGCTTAGGTACTCGAACCTCTTAATTCCTTCATAATAGCTTACCTAAAGATTTAGCCTTCACATCTTATAGAGCTCACCCCCTAACTATGTTTTTCCAACCAATGATAAAGGTCGGCCTAAAGTCGATCTCCAATGACCACTAAAGAATATCACCTCATGGCCGAGCTCTCACCCATCTTCGGTAAGAGCTCTACCAAAACTAGGCTATATCCAACCAGTCCAGCCCCGGTAATTAAGAATACCAAAGTCAAGATAAAATGGATGTTATATCACTATTCTTAATTTTGAACATAAATCTCAATGTTTTGCAATATATCTTACTCCCTCCGATTTTTTAAGAATGTCATTTAAGTGATAAAACCCATACTTAATAGCCATCTATATTTATTAAGGTTTATTTATCTAATGTTGTCGTAATTTTACATACTGCTGCTTCACCTCACTCATTATTTATTACCTGATAATGGCATTATAACTCATACTCTCATTTATATTTATTCGACTTTTTTATTTGGCTCCAAATTCTAAGAATAATGACCTAATTGGAGCCAAAACTAAATATTCCAAATTCGCATTGATAATTATTATTCAAAATATCAAAAACTTGGAATGGTGCAAAATAAATTAAACCTAAATTTCTTATATAAAAAGACCGAATCATTGATTGTAATTCTTATATATATAAATAGTTGCTCTAAATCTTTTTGTATGTATAAAGGGGGAAGGCTAATCATTTATTTTATATTTTTAGTTGAAAAATGAATTCATTGTGAGAAACAAAATGAAGAACTAGAATGACACTCTTTAAGAAAAGGAGAGAGAGTCAAATAATTTCAAGCAACAAGTTAATTTAATGTAGACATCATAGACAAGCTAAGAAACTAGAGTTTTTCCGATCACGTGCATCTGTACAGGCCTGATCTTAGGCAAACAATTTATAATCATTAGATTTTGGTCAAATGCAATATAGGTCATCAGTTTTTGTACATATGTAAAAGTTTTAAAATCAATATGTACAGAGGGTCTGTACAAGGTTGTTCAGTATTTTCGACTTAATATATAATATTTTAATTATGTAATTACAAACATACCCCTACTTACATATTAAATAACTTATTCAAATATTGAAAATAAAACTTATAAATATTATTATTACCACAATATCTAAATTACACTATAAACCCAATGGACCACATTTGTTATATAATTTATTATATAACCCCTTACAATCAAACTATTTATTAATTTACCACAAAAAATCCAAGATCGACAACAACAAAAAAAAAAAAAAAAATCTAATATAAACACACATAAGTCAATTTCCTATCTCTTTTATTCCCTAGAAAATGCATAGAACCCTATTTTTTATTTTTTCACTGCCGACAGCGCCCGACCAACTCCCGCACGCTCCCGCCTACTTACGCAGCCTAAATGCCTGCCTAGCTGACGCCCGCCCATCATCGCCTAAGCCTAGGCGCTTGCCTAGACGCTCGCCTAGCCCAGCGCCCACAAGCCCTGCCCAGCCTGCCG
>BMAC01000088.1:826756-849796 GCA_014905375.1 Phtheirospermum japonicum
TCTTTGAATCCTGTTTTGCATTTAATTGTTACATTTTTCCTTATATTTTTAATTAGGATTTTATGCTGATACTAGTAGTTTTTAATCGAGTTTCGTTAGGTTTTTCGTTTGTTTTATCGTTTTATTGTTTTTCGTGTTTCTTGTTAATTTTATATTTTAATGGGTTAATTGGTTCAATTACCTTGAACGCCCCACACCTCGCGCCCAGCAGCGCCCAGGCTCGGCCATGGCCGAGCCACATCGAGCCATGGTCGAGCCATATCGAGCCAAAATGTGCCAAAAAGCTAGCCAAGGGTCTAGGAAGGTGCCTCCGGGTCAAACTTGGTCAAACCCGGGAATTTCAAGCCTCTAAGGCTATTTTGGCCCATTTAAACCCAATTAAATGTAGTATAAATAGGAGACTTCTTTCATTTTGTAAAACACCTCTCATTTTTCTCCCAACCCAAGCATGGGTTTGGGATTAAAAATCCTCTCTCTAGTTTTTAAGATCTAATTTCTCTCTCTTAGGTTTTAGATTCAATTTCAAGCTTTGATGTAATTTCTTTTCTAGATTTAGATTTACTTTCATGCTTGGCCTTGGGTTTGTAAGCCTAAGAAGAATCCAAATACTCCTTTGGATTGTTACTTTTGATGCAATTTAATTCAAGCTTGCTACTCTTTCCTTTAATTCAAGTAAGTTCCCTTTCAATTTCATGTTTTATACTTTAATTCCATGCTTTGTTCTTCATTTCCATACTTGTTCTTCATGTTATGCTTTTAGCCTTAGCACCTTGAATTCATGATGAAACATATGAATTGGCTATGGAATCTAGATGAGTGACACATCTAGATCATAGATCGGGCTCTTGGATCGTCTTGATTTTGAGTTTTACACATGCTTTATTTTTAATTAAATTTTTGTGCTTTGTTTCATGCTTAATCTTAGATCTAGTCTTCATTACTTGTTATTTTTCATAAAGCTTTAAACTTTCCCGTATATTTTCATTGCTTTATCCATTCATGCTTTCAATTTTAGTAAATTCGCATTATTTGAGTTTTTATGCATAGTTGTACCTTGTGCTTGCATGCTTGTACTTGGTGAAACATTGCATTTTATTGCTTGTTTTCATTATTGCTTGGCATTTCCATATTGAGGCATCCGACGAGGCATTCTACCCACTTTCAATTTCAATTCCTAGGATAGTTAGCTATTTTATTTGCTTTATTTTTATTTTCCCTTTATTTCTTCAAGCTTGAAACACTTTGATTCCTTCAATTAAATCGATTTCTGATAATACCAAGCCATGAACCCGTTGATATATTTCAACACCACGAAAACTCTTCTAACAAACCCAAATTGCAAAACTATAATTTCACAATTCAAAGCTAACACAAACACACACAATTTGTCTACATGTTCTCTTCCCTATAATGTATAGAACCCTTGGTTTTTTTCATCTTTGGACCCAAATCCCAAAACTGAAATTGCTTAATTAGAAGGATTTGTTGGCGAGAATTGAGATACATCGTTGTGCGGGAGTTTAGGTAAGAGGAAAGTGAGTGTATATGTTCATTCAGAAGCACATAATCCCATTTTTCAGCTGCAGAGTGCAACCGTTTGTAGTAGCTCATTGGTCATCAATGATGGATTCCAACAAGTTTATGAAGAGTCTTATTAATATAGTGTTTTTGTGGTTGTTGTTAAAAATCATGTTATTTTTTAGTAGATTGGTATTGTTGTCACTTTTTTTCTGAGTTCTTATTATTGTGGTGATCTTGTCAAGTACAGAATTGGCAATGCCAATTCTCTTCCATCAAGAATTCATTAAGTTTTTTTTATGTTTACTTTTCTAAGAAAAGCATTGTGTTATCCGATGGTGATTGTTAGAGTAAATGTGTGAACAATGAACGAGGGATGAAACAATAAGGGCCACAGGTTGTAATTTAATGCTACTAATGATTCATATAAAAACAATGAGCTATATATTTGTGAATTGATAGATTAAGAATTTGATAAAATTTAAACAATCAATTGGTGTGGAGGTGAAACAAAGATTAAAGGGGTTTGGGATAAAACTAATGATTTGTTGATTTTTTCAAGAACGATTCAAAGAAAACATATGCCTGTCATTGTGGAAGACGTCCACGGAGAAAAAATAGGAACTGGAGACCAATTTGAAGGCATGTGATGACTGTGCAGATTGTTTTGGACAATTATGATAAAAAGTTGCAAAATTATAATAATGTTATTTTATACGTGGAATTGATATGGTAACTAATTTTCTTTTAAATATGGTTATGTAGGTGTCGTTGATGATGATGCATGCAAGTCGATTGGTGAAGAGAAGGGAAATACAAAAAAATTATTAGATTATTATACAAAAGTTAAGTGACGAGGATTACATTTCTATAGATAATATGATTATTTTATTTATTTTGCGTCGAATTGTACATCTAAAATTTTCACTGCATAATCCCAAAGTGATATTCGCATATAAATATCACATGTAAGTGAACTTTAAGAGGATTCTTGAGCGGTCTACTACACAAGAGGGTTCCACTTGAATTGTGCTCATCTTATTTAAAGACTTTGAAACGAATAAAAATGGAGAGTGTTACTATCTTAATCCGCATAGAGTTGTTAAGAATGCCCATGTTTTTCATTTATACCGATGGCTACCATGTCCTAAATTTAGGTACATATTAATTAAAATTATATATGTTTATTTATGTGTGATAACATTAATGCCCTATTGGAGGTGCACATGTGAGTTCTACAACACATTTTTTAAGTGATACTATGCATTCACCATTAATCAACGTGTCAAGAAATTTCTTTGATGACCTCCTCAATGTGAATAGGTTTATCGATGACGTGAGTTTACCTTTGCAATTGTTTAATTTGAGCTTCATCTTGTAAGTATTTTCATACTTTTGATTCTACTCTACAACACGTTGATATTGCGGTATATTATATGAGAAAGTGAGAAATCTGAATGATTGATCTTAGTCAGCTAATAGTTGAAATCTTGGATAGTGCATCAAAACACATTAAACGATGTGCGATTGAAGATTTTATGATACCTCTATCATTTATTGTCCCTTGGTTGGTCCACCACAAACTAGATGAGACAAATGAGATGACACGATTCACGTTAATCACAAAAACTTTCCCTGTCCAAGAGAACGTGTAATCATTATTCTATTAAATTAATTCATTACTTATAGATTGTCCTTTTTTAGTGCTAATAAAAAAAGCTCAAGTCTTCAGGGAGGATTGTAGTGTTGTTGTGTTGAAGTTCATCAAGTGTTTGACTGCTAACATTGACCTGAAGCATATTCATACGGATTAAATACCGTCATGGTGGAAAAAACTTCCTGCTGAGATACTCGAGCAGCGATTCATCTTTGTTTGCCCAGGTAATCGAGAGAATGCTCAGTGTATCTATTATTATTATCATGTTTAGGCTTTTGGCTAATGTTCTTCTGTTTTATTAGGTTTAAAATTTGATTAAAATATTTAAGATTCGTGTTTTATTTGGTGTGTGGAAATATTATCCCCTATGGTCTTATTTAATCATTTAAACTCCTATTAAAAAAAGATTTGTACAATAATGTTTTACTCACTAGAATAATGTTGCATTTATGAGTACGTGCTGTTTTCGTTATGTTTGGTTCACTTTGTTGAATTTTGTACCACCATCACGAACTAAATAGTACAACGTTAGCAGATGTTACTAACATAAATTATGAACATGTGTAACAACAGAACCACAATTAACGCATTAATAATCCAATATCCCAACAAAATAGAAAGCAATAACATAAAACCATATCCAACACAACCACAGATAACACGTCATATATCCAATATCCAAACAAAATAGAGATCAACCAGATAAAATAATAATTTACATATCAATTATCCACACAAAAACCAAACAAATGATGATATCTAACATCGCCAAAAAAAAAACAAATTTATTAGTAAAATACAGAGGTCTAAGATAAAATATGATCTCATGTACACATTTATAAATATCTTCAAAAGTGGGATCAACATCTACATGGTCATCAATGCCAAGTGAAGTAGTGTCATTATCCACAAGTATCTTCTTTCCACTCTTTTCATCATGTGGTAGCCGAAGATTTTCTTGGAATTGGTAGGTTTTTTGGCTTGGTTGCTTGCAAAACAAATGGAAGTATCAATTATAATATAATTTGTAAATGTTTTATAATGAACGAACAATATCAATAACTCACCTCCCCAATCCAAGATTATGAGGTTGGGTCACCCGTTGAATCCACTTACGATCACGAATGTTGCTTCTGGTCTTGGATAGATTCTCATTTTCTGGAATCACTTCCCCTTTTCCAGAACCCCTTTATGCGTAGAAACTGATTTTGACTTACGATCATGAGGAATTACTTAAGAAGCCTGGCAAACTTGTTAAACGGACCTTGAAGTTGCGGACTCTATTTGCAAAGCTCTTTGGCATAGATTTTCACTCTTTATTGAGCTGATTGAACATTTCAGTTGTGGTTCCATTATGTCCTAGGGTATTTTGTAGTGTTGTTTTGCATGTAATTGTTGTATTTTTCCTTGTGTCTTTAGTTAGAGTTTAACGTCGTTTCTAGTAGTTTAGAGTCGTTTTTCATTAGGTTTTAGGTCTTTTTCTTGTTTATTATATTTTTGGATTTAAGTGTACTAAGTGTGAGGTTTTTGTTCTATTTTTGGGTTTTTAAGTTTGAATTCTTGTTTTGTAGGTGGCTAAAAGGGATTATATTCGCTCGGTGGATGTCTCAGTTGTCGTAATGCAAGCATAACTCCAGAACCACTTGTTCTATTTGTCTCCACTTTATACCATTGGAAATCTGAGAGAATTGTCTAAAACTTTTGTGTTTACAACAATTCCAAATTCCGAGTCTAAGAATGTTGAAAATCAGCTTTAAGTGGAGACAGTTCGTCGTCGCCTCGTTTGTGGCAGGTTTTGGTGCGGAGCCCATAACTCTCGGAGGAAAATTCTAAATGACACAATTCAAAAGCCATATGATATCCAAGAGAAAGGGCTACATTTTATATGAATACATCATCGGCTAATTCTGATGTTTTGGCAGTCGATCGACTGCCTGGCAGAGTTACTCTCTGAAGGGCAGTCGATCGACTGCTTTGTCAGTCGATCGACTGAGACGCTGGGAGCTCGGCCATTTTGAGCATTTTTGGACGTTTTTGACCCTACAAAGAATTATATAAAGCCTACACCTTGAACCTTTGGAAGGAACTCCTCTCCCAACCCAAGCTAGGGTTTGGGATCAAATTACTCTCAAATCTCTTGGATAATCTTCTTTCTTAGGTTTTAGATTCAATTTCAAGCTTTTATGTAATTTATTTTTCCTAGATTAGATTTAATTTCAAGCACCCCCTTGGGTTTGTAAGACTAAGAAGAATCCAAATACTCCTTTGGATTGTTACTTTGATGCAATTACATTCAAGCTTTGTTTCATTTCTTAATTCAAGTAAGTTTCCCTTCAGTTTCATGTTTTATGCTTTAATTCCGTGCTTTGTTCTTCATTTCCATGCTTGTTCTTCATGTTATGCTTTTTCTCTTAGCTACTTGATTTCATGATGAAACATGTGAATTGACTATGGATTCTAGTTGAGTGACACACCTAGGCTATAGATCGGGTCCTTGATCATCATGATTTTGAGTTTTTCCTATGCTTTATTTTGATTTTTATTTTTATGCTTTGTTTCATGCTTCAATCCTAGATCTAGGCTTTGTTTCTTGTTATTATTCTTAAAGTTTTGAACTTTCTTGTCAACTTTCCTTTCTCTTTACATCCATGCTTTCAATTTTTGTTAATTTTCATTATTTAGGATTTTATGCATAGTTGTACCTTGTGCTTGCATGCTTGTACTTGGTGAAACAATGCTTGTTTTTACTTGTTTTCATTAATTGCTTGCATTTTCATGTTAAGTCATCCGACGAGGCATCCTACCAACATGCAATTTCAATTCCTAGGATAGTTAGCTATTTTAATTATTTTATTTTCATTTTTCCTTTATCTTTCAAGCTTGAAACACATTGATTCTCTCAATCGAATCGATTTCCGATAATACCAAGCCAAGAACCCGTTGATTTATTTCAACACCACGAAAAATCTTCTAACAAAATAGTGTCGTTGCCGGGGATAGATTCTAACAAATTTATCTTGTTTTGCATGTAATTGTGGCATTTTATCTTGTGTTTCTAGTTAGAGTTTAGTGTTATTTATAGTAGTTTGAGTCTTATTTTGTTAAGGTTTTAGATTATTCTATTGTTTTTAGGTTTTGAGATTGATTGGTGCATTGCAATGATGAATCATGGGTTTTTGAGTCCAAATTCTTGTGATGTAGGTGGCCAAGGGAGTTAGAGTTGCTCTAAGTCGCATTGGGAGGTGTCCAAGATCGAGTCGAGACCTTATAGTCCAAAATCCGTGCCGAAACGAAGAAACCGGGCCGAAAGAAGCTGAGATCGACTGAAAAGCTACCGATCGACTGCCTAATCGACCGGCAGTCGATTGATTGCTCTTCCAAGAATCGACTGAAATGCTGAAAATCGACTCAATTCCAGGGACTCCCTCTCCTTTCCAAGAAGCAATCGATCGAATGCTTGCTGCCCAATCGACTGGTAGTCGATCGACTGCCCTCTGCCGAATTGACTGAACTTCTCAAGGATCGACTCAATTCCAGAGATTCCCCAAAAATCGATACTTCTCCAAGAAGCAGTCGATCGACTGGAAGTCCGGGAATTAGCACAAATTTATGATTTTGCCCCTACTAATAGCTATATAAACCCCATTTTTAACCCCAGAAAAGGACACTCTTTCCCCAACTCTTGTATGAGTCTTGGGAATTAATTTTCTCTCATTTTTCTCTAGATCTACTTTCTCTCTCTTAGGGTTTGAATTTAATTTTCAAGCAATTTCCTTGGGTTTGTAAGCTCAAGAAGAATCCAAATACTCCTTTGGATTAGTACTTTCATTTGTGATTCAAGCTTGGGATTTCCCATTTTATTTAGTAAGCTTTCCTTTTAATTTTAAGCTTTGTTCTTCATTTCCATGTCTGTTCTTCAATTTATGCTTTTTGCCTTAGCTACTTGATTCCATGATGAAACTTGATATTTGGCTATGAATTATAGATGAGTGACACATCTAGATTGTAGATCAGGCCTTGGATCATCATGACTTTGAGTTTTACTTATGCTTTATTTTGAATCTAATTCCTATGCATAGTTTTGGATTGAATCCTAGATCTACTCTTCATTTCTAGTTATTTTTCCGAAAGATTTAAACTTTTACGTCAACTTTTATTGCTATTCACTTTGGTGCTTTCAATTCCTGTCAATTTGCTTTATTTGAGTTTTCATGCATGGTTGTACTTCATGCTTGCATGGTAGTACTTGATGAAACAATGTTAGTTCTTGTTTGTTTTTATTAATAGCTTGCATTTTCATATTAAGTCATACGACCGAGGCATCCGACCGACTTGTTATTTCAATTCTTAGGATAGTTTAGATAGCTTACTTGCTTTGTTTTCATTCTCTTTCTATCTCTTGAGCTTGAAACACTTTGATTCATCAATTGAAACGATTTCCAATAATACCGAGCCTAATGAACTTTCAAATATTTTGAACCACGAAAAACTACACTTCAAAAATGGCGCCGTTGCGACTCGGCTTGGTTAAGGCCTTCGTTTTAATTGTTATTTCATTGTGTTTTTAGCTTCCTTTGTATTTGACGATTTCTTTGAGTGCATGCAAGGTCGTCGTTCACTTGGCCACGAATTTAGAGCTTCTGGTCTTGGATAGATTCTCATTTTCTGGAATCACTTCCCCTTTTCCAGAACCCCTTTATGCGTAAAAACTTATTTTGACTTACGATCATGAGGAATTACTTAAGAAGCCTGACAAACTTGTTAAACGGACCTTGAAGTTGCGGACTTTATTTGCAAAGCTCTTTGGCATAGATTTTCACTCTTTATTGAGCTGATTGAACATTTCAGTTGTGGTTCCATTATGTCCTAGGGTATTTTGTAGTGCACTCGCAATGATTGATTATATTGTGCAATCCATCTTTCACGCACACATTGGGGAGGTAAGAATGAATATTCAGATTTTCAAAAGTAGTGAACAAGTGCCGACATGGAAGCCCATCTGCTTCCAGCATTTGACAGTCATACACGAACTTGACTGCCTCTAAATCTACATGCACCCACCATTTCATGTTTTTACCCAACCCAAATTTCTCAAATACAAAATTCACTGCACAATTTTGACCATCCATATATTTCTTAGCAACGATAGAACATTGTTCTTCACTATTCTCTTTCTCAACTAAAGTCATGATTACTTGTGTGTAGATTATGGACATCTGACAGTACATTATATATAGTGGGTCCTTTCGTTAGGTTTGTGTAGGTGCTCCTTTCTTGTCTCTCATGGAAACTAGTGCACATATCCACAATGACACTGTGGAAGTGCTTCAAAAACATTGTGATAGTGCTTCCAACTTTCCCAAATCGGTTGACGATGGCATTCGAAGACTCGGATCTCTAAGTTTTCCTTGTCATTTACATGAGATTTTAATGAAAATAAGTCTTGGCTCACAATTCCCTATTCTAGTAAACCTCTTTCACACAAGAGTATTTCTTGAGCTTTCACCTTTTGGGTGCAGTTTCTTTAAAGATACCATCCACAAAGCCTACGTATATCATTAAGAAATACCAGTTTTATTGCAAAAAGAATAGCGTCATCTTGATCAGTCACAATCATAGCGGGTGCCTTGCCACCCATCGACTGAAGAAATGTCTTAAATAACCATATGTATAATTCAATCGTCTTGTTATATAGTAAAGCACTTCCAAAAATGGTGGATTGAAGTGTTTATCTATACTAGACAAGAAGACTAATGAAAACTGATATGGGTTGGTCTTATATATACTATCAACAATCAAGACATCAAAAACTTGATCAAATGCATTGCGAAGACCATCACACTAAAATAGTTTAGCAAAGACTTGATCATTGTCACTGGTATTCTCAAAAACCAAATTCAGACCATTGATCTATATCTCTTTGAGTATAGATAATGTTGTCTTGCTATCTCTCACATGGATTATGTAAACGTGTTGCTTGTTCAAGAAGTTGTACAAATCCTTTTTTATAGATAAACTGTCTGGCCCTCCCTCCAATTATTCTAAATATCTTATGCATGGGCGTACGCCCGAGTCTCTCAGGAGGCTCATGGTTTACCTTTGAGTTTGTGAAATGTGCCCAAGTGTGACACATAACAAATAACTAGCCGTATGAATATAACATGTCATATGAAAACCCATTGCAGTATGCACGTGTATAGTCTTACTGACACATATAACATAGTCCGCAAAAAGAATGTTGACACTCAAAACTCATAAACTGATGAAATAATATTTGTTGATATAATCTCCAGATGGGATCAAAAAATAATAGCAAAAGTCATTGGATTCATTGTAAACGAATATAAAATATGTAACATACTTGATAAAATAAAGTGGCCACCCAATGATGTTAAACATCTACAACTGACTTTAGGCCACTCGTGAGTAGATTAGCATTAATAATATAAATTTACAAATTCTAACAAAATCTATGGGACGGTTATATGGAGAGAATGTGTAAACAAAAAATCTTTTAAAGATGTAAAATTAATCAGAACACGTAAAGACAATCCATCCGAGTAATTGAAAGGACAACCAAAAAATTAAAGCTAAAGTGTAACCTAAATGTAAATTAAAAATATGAAATACTGAAAACCAATTCACAAACATTAACTCTAATCATATCACATGTTACCCTTCAAATGGTGTAATTTTTCAGGTGTCACCAAAGCATGATTATGGGAGGCATGAGATTTAGTAACCCTGTAGAACGTTGTATGGATATCATGTGCAATTTGTAATAGGATGGGGCATTTACATCTTGATGGTGGTGTCTCATTCTAAGCTCTTATTTTAAAATAGTTAGTAGGCCTACGGACTTCGGCATGAGAATATTCCCATTTTTTGTATTTCAAGATGCCCTTTTTGTTGACTGTTTTGTGGCATATTGGGACATCAAATCCCATTTGGATCCCATATTCGTAGAATGAATATACTTGCTCGGACATATTGAAGATCATACCTAAAATTACATCCTCGTCCACCCGTGAACCCTTCCAAAAGGGCGCAGTTACGTGTATGCTTTCATCATCCTTTACGAGTAGTTCACCAATTGAACTTTCTCCCTTGTCACTCTGATCGGAATGATTGTTCTACTCCATAATCCATGTAGCCTAAATTTAGGCCTAACTGCTACAAACTAGTAAATATCAAATAAAGTGAAATCAAATAGTTAAAACTACAATTCATATTTCATGTTCTAGATAACAAATTAACAGATAAAATCTTGATAACTCACCGTTGTTGAAGGTTTGCTCTTGCGTTTATGGAGAATGTTTTACAATCTTCCCCTGGATTTGTTATGTATTATCGTGGGTCATGGGAGGTACTATCATACTTGTGTATGTGTGTGTGTGTATGTGTGTGTGTATGTGTGTTTGTGTGTGTGTGGAAAAAAAACATTTTTCCTCCAAAAATATGGTTGTTTTATAGTTTACCATATAAACTACTTTTAGGACAAACCGCCATACAAACTATGTGCAATTTGCAGTTTGGAACCTAGACTATAATTGTTGTGGTTTTTTAGCACAAAACCACAATAATTCTGGTTTAGTGTGCAAACTGCAAATCACGCACATTCCGTATGGTGGTTTGTCACAAGTAATAGTTTGTATATTAAACTATGAAGAATAAAAGTTTAGGGGGAAAAAAGTAATTACCCCATATATTATGTGTGTGTGTGTGTGTGTGTGTGTTAAAGTAAATAATTTGATTAATTTAGGTGAAATGTAATTTAGGAGTCGTGCTTGCATTCGTGGACTAATCGTAGTGAACGACGTTACTCACCATGAAAACATGCACTATGGTCTCAAAACAAATTCTATTATTTTTTTATACTTTTTTTAATTGAATTTAATATTTCCATTTTTTGATCAATATATATTTTATGATGCTATTTTACTAAATATTCTTCATTCGTAATATATATAAAAAAAAGAGTGTTATTTTTATTTATTTTTATGTACTAAGACTTCAAAACACTTTTATCCAATAATTATAGTGTTTAATATTAAAGTATATAATAATATGAAACGATCCAACACCATAAGTATTTTGGGTAGGATCTCTCCCACTCATTATACGATATTCACCATGCGGACCCTTCACTTCTCTGTTTATTGAGTTATGAATATGATTCACTAAGGTAATAAATGTTCCGTGCATTATTTTTGTAGGTATTAATCACAAAATCACTATGAGAGCATGATTTTAGGACGTGATCACTATGAGAAACATACACTTCTAATATGTGGCTCGTTTATTCTCTCACCTTAACCTAATAGCTGCTGAGTTTTTATAAAGGCTTCATCGGAATTTATTCATCATTATCATTCTCCATATGTTTTCAGAATATCACCTCCCCTAAAATATGACACCAACTAATCTGCAGGTCAATAGTTCAAGCAAATGACATCACAAGAACGACAAAATGGGCATGCCACTGTCTAATATAAAGAGTATCGTGAATGGCATGTGCACACTGTACTATGGGAAGGCCTCGCCGATATAGTGACTGGATGTGGATCACTGGACCCTGTTGGGTACTGATCTTATGCATTACACAAACTGCACAATTTTCTTTCTCTACATATTTATCTAAGTAGTAAACAGCGAATTCGAATCAGTTGTCTTGGATTCGGTGCATTCTCACGAATAATCTTCAAACAACTGAATTTGAGGTTGATTAAAACACTAATTAACTACTTCGCTACCGATAATAGGACCTTGAATCGGAGTTCAGATGAATACAAGGAAACACAAATTAGCTTTCATAATTAATTTTGACAAACACTTGTATCCAGTCAGCCTAAAGTGTCATGACTTGTTAGACCATTTGACACAATATTATGATATATTAATTTTGTACTCAAATATATAAGTTTTCTGATTGTAATATTTGATTTTCTTAGTCATGTAACCCGTTACTATGATTTATTAGTTTTTTTACTCGAAAGTATTTGTTTGTACTCGAAAGAATTACTTTTTAAATTGTGAAGTGTTAGTTTATCTATGAAAGATTAGACCATCTGACTCGTTACTATAGTTTATTAGTTTTAGTACTCAAAATTATTGATTTTTGTACTCACACGTATTTCTATTTTGATTGTGAAATATGAGTTTTATGTTGATCGCCAGGTTTTTATTCAGCAATATTAAGTTGTTTTGATAAGATGTATTATTTCGAGTGTTTTTTTAAAATATCTAGCATTGGTTTTACAACTGTGGAAGTATTGGTTTTTGTATATAAAGTAAAAGTTTTTATGATGAAAATTATTAGAATTTTTAAATTCAATAAATCTACAAAATTAGAATAATATGTTTTTTATTTGTTAGCAGAACCAATGCCTCCTCATTTAAGAACCAACAACTCCACTGTTGGACTATCTGGTGATAGTTGTACAATATAATTGAAAGTTTGTTATTAGTTTTGATGTTTTAACTGACGGATGATCCGTTAATTTGGTCTAAAAAACGTGGCCTAATATTTATTTCATGATTTTGGTGACCTGGTCAAGGTTATATACGTAGAATTATTTCGTCATGTTGTATTGATGCGGTTTTTATAAATATAGAACTTTATGTAATTTGAAAGAAAACGTATTATATAATGATGATGGAATATCCATTGTCCGATTTATTAAGACAACATATTCATGTAAATCTGTTGGCATTTTAAAATAAAACTCCATAACTGAAGGATCGTAGCAACTTGGGTCTCCCATTCGCCTCCATTCGCTTCACTCTCACTCATTGACATTAGAAAACACGGTTTAGAATATAATGGACTAATGGAGGGGGATGTAGATGAAGTCAACAAGTTGGAAGATGAAGTGTTGTTGATGTGTGAAACCAGTTTAATTGTAAAAAAAAAAACAAAAAAAAACATAAGTTTCTCCCATTAATAATTGAACCATCTCCCTTCACTCTCACTCATTAGCATTATAAAAACACGGTTTAGATTGTAATGGACTAGTTGAGGAGGGTGTAGATGAAATCAACAACAAGTTCGGAGATGGAGTAATGGACTAAAAGGAGGGTTTAGATGAAATCAGCAGAAAGTTCAGAGATAATATGTGTGATGGACTAATGGTGTAGGGCATACATTAAATCATCAAGTTTGTAGATGATGTGTCTATTGATGTGTAAATTATCACGTTCGGAGATGATGTGTTTGGAGGAGGGAGTAGATGAAATCAACAAAAATTTCATAGATAGTGTGTGCGATGTAAATCATCAAATTTAAATATGATGTGTCGGGAGGAGGTTTGAGATGAAATCAGCAGAAAGTTCGGAGATGATGTGTGCGATGGATTAATGGTGGGGTGTGTGGATTAAATCATCAAGTTCGTGAGACGATGTGTTTGCTCATGTGTTAAATTAGCTGAATTTTCAATTAAAGAAAACTCCATAAGTTGTTGCCATCAGGAATTAAACCCGCAAAATGCCATATGTCTTCTTCCTAGGGGGCCAACCGAACCGTTTAGCCAACTTCTATTTTGTGCAAATGTTTCTCGACAAAATATTTGTGTACTCTTTTCTTCTCACAATTAGTGTTACCCAGAGATAAATCAAAACTACATCATAATCCCCTCATAAATATAAAAAGAAATTCTTAATAACTATTTAATAAACTAAAACTGGTAAAGAGAATGAAAACCAAAATATAAAATGTTATAATATAATGCTAAATAAATCTCAAAACTTGAAATCAAAAAAATATGCATAATAAACTATTGTTTAAATCTGTTATTTAATAAATTTGAAAAATCTAAAACTTTAAAATAGTAGAATGATAATATTAGTCATTAAAAATTATAAACAAATAAATACTTAATCATGAATAATTAATTAATATATTTTAAAATGATACCCCACACTGTGTATGATACAACACGTCTCATGTTCAATAGTGAGCAACTTGTTTGTATGTTTAAATTATAATAATATTAGTTTGAAACACTAGCAGAATATTAATATTATGATTTAATATCACAAGTAATTAGTATTTTCATTATTGAAATATTTATATTGGTACGTGGCTCTAATTTTTGGGTTAATTTTTCTATTTTAGGGTTTTAGGTGTAGGGTTTAAATTTTTCTGATGATATGTGGCTCTAATTTTTGATGATAATGGCTGAAATATGTGATAATATGTGGCTCTAATATGTGATGATATGTGGCATTTACATGTGATGATATGTACAATAAATAAAAAAATATTAATATAAGTATATGTGTATTACATAACATGATATTAGTGTTTTATAATTATAGATAAAAAGATCAAAACTCAGCTGGTTTAATCCTTTCTTCTTCATTGTTATTTTGTTTGTCCAGAATTGCTGCAACCTGTGAATAAATGACATATTTGTTTAATTTGAATTCGAGTATGAGTATTATTTATATAAAAATAGAAAAATAATAAAAATTGAAAACCTTTTTCACTTTATTCTTCTTAGAAAACCGTGTTTTACGATGCTTCACAATCAAGATTTTTTTCTCATTATTCAACTGGTTCTCTAAGGTGGGTTCCTTCACAACCTGTTTCTCCACTTCCAATTCATAGCCAGGTTGCCCTTTTTTTTTTCTTTTTCTTTGGATAAGTTGTTGCATCGGATGGTTTCTCAACAACCGATGTTGCATCAGGTGCTTGTTTGGGAATTTCTTTCTGCACTCTCTTCTTTTTTCTGAGCAGGAGGAGCCTATTTTTCGACCACCAGTGTTGTATCAAGTGCTTGAGTAGTAGGAACCTATTTAGACCTCTCCTCGTTTTGTGACTTTGTTCTTTTTTTCGTTCATTTTTCGTTGCAGGTCTTCCACTTGAAGAGCCAGTCCTTTACCAAGTGCATTACCAACTACTATTGGTAAATCTAGTTGCTCTATAGGTATAAAGTGTGCTTTCTTCTTCATTTCTATATTTACACAAAAAAAAAAAATAATAAAAAAAAGTTCAAAGATCATCACACATATAATTCACATATCATCACACGGAATACGAACATATCATCACACATAACATGAACATATATCACATAGAACATGAAAATATAATTACAGAGAACATGCAAATATCATCACACTAAACATGCATATATTATCACACAGACATGCAAATATCATCACATAGAACATGCACATATCATCACACATGTCATATAAATATCATCACACTAAATATGAAAATATCATAACACACATCATATACATATCATCACATGGAATATGAAAATATTATCACACATATCATCACATAGAACATGCACATACCTTCACACATAACATGCACATATCATAAGAAACTTAATAAAAATTCATCTATCATCACACAAAAGATGCGCATATCATCACAAACTACATATAACATCAAAATTTAAACTGGGGAGTTTTAATAAAGTCATAGAATCCAAAATTTCAACTCATATCATTTGATGGTTAAACCATAGAACAGACAACATATAATTAAAATACAGATGAATCAACATCAATCAATAATGAAACATCATCAATCGATGGCTAAACCCTAGAATAAGAAGAATCAGAAGCATATAATTAATTTTCATTTAATTTTTCTAATGAATCAACATTAATCGATGATGAAACATTATCAATCAATGATTAAATCCTAGAACATATACTTAAAGTTATTGGGATTTTAGTGATGAATCACCATTAATCGATGATGAAACATCTTAAATCTATGACGAAATATCTATCAGTTTGTGAACTAATGAAAGTTTTAAAGGGAAAAAAATCAAAAACTTACTATAAAAATATGTTGCCGGAGAATACAAACCACTGGACAAGATGACAATCGCAAGAGAAATCTGCTTTGTGTGAGGGGTTTGAGTGTTTATTACTAATTGGAGAAGATGAATAGAAAGAAACTTTTTGTTTTGAGTGAGAAATCAAAAAGTATGCGCGCGTTGAGTGTTTGCGGAAGGAAGTCTGTGCACACACATATCGAGTGTGAGTTGTATATTGGACCGGGTGCACTTGCAAGGTGCACCTGGGTCCATGGTATACTCACTCTCATCTTGGACCGCCTAATGCCACTTTTCCTTTTTTTTTCTTTTTTTTTTTCAAAATGTTGAAGGCCTCGTATCAACCACGTGGGTAGCCCACTACTTTTGAACTACCTAATGGGCTTGTGTGTGCGTGTGTGTGTGTATGTAGGGGTGGGTTCCAATGAGAACCCTCCTTTATTTGCGAACCTGCGAACTTATATAATCCTAATGCTTTTTATCAAATAAGGAAAAATCCAAAAAATCATATACATATATTTAATTAGATCTAAGACCAATACTTGACCCTAGGTTCACAAAAAATGACATGGTTCTCATTTGAACCTAATCATATATATATATATATATATATATATGAAATGAGAGTCATTCTCTTATTTAATAATTGAAGTTCGGTTGTCGATGTTAGATTTAATTAATTAGATGGACTAAAATTCCCCTTAATTTAATAAAAATTATTAAGATTATGTATAAAAATACTGCTGAGAATAGATATATGATAAAAGCACTGTTAGTATATAATCAAAGCATTAGTTCTTTGGTTATGAAATAAGATTGGGTTCTTATTGGAATCCAACCCAATATATATATGTATATATATATATATATAAGATTAGGTTCAAATGAGAACAAATATTATTGAATACCAGCAGTGCTTTTATTATACAATCACAGTGCTTTATTAATATTTCAGTTATATACACCACCAGTGCTTTTATTATACAATCATAATGCTTTTAATCAAATAAGGAAATACACAAAAAATCTGATCCATCCATTTAATTAGATTAAGACCCATAATTGACCCTAGGTTCACAATAAGAACATGGTTCTCATTTGAACCTAATCTTATATCTATCTATCTATCTATCTATATATATATATATATATATATATATATATATATATATATATATTTATTGCTTTTCTTCTCTTTTGATCACTCGACTCATATCCATTTTTGTCCTTCTCCCATTTTTGCTCTTAGGAAAAACAAAATTAAATAAAAATCTTAAAAACAAACTCAAGATTACACAAAATAACAAAAAAGTTAGAAATGAAAGATGAAGATACAAATTAAGAAAACACGACAAGAATTACAACAAAATGCAACGATAACACGCAAAATAACGCACACAAACATAAGAAAAATACATAATAATATGTACAAACAGCACCTATAATCAGTCACATCGGAACTCAAATTGCATGTAACTCATACACCACATATGCCTCACAATGCACAATATCTTCCATAATACGCAATAAATAATGACGCTCGAGAAAATTATTCAAATAATAAGAATGAAATTACGCTACGTGACTGAGTATATATCAATAATCAAGTGACAATCAAACAACACAAACATATCGAAAAGCAATTTGAGATAAAAGATTTCAAAAAAATATTGTAATCAAAACCGGATGTGGGCTTGAATGTCATCATATATTCCAAAACATTTCTAGTAACATTTGCAGCAACATTTGCAACAACATCTCAAGAAACATGATTAGCCTCATAAGTATAGCCTTCCGTAATATCATTAGTAGATGTGTATGATACAAAATTATCCTTGGCAGTGAGTTTCTCATCACTTCAGATTTCAAGCATTATGAGGGCTCGAATGACCAAAAAACTATGCCCTTGCCCTTTTTGAGGCATGAGAACACGGTTGAGAGGTTCATCATCAAGTAGGTCAAAGATCGATGTGGAGAAAGAAGGAGTATGTCCATCCACAAAATATTATGAGGTGTTAGGATAAAAAATTGCAAACCCAACCTCAATAGGCACAATGGATGCAATGTCATCAGGAATGTCGATAACATCTACAGTGATATTTGGCGTGTCGGAACTAAATGGGATCTTAGTGATGTCAAAAATAACGTCTGCAATGACATCTCATCATGTCATAGAAGTTCCTCTATATTTTTTCTTCTTTGGGAGAATGATATCTCCCTCCATTTTAAGACCATCATCTAAGTCAAATGATTAAAAAATGGCAGAGAAATATCAAAACTACCAAACCAACATAACTATGTATAACACCACATGAGAATCGAACACCCCAGACTCTTCCAATTAGAGAACGAATTCACATCCTCAATTTGTATATGTGGGACAAATTCAAAAAACTGTAAAATATAACCAAGTGATGCATATGCTAAATTTTATAACAAGAAATATGATAAAAGGAAAGATTTCACATACAGAACAAATAAAATACACAGCTGCTACAAATACAAACCCAAATGTGATGACATCTTCAATGACATAGATCCACAAACTCAATGATTTAAAAACCCTTAACCCATATTAATGACTTAAAACTTTAAGTCATAAATCCGGATTTTGTATTTTGTATCTCGGAGTCAAAGAACATCCACTATCACAGTGGAAAAAGTTAATATCGCATTAGATCATATATATCATCAATTTGAATTACATTTTACACCTCTTTTAAGATGTCTTAGGACTTTTTGCATAATACAAGATATTTATTTTGCATTATTACCTATAGAAATGCATGTTCCTGAGAGACAAAGTC
The DNA here is from genome assembly GCA_014905375.1 of Phtheirospermum japonicum. NCBI lineage: Eukaryota > Viridiplantae > Streptophyta > Magnoliopsida > Lamiales > Orobanchaceae > Phtheirospermum > Phtheirospermum japonicum. The sequence goes on from BMAC01000088.1 coordinate 845,542, forward strand.
AATAATTATTTTGAAACCTTCAAAGAAATTAGTTAACTCACGTTAGGAAAAACTAAACAATGGTTGGACACGATGCAGGGTATTTCTAAAAAAATAAAAAAGAAATAAATAAAAACTTAATATACAATATCACGATAAATGTGAGGCCACATGTCATGACATGTTTTCACATATTTCTTTACTACCGCAAGTGTACGGTTTTCAAATGTAGTATTGACTAGTAACGTCGTATTTCTGTAGAGACTAGTAGACTAAATAGCTCAATTAAAATAGTTATGATTTAATCTAGAGAATTAAAATTAAATAGTTGGATAAACTAAACTAAATTAAATAAAGATAGTATGTGAAAATAAAGGATGGGGATTTTTCCAATATAATGGTTCCAAGTGACAACCATTTCATTTATGATAAATAAATTGTACTGATGTTCTATCATATAAAGTATCAAAAAGGTCATCAAGCGTCCTTGTGCATAAGATGCAGAATCATAGACTATATTACCCATGCACTCATTGTTCGGCTGGTGACACATAATTTAGCTGAAAATAGATTCTAAGAATTAAGAGCTTCCACTAGATAATTATACCCATGCTAACTTATGATAGAACATTAGTGAAATTATGTGATACATTATATGATGGAACATCAGTAAAATTGAGAGCAAACTTCTGATGCAAAAGATGTGAACACATGTCACGACATGTGGCCTCACAAAGATCATATAAAGATAGAACATCAGTTTAATATTCGCAACTACATGTAAAATAGCAATAAAGTGCTAATATGGATTCAAAATAAGATACAAATGAGAAGGATAAAAATCTACAAACAAAATACTTGACTATCATAAATACAAAGTCATAAAACTACTCTCATCTCCGGAATTAAAGATTCTAGCTGGACATGGTTATAACAATTCACATAAAATGTCGAATAACACATGTTCAAACTAAATGTTAGAAAAAAAAAAGATAGATAAAACCGCTGCGAATCGGATCATTTATTTTGGCTCATTGTCTCCTCTCATGGATTGAAAAATGGTGTTCGTCACCCTTGCGTCTCACTCCTCGGGGTCACTCTCTTGAGTTCTTGTCCTCCAAACTCAGCTTTAAGCCCCCCTTGAATGATAATACAATGTGGTATATTCGTTCTTTGATGTGTAGTGTATTTTTAGGACTCCTACTAGGGTTTTTATACCAAAAATTCGAGTGTTGGAAATATTTTATCACCGCGTCGGCCTAGAACTTGAAAGGTCGGGTGTAGCTCCTTGCTACACGCTGTCATGAAAAACCTAATTTTTGGCCCCTGATGATATAATTGGGCTTAATTTTATTCATGAGAGTTGTAGATATATCTCTTATATTTTTGTGTCTTCTTGAACTACTTAAATTGGAGTTTTTATGTGAAAGTTATGGCTCAAATCTGAAAACTTCTGCAGAATCATCTTATGCACGTAAATCACCATATTGTTGTCTTCTTTCCTTTTTCATATACACCTCAAATTCTTAGGTTTTAAGACTATTTAAACTATGTTTCTTCTTTTAATTTTCATCATGCATCTTCTAGTTTCCTAACTTGAGGTTGTCAAGTTTTCACTCCAAAAAGGATTTAAAAGAATACACTATATTTTACTATGAAAAATGAGAAAAGCATAATATTTTCCAAAAATTAAATTAAAGAAGGAAAATTACATGAAAATTATACTTTAAGCCTTCAAAATGCTATGAAATATCCCCTTAAACAAATATAACTTACAAGCAAACAAAACCTCTAAACTTAAACATTGGTACTCCAGTTAAAAGCATTCTAAACTTAAAATTCACCCATGCAAAAGAGATTAGCAATCAAGATACAACCAAGGAAAGTTCAATCAATTCTCAAACAAAACTTGTAGACAACTTCGTTCACAATCCTATACTATAGATGTATCAATTTACTCGTCACTCGTATATAAGGACGTATATATTCTCAAATCAATTCAACATGCATTTACCCCATACGCTTTCAAGTTCTCTTAAGATTTACAATGTGTTCAATGCACATGAAAATGATTTTTGAATCAAAGGTCTTTATTTTGGTTGTAATGTAGGTTCTTTTGACAATGTAGGAAAATATGGATAAAATGACTTTATATGAAACATATAAAAATATTAAACCCAAGAGATTCAACTTTACCGTCAAGCTAATACTTGAAGCTTCTAAACATAAACTTAACTCATAAGTTTCACATCAACCCTCAATACCAATTAATTTATAATTTAGGTCAATCGAATAAATACTAAACTATAAATGAAATAAAATACTAAAAAGATATTACCATTTTGTTCGAATCTTTCCTTACTTTTCTTATTTTCTGTCAAATTTATTCTTTTTTTTTACATTTATTTTATAGAGAACCATTAATCTTGACTCTTTAATTTACAACGTACCGAAAATAGATTATCCCAAATGTTGCTCTACATTATTATACAAACATAAAATGATCTAGTCTCGTCAATACATTAACATATTAAACTTAAGGGTATTCAGTTATCAACACTACCGCATATTTATGTGTCCTACAAAGAATAAACTTAAATTCTCAAATGGGATAACTAGAGAAACTTTATTTGTGAAGGTACTTTATTGAAGAAGACCTGAAGGCTAACAAAAAATTCATAATTTCTTCTTCACAAATCACAAACATCTGGGCCTCGATCAAGACCCAAGGCAAGTTCTGGTGAACCATTGACAATGAACGAATAATTCAAATAGAACATAACTTTAGAAAAATATTTGTACATGAACTCAAAAGTTATTTCAAGTGAATATGACAATAAAAAAAAGCTAATGGATCCACAAGTTCAAAGTTATTTGTTATCAATCCTCAACTCAACCACTTGGATTTTCAGTTTTCACATCAAGTAAACATAATATTCCCTTCAATTGATCCCTTGATTACAACCTTTCCACAAGATTTGATCGAGTCTCTAAGAACAACAAATAAAATAAAACTATAAATATGCTAAATAATAAAATCCCTAACATAATGCAAGATTAGGTACGTATTCTAACTCAACTAACACTACGGCAATGAATTGAGTTTTGAAAATAAGTGTTATAAATATGTACAAGGCACCTAAATTAAGAGGCGAATGGCGCTTCAGGCACCGACACAAGCTCTCCTCTTTGATTGGGCTTCGTCCTCTCACTATTGAATCGCTTGAACGGGCTCTTTCTTGATCTTTGATAAATGATTGTTTGGGGACATAGTTCAACTATTACTATCAGATGTTGTCAAAATCTCTTTAATATTTAAAGAAAAGAACTGAAGATTGTCCTCGATGTTGTGTGATTTGCATCTTTTTGTACATATTTTCGTTATCGTTTTTGTTTCACGTTGCGTGTTTTTCGCTTGCTTTTTGGTGATTTAGGAGTCGGGTGGCCGTTTTTCGTATTTCTAGATTTTCTTAGTTTTTGTACGTTTTGTTATTAATTTTCGTAGTTTTTCACGTTTCCATTTTTCTTGGCCGTAGGACGTCCAAGCGGGGCCCACGCTCGTTTGGGATCGTTGATACTCGACTCGGGAATGGACGAACAAAGCAAGGAAGCACAGCGGATGAGGTTCGACAAACCGGCGGACGCGAGAAGAATGAGAAATCGAGCCGGGCGCTGGAATCCAGTCGACCGACTGAATGTTTAGTCGATCGACTGACCTTTAAGTCGATCGACTGACCCGGCTAAAATCGACTGGATTCCAGCTTCCATCTCTGAAATAGTATTAATGGAAGTTTTGGGTTTGTGTAGGTCCAGTCCTGAAGTTTTGGGAGAAAACAGGACAAGATTGGAGTAGACTGCTGGAATTCAGTCGATCGACTGCATATCTAGTCGATCGATAACTGTCATCATGAATCGACTGACGTGATCAAATCGACTGGATTCCAGTACTTTTTAAGCTTTTTGAAGAGCAGTCGATCGACTGGTCATTTGATGATCGACAGCCAGTCGATCGACTGGCACCCGATCGACTGAAACAGCAGAATCGACTGGATTACAGGGACTTTCGTACTTTTTGACAAGAGCAGTCCATCGACTGTCGGCAACCGATCGACTAAGTCGATCGACCGAGGAACGCAGTCGATCGACTGACCTGACTGCCCAGAAAATGCGGGTCTATATAAAGTAGCAGTCGATCGGCCCTTTCTCCCTTCACAAGAAAAATCGACAAAAAAGCAGAAAAATATAAAAAAAAAAAGAGAGAAAAAGATCCGAAAAT
>BMAC01000088.1:856713-871714 GCA_014905375.1 Phtheirospermum japonicum
GCCTCGTATTTTCACATTATTGTGCAAGTACCTCACGTCTACGGTACATAAAAAAAAAAAAAGAAAAGAAAAAGAAAAGAAAAATACGAAAAGAGATGAATAAACAAGGATACGTTATAAATCCTTGACTCGAGAGACACGACTCGGGACAACTCACCGCTTCTACAATCGACTCCGTACTATTGCGGAGACGATTTCTAGAGCGTCGAGAAATCTTCGATCATTGTGAAAATGAAACCACCAAGTATCGTGTCGATATGTGAAGAATTTTGATCTTCTATACATTAATATCAATCAAACTTTTATACTTCACTATAGTATCGCAGTTATCAGAATTATATACGCTAAATAATTATTCTATATAGAAATTTTTAAATAGTATAGAAGTCTCACAAGCAAAAAATTATCTAAGGCACAAATACACAGCCAGATGTAAATTCGAATGATGCAAATTATCATTTTTTTTAAAACCTCCCCCTTTGGCATTCAGTTTGAAAATTCCTTCTTCTCGAAGTCCCACAAGCAAAAAATTATCTAAGGCACAAATACACAGCAATATGTAATAAAACCAACATGGAAAAATAAATTAAAGAATAGTGAGTTATTCTTAACAACTGTTCTTAAAAATAATAGCCCATTAATTATCTCCAGGAAGGAAACCATGTAAAATATGTCTGCATAACTGCATGTAAAAATCACACACACACGAATAAGAAAAATAAACACATGAATTCTTATGTTTATACAACCCATCACTTAGCAAATATTTATACCTTTTATTGCTCCTCCTAAAATTTCTTTTAGAATTGTGGAAACAAGAAATACGTATGAGTAAAATTAGTCATTTAGTGGAACATCATATGTTTTAAATTATTTGATTGGGTGTTACTACTTAACTTAGGTTTAAATGAATAGATAGTAAAAATGATAAAGTTATCAGATATTGATCAAGGATCTACTTAAAGTAGAACCTGTTGCACATTTTTGAAAATAATGATGACAATCATGTACACCAAATGAAATAACACAACCCCAAGAGTGAATCGTTATTTAAAGTGATGACATGTTTCTATCTACGCCCTACACTTATTTTTCTATATACGCCCTACACTTATTTTTTGTGCATGAAGTTCTTTTCCACGACTGAATCTTTGAGACGTAACACTATGATAGCTACTCATTGCATCATTTCATGTTGACATCTATTTCATCACATATAATTTATGCCATAATTTTTGGGGAAAACTAATGGAGATTTTATTGGCTTTTGGGTTGGGTAATAAAGACATGTATAACCAAGCAAGAACAATTTGTGGTGAATATGTAAACTATACAATCATGGCTAATGCAATATATAACATATATGTCATATATGCATTTTTTTAATATATTAGGTACATATAATATAATAAATAGAGACAAGTAATCATGAAGTACTCATCCCTAATAATTTCCTTACAGACTTAAATCTTTGGTCATCAAATGCTTTTGTAAAAATATTTGCAAGCTGATCAAGTGTAGAAACATGATCTAAAGTAATTATTACATCCTCAACTAAGTTTCTAATAAAATGAAGTCTATTGTTAATATGCTTAGTACAGGAATATTGGATGGAGTTACTAGGTATTTTAATAGCATTAGTGTTGTGACAAAAGAGTTGAATTGATTTTACCTTGATTCCATATTCTAGTATCATATGCTTCATCCACACAAGTTGGGAACAATAGCTTCCAGCGACAATATACTCAGCTTCTATATTGGAAAGAGATATGCAGTTTTTTTTTCTTATTGAACCGTGAGACTAAGTTGTTGCGAAGTTAGAGACCTCCTCTAGATGTACTTTTTGATCATCAATGTTCTATACCCAGTCAACATCATAAAAACCTTCAAGAAAATCACTCTTGTTGTGCTAGTAAGATATCCTAAAATCTAAGGTCCCACTAACATATCTAAATTATGTGCTTTACTGGGATTCCTTGGGATCAGATTGGTACCTAGAACAAACACCCACCCTATAACATAAGTTAGCTTGTAGTTAAATACAAAAGGTTACCAGTCATACTTCTATAGAGACTCTGATATATAGATGTTCCTACATCATCCTCTAGAGATTTTCTTATGACTTCCCATAAGAGTGTTAGGATGTTTGGAATTTTAAATACCAAACTCTTCCACTATAGCCTTAGCATACTTACTCTGATGTATAAATATCCCTTCTTTACTTTTCACAACCTTCAATCCTAGGAAGTATATAAGTTCACTTACCATGCTCATGTCAAGTTATTTCTACATATTATAAATGAAATCTTTAACCATGGCTTGAGAGTTGGAGCCAAAGATAATGTCATCAACATAAATTTGTACAATGATCATATCTATGTGATTTTTTAAAATAAAAGTGTTTGATCTGCTCCCCATCACTGATAACCCATCTCAATTAAGAACTTGGTTAGATATTCATACCATGCCTTAGAAGTCCATACATGGCTTTTTTAAGACGAAACACATGATTAGGTTTTTGAGGATCAACAAAACGAATAGGTTGCTTCACATAAACAACCTCCTCTAGAAAACCATTAATAAACACACTCTTGATATCCATTTTATAAGTAATAAAAATTTTCAATCATAAAATGGATAAAAACATCCTAACAGGCTCTATACAAGCAACAGGAGAAAAGTTTCATCAAAGTCAATACCCTCCTATTGAGTATACCCCTGTGCAACAAGACAAGCCTTATTCTAGTGCTCTTACAAAACTCATCAATATTATTCTTAAAGATACACCTGGTACCTATCACTCTAACAAGTTCAGGGAATAAACATGTTCCCAATCAACATTAATAGTGAACTATTCTAGCTCTTCTTGCATAACTTGAATTCAGTTTTCATCTTTAAGTGCCTCTTTCACATTTTAAGTTCATTTAAAGAGTCATAACAAGCAACCTGGAATGGTTATCAATTTTTTGTAATATTTCATAACATTTCATAGTTCTCTACTATTTATATTAGAAATATTGAGATCCATAGGATGATCCTTTTGAATTTTAGAAGTTAGGAACACTATACTCACCAACATCTGTACCTGCAAACACTTGATCAGACTCTTCTATTTTCACATCTATGAGAAAATTAGTAGTATCTTCTACTACGACTTGCAAGGTTTTAAGATCATTGGAAGATAGAACTAAAGTAGGGTTAGGTGTAGATACAAGGTTTGTACCATAATCAAAAACATCATTAACCGACTCCATTACAGATTTAATTTTAAGATTATAAATTCAATATGCAAGACTGTTATTTTGAATAGCCCAGAAATTAACTTGCATCACTTTTTGAATCAAACATACCAAGTTGATCTCTTTCATTATAGATGTAGCACTATTTGCATGACTGTTATTTAAATAGCTAAGTGTTACTTTTTGAATCAACTTACCAAGTTGATCTCCGTTATTATAGATGTAACACTTGAATCCAAACACATATAAATGTTTAAGACTTGAGACTTACCTTTCAAAGTCTCATATAGTGTAATTTCAATACCTTTATGAAGGTAAACCCTGTTTATGAGGTAACACACTGTATTTATAGCCTCAACCCAACATCTTGGAGACATGTTCTATGAGATTAACATTACTCTTGCCATTTCATGCAAAATACAATTCCTTCACTCCCCAAAACCATTTTATTGTGGAATCTTTGGTGCAGAGAGTTCATGAGATATGCCATGAGAATTATAAAACTCAGCAAATAGTGCTTTTTAAAATTCTTTTCCATGATCACTTTTAATTCTACCCATTTTGCATATCTTCTCATTTTCAACTTTCATGTATGGTGTTTTAAAAGATTCAAGTGAATCAGATTTTTTTTTGTAATGAAGACTATCCATGCATATAAATATTACAAGAATGTACTTCTTTTCATTATAAATCTCAACCTGAATTGATCTCATCAAGTCCTTGTGCAGCAATTCAAGTACTTGATTTTTGTGGTAACTTCATGAAGTTCTTTCTAAGGAGCACGCTTCTATTTACTTTTCTGATAAGGTTCACAGACACGATGTTGGATTTCTTGAAGTTCTAGGAGACCACGAACAACGCTTGCACTGGATATGATAAACAAATGTGTGTAGCGAATATGACCTAATTTTTTATGCCATAATTTAATATCACTCATCATGGTTGTATTTCATGTTAAAACATGCTCAACAAAGTAGTAGGTTCCTGCAAGAACATGCTTATCCAAGTTGTCAGTAACAAATCATTGTTCTTTAGTAAAGCTAACATTTAAACCTTGATCATATAGTTGACCACTGCTATGTGAATTGGCTTTTAGATTCTCAACAAGGAACACATTCTCGAGTTTTGTAATCCCTCAACATTCAAATCCAACTCTTACGACATTATTACTTACACTTTCACCAAAATTGATTGTAGAATTATACATTGACATGTTATTTATAAGATTAGATCTAACACCAGTCATATGCCCAGAACACCCACTATCAGAGTATCATTATACTTTAAGAATTTTTCTCAAAGATACCATAGAGGCGAGACATGTAAGTATGTCTCTTGGTACTCAAATATTCTTCATCTTGTGGTTTTTCAAGCCGGCTTTTGGATTTGGTTTTCGTGAAGGAACACATTGGGATTCATACATGAACTTTCACTGCATATAAATCATGATGCATTCTATAGAGTTTACGTAGAATATGATCAGGATTACCACAGTAATGACAGGTAGGTACAATTTTTTTCATAACACTTTTAGATGTTGCTTCACACTTAGAGGTAGCGAGAAAGTTCTCTTACCTTGGAGGTTAGTAGACATACTAGTAGCATTTGAAGTATTTTAGAAGACTCACCATTAAATTTAAGACCGTGTTTGTTATTTTTCTTACCAAAACTGACTAGTACCTCAAGACTTACTTCGCTAGAGTTTATCTTTTGAACAAGTTGATTTTCTATGGCAAGTTCCTCAGTGTTTCTAGTTAGGTTAATTAGTGCATGAACATCGGATATTATATCTCTCCATCTCTTCTGACATTTTAGCTCTAAGTGACAAAATCTCTACATCCTTCTAATTTATAGTATGCTTCAATCTAAATAACTCAGTTCTAAATGATTCAATTACGTGATCTATTTCAATGCATACCAATTTGGACAGATTTTGATTATTGTCTAATAATGCAAGTTTAGAGAGTGCTTTATCCGACTAATCTTCTTGTTTACCAGCCACCACCTCGTTAATCGAGAGTTTCTCTTTCGGTTTGGAATTCTCTTCTTTCCAATTCTGAACTTCAGTGTGTAGGAACATCAATTCTAATGCATGTTGGTCTGAATTCTTTTTGTATTTCTTGAGAGACTTGATTTTTGCATGTTGTTCTTTGATAATTGTCTAGTCTGAATACACTTCTCAATGGCCAGCTTCCGTGTGCACAAATATTCATCACTAGGAGTTGTAACATAATCATCATAATCACAGTCAGAATTATTTTAGGAAGAACCGTACATTGTTCTCCATCAGTGGTTCGAAGAGATGAAGTTAGCCAAAAGAGTTTGAATTTGAGAAGACAGTTAGATTGCTAGTGTGCTCAGTCTCTTTTGTTTATTCCTCTTCTTTGTCTTCTGGTTTAGATCCACTCTATTGCATTGAAAGCTTTGCTTTTCTTAAGGAAGTTAGGGCACTCATTCTGAAAGTGTCAAAACCCACAAGACTCTCTACACAGATCCTTCTCAACTAGTTTTTGGAAGATTTGAATGTCCGTGTGTTGCTATATCTGTTCTTATCTTGATGTTTTGGAAGTTTGTTAACATCAAATGGCTTTTTGTTCTGGAATTTTTCTTTCTTGATCTTTTTCTATAGTCTCCCAACTTGTAATGAGAGAAACAACTGCATCGAATGTAGCTTCATCCCCATCCTTTTCTTCTTCTTCTTTACAAGATGTAGGTACACTGACCCTGAATCCAATTCCTTTACATTTGATCGTAGCTATTATTAATCTCGTAGTTTTGAAGTTCTTGTTATAAGTCATTATGATAAAGTTTTCCAAGGCACCTGAAATCTTTTAGAGATGTAATATTCTCACAAAACCTCATAGGAAGAGTTCTCAAGATTTTTTTTTAACATACATTGTCTCTGAAGTCTCTTCACCAAGCATGGCTCTTTGATTAAAAATGATACAAAATTTGGAAATGTACATCTCGTTGGTTTCATCTTCCTTCATCTTTAATTCATCAAATGTAGTAGTGATCGTTTGCAACTTGGAGGATTTTATAAAATTTGTGCCTTCAAACTAGCACTCGAGGATTTTCCAGTCTTCATACGAGGTGATGCACCTTAAAACCATCTTTTGTCTTATTTTATCTACAACAGTAATGATGATGAATAAATCTCTGAAGTTCAATTCTTCCTCAATCTTCTCATCATCAGTCCAGATTTCCCTTGATTTGGGAACAAGTTTTGATGATCCTTCACTATTTTTAGTGTCATCTTTGGTTGCTTATTTACAAGTAGCCAAAGGAGATATAGCTTCAGGTATCATGGGATGAGTCCACGAGAATAATGTGAGTTCTCATATACATTTTCCAAGGGAACACAAGTGCATATGGAAAATGAAATTTCTACTTTGATAATCATTGCTTGAGAGATCAACACGAGTCATTCTCACAACTCTATGATTGATATTGTCCTATTGTGAGAAATCTCTCCTAATTTTGAAAATGAATAGAGTGTAAGATAAATGGATCACTAATCTCTAAATCTTGAGTAGGAACAATATTAGTAACAACAAAATTATCAACATAGCTAGTTTCAATTTCAACATCTTTGGATGTTACTTCAGATATTAAGACATCTGTAGTGAAATTTGACTTAGACAAGTCTATTGACGGAACTGTTCTGAACAGTATTCTCAATACTTTTGAACACCTATGACAATCTTCTAACTTTAACACATATACAGGGCAATATCCGGTACATCAATATAGGCAGAAGCCTCACACAATATGACTAGATCAAATTATAATTGTTTTTTCCTGAAAATTATAAATATGGAAAGTGTTTTTATAAGAATATCCCGGGAGCATACACTTATAACTTTCAAATCAACATAATTCAAAACAAATTTACCCTTAGAAATAAAATAAATACATTCAAAAACATGAAAACTCTTAAAATTGGATTTTTCCTTCATAAGTAACTCATAAAGAGTTTTATTAAACCCATCTCTCAAATAAACCCAATTAAGTATGTTAGCTTCATATGTTGGCTTCATCTTGTCATGAACTGAGGCGAGTTTTGGATTATTTATTTTGGTAGTCTCTCCAATTTTATTTTTCTAATTTGTTTGTGAAAAGTGGTCTAAATAAACCTCTAAATTAATGAGATTGTTGTCTAGTTATTAACTTTTGCATCATATTGTTTATGATAAATCAATAATTCATATTTTTTTGTATTGTTCAAATGTTCCGGTGGAAAAAATGTTATGGAGTGAAGTCTTAAGAACCCTAAAATAATTGCACGATAATTGTAATTATTGTGAAACATAATATAAATATTTTATGTCTTGCTCTTTGTTATTCTAATATTGATAATTGTATGTTGGCAACCCCTTTATAACCATAGAAAATGATTTGGGAATTATATATTTTAACATATTTAGTGCTTTATTTTTACCTTTTAGAATTCGCACTAATGTTTTTATTTTGATTTTTTCAATTTATTTCGATTTTGAACCAATTGAAGCATTGGTTAGGAAATTGGGTACATAATATTCAAATCGACAGAGATTCGTCTCTATGGCTGTTGTTGTAGTCCATAGAGTAGATATTATGGGACAATTTACTTTTGTATAAATTTTGTATTTCAATGAATGTAGATGAAATTGTTTATGAGAAATTTATATTTGCATGCTTAGCGATGTCAATATTTATAATAATTATGATTTTTTATGCGCTGTGTGATTATGAAATAAATATTCTGAAAAATTTTATATTATAAGATTTGATGAGGGTAATATTCTCAGGGGATACATATATTATTAGTGGTCCCATTTGTTTCTAATAAAAAAGTTAGTCTCCAGTTAATATCGAAGGACGATATCATATATTCCCTCGATTTTGTTAAACATAACGTTTAATGGATAAACACACTTATTAAGAAAGGTACTAAAATAACTAATTAATTCATATTAATGATGACTCCACCTCCTCCGTGCACACTTCTCATGAATTTATTTCCCCCGTAATTTTTCAAGCTTCTTCATCCTTTCATTTATAAGAGGAAAGATATATATATGCCCCCTCATATTCTCCTTAAATTTTTAATTTTCAGTTTTGGAGCTAAATGAAACTGGTGTGTAAATTTTGATTCAATATTCAAAATTTTCAATGTAGCCAAAATTAAGATTTTAGCTACTTCATTACCTATATACATACAAACTGAAAAATAAAAATTTAAACATCAACACACATGACTTCCAATAATACTAATACAAATAATAATCTTAAATTCTCATTTGACTTGAATGTAACTCCAATAAATATAGAGAGTCCAAATCATGAGAAGGCGGGATTTTTATTGAATGAGATTAGCTCAAACCCATCCATACAATCCACTGTGGAGATAGATGATTCGGTTCCATTGATAATTCGACGGACTTCTCAATAAAACAGAGGGAAGAACTTGAGTTTTCAAATAAAAATGGCGGGATATGTGTAGAGAAGTGCAATAGTCGTTAATTCAGAAAAAGTATAAATGGAAAGAAGTAGAGTTTTACAGATAGGGGTATTTAAAGGAGTTAAACAATAGTGTCTCTAAAACGTCATTTAATTAGGAAAAAGATTAACACTCGTAAACGTCCTATATAATGAAACAGAGGGAGTAGTCATTAAATATATCAAAGCAATAATGACGGGACTTTTTTCCATTATTAATACTATTACCTAGGGAAGCAATAATGAGGGATCATGGTGGGAAACTTCCCACCATTAAAAGTTTGTAATAATGATTTTTGGACATATAGTGACAAGATTTCCCTATCACTATTGATGGGACCAAAAAGATTGGTGTCTCAAGAATATAGTATGTCACTAATGATGATATATTCTCGATATACATGCAGCGACCTGATAGATCTCCAAGGAGCTCCTGGCGACCTGATAGATCCGGCAAAACAAAACACAAGCTCATAAAACGTAAGATGTGAAATCAACTTAGAGAGAAAAGAATGAGGTCTGAGTCCTCTTTATATAGATAGGGGAAGTATTCTCAATATAAGGTTTCCCTATCCTACTATAATACCATAGATAGCACGACTGACTTAGAATTAGGATTCCTCCTGTAAGCTAAGTTCTCATAAATAATAAAACTCTCGCCGAATTACTGAATTAGTCATGGGCCAATAAGCATGTCCATAGATTTTAGTCCACCAGGACCCCATAGAATAGCCCATACTAGTCTGTCAAACCCCAAAATTATGAGGCCCAGCTCTCAACGTTGAGCTACCACTCAACATCGAGCTGGTACAATAATGTTTGTATCATAAGAGCTCACCATCTCACATAGGAGTTCGCCACTCCTATGCATCAGGTTGCTGCCCTCCAAAAATAGCTCGCCCAACTCCAAAAGGGATAGCCCCTTCTGGGAAACGAGGTCGCTTACTAAAATCCACATAAATACTTTCATGTTGCCGACGTGAATATCTGATGTCGTATCAGCTAATCCCCACATTCTGGTTAGTTGAGGTAGGAAACCAAGTAGAATGTAATCATGAGTTGTCTCCGAAGTTAAATAGTCATGCTTTTTGAAAAAAGCACAGAACCCTTAGCCATCACTTCTCATTTAAGATCATTAAATGCGCCTCTGTACCATGGCGGACACGCTTCAGCAGCTCCTTTTTTCGTAATATATTTAATCCTGCGGGCCCAAAAATGAAAGGTCCACAATAACCCTACCAACTTTCCCGTCTATCGAAAATTACTTGTGTCTTTTCAGCTTTTTCACTGCCCAATACACAAAAACGCTCCTTCGTCTTCACTTAATCTCATTTACACAAAACTAAAGCAAAATACACCATTTTCTTCTGCAAAAACTCCTTGCCAATTACTGCAAAAAATCGCAAAACACAATCAATCTGCACAAAATCCGCCAATCTAGATGATGAGTAAGTCCCCCTAATCCCTTGTTCTGATAATAATTACTCTAATGTTTGTTGTTAATTATTGTGTTGTTGAGTGTAATTTTTCTGTCTTTCCCCTCCCCATTATATGACTGGTTGATGATGAACATAGCCTCACCCACTCCAGTTCCCAAAACTGTAACTCCATAAACCTAGATTTGCCTTTCGATACCGATTCTATTGAAGCCCCCCTAAAATGACGTAGTAGAAAAAGGAACACACCTGCACCCGAACCCACATCCTGACCCGGTCTGACGGATGAACCGGAGGGAGACGTATCTTGGCCTGAACTTGAAGCTCGGACAAGAGCTTTAACCCAAAATATACCCGAGGGCATTCCCATAACACAACTCGAAACATTCTCTTCTTTAATGCCCGACTTTTTTCTACCCAACCCGGTAACCATAGTACCAACCTCAACTCACGCCGACCTGCCCCCACTTCCGCGAGCTACTAGGATAGCTGCACAAAATCGTTGGGTGCTCCCTGACCAGAGCAACCTTAAAGAGTTTATAGAAGCTCCCAACCTCTCCGAGACCATCAAAGTGACTTTTCCCAACATTCTTCAAACTAATCCGGCAAACCCCCCTTTAAATCACATAAACCTCTTCGAGGAACACCTAAGAGCAGGCTTCGGATTCCCTGTATATCCTTTCCTGATAGGTATGTCTTTGAAGTATTAGGTCGCACTTTTACAGATGACTCCCCAACTCCATTAGATTCTTAGTTTGATATATAATTCTTTGTAATTACTATAACGTAGAGCCCGATGTAGGTTTCTTCTATTTTTGCTTTCAAATAAGGAGCCAAAAAGGTTCCTTCTACCTCTGTTCGCGCCATAAGAAACGTTTCTTGGTAAACCCCTCATCGAAAGTCCACGAGTGGCGAGTTAATTTCTTCTTTCTCTACAATCCTCAAATTGGCCTTTTTACACCAAGTGGCAGGATTTAACTCCTGAACAAGACTCAATACCCTCCATGAAAAGTCAGCCTGCACTTTTCCAACAAAACTCCGACCTTCTTGACAGCTGGAGTACAAAATCCTATAATGTGATAAGGCTCACATATTCGGAGGCTGTTTTTAGTTTTGTAGGCCTTAGCTTGCGACCTACGGACTTGACCAGATCTGAGTTCGGTAGGTTCCTGCATTATCAAAAATTTCCTTAAGCATTATCAATCCAATAAAATAGATTAATAGTCTTCCTTCTTTATGCAGATGATATTATTGCCAGGTGCTTATCCTCGAGCTCAGAGGGAGGTGCCACTGTCCAGCCTGATCCCATCCCAATAATAACTTTGGCACCGCGACCTATTGTTCTTCGGTTTCTTGCTCTTTTTCCCTTAAGCGAAGAGATAGATCTCGCCATGGCTGCTAAACATGAATGGAAAGAGCTCGCTGACCCTGAGGAGCGCATGCCTCTTCGAGAGGTGCTTAATAAAGGAAAAAGGAAAAGAGAAGTTAGTGAGAGAACTCCCATGCAACAAGAACCCCCAACTCCCAAACATTGATGTCTCCAAAAGGCATCTGCTGCTTCTGCTTCAAGTCCCCCAGACCTGGAAAAAGGTCTTGCCCAGTGCAAAAGTGCTAACAAGATCAAATCCCTTCTCCAAGAGCGAGTAGCAACCCAAGTATCCTAATATCTAACAATAATATATCTCAATTCACTTTAATGTAATATATTCAACTTATAGCGCCCTTTTATTGCCTCTCTTGGTATAGCTGGAGCCCCTGTTGACCTCATTATCCAGCCACCTGCTGACGGTGACCTCTGAGAGCGAGCTACAAAAACCTGTGACGAGCTGGCAGCTCAAGCACAAAAACAAACTCAACAGCTATCTTTAACACAAGGAGAGTTGGATGAATCACATCACCAGCTAACAACCCAGGAAGAAGAGCTCAATGTCTCTAAGAGCGAGCTGCAAACCATGAGGGATGAAGCCACCCAGCTGGGAGGTCGCCTAATGGGGTTAGAGTGACACTTGCGTCAAAATCAAGAGCAGATGGAAGGTGCAGTTTGCTTAGATCATGAGCAAGGAGTTGTTGAAGGAAAAGTTGAGGGTCGGAAGGAGGGGATGATTGAAGGTCGCTGCACGTTTCTAAAGAGCGAAGTTTGTAGAAAGTTCACAGAAGCATACAGAATTGAGCTGATGAACAAGTATCGGAACACTAGCCGCTTCATGGGTAAGATGGGGAGAGGAGATCAAGAATGGTTTAACTTCATTTTGCAACGTATCAAAGCTCAACTTGCTGCAGCTAATATCCAGTTCGAATCAAATGTGGATACCATGAACGGAGAGCTTCTGAATCTCTCCTTCTGGAAGGGCGACCGAAGCCAGCCCACGACAGCAAAATGGTGGATCCCCTGTAAGGGTGATACGATCCTGAGGGTTAGGCTTGGCACCGAGCTAGAAGCTCTTGTAGACGA
Organism: Phtheirospermum japonicum; assembly: GCA_014905375.1. Lineage (NCBI taxonomy): Eukaryota > Viridiplantae > Streptophyta > Magnoliopsida > Lamiales > Orobanchaceae > Phtheirospermum > Phtheirospermum japonicum. Next base: position 869,322 of record BMAC01000088.1, read on the forward strand.
GTTGGTGTCTAGCTGCAATCCGACTTGATTCATTCAGCTTTCCAGTAATTCAACATTTGCTTCTTTTGATTTTTGAGTGGTCGTGTATAAACTTGATTTCTGCTATGACTTGGTTTTATCATAGAGTTCATGTATACCAAGCTAACACAAGCCTTCCATAAAATGGTTGTAGAATAACATCCCAAAACCATTAACAAAACCATACTTGACCATTAATAATGTGAACCAAAGAGTAGGTAGATCGTCCAATCATAATGGGAGTAAACCAGAGACAACCAAGATTATACTTAGTCCCCCAAGTTAATGCAATGTGGTCGAAAAACAATAATGCTAGCTTCTCCATAGTACCACATAGACCTGCTCTATGACCAAATTTACACGCATAGAGATCGCACGAAGTCTGTAAAACAAACATTTTCTAAAAACATACGAGCAACATGTAAATCAAACATGTTCAGATTTGAAGGAAACTATGTAAATCAAACATATTTCCCTTCCAAATATCCCATAATATATAATCCAAACATACTCAATGATACGTGAAAACATGTAAATCAAACATGTATCAACATAAGATCAATCAAAGCACATAAGTTCAAACAAGGCACACAAGACCAAATAAAACACATACAATCAAGCAAAGCACGTAAGACTAAACAAAACACATAAGAACTCAGAGGAGGCGTGTAAGTAAAATAGGACTCCTCTCAAATCATCCTAGAATATGTAAATAAAACATATCACTACAAGAAATCTGCTGTTTGGTGACGAATTTTTTTTTCACGCATAAATATTCGTCACGGTATGTTAATCAATAGTGACGTTTTTTAAATTCATCATAGAATAACACCCTTCTATGACAACATTTATTGTTGTCACAGTTGTTCACCGATTTCATCACGAATAGTCATATTTGATGACGTTAACATGTATTTTGTCACAATTTTGTAACGACAAAAAAAAATGGTTCGGAGAACCCATTTTATGACAAATATATAATAAAATGTGACGATAATTGGGTGTCACGATAAATTTGTAGTTGTGACACAATTAATTTTGTCACTAATGTTCCCTTGAATAACGGTGACGATATTTGTTGTCACATCAAGTTTGTTTTCATGACAACGCTACAATTTGTCATCGGTTCTAGAAGAATGATGACAATATTATTTTGACATGAAAGAGTTCTATTTTAACGTCAAATATGAATTTGTCATTGTAATTTTATTTTTGTTACAAATTCAAACCAGAATCAGGAGACTCTTCCGATAACAATTTGATAATAATTAGATGATATTTGGTATCAATGCATAATTGTGTTACTAAAAGCATCATATTTCTCATTAAATTTTATGAATGTAATAGTAATTAAATTTAATTAATATATATATTGTATAATATTTGAAATACTCAATAATATAAAAAAAAAATCTAACGTTAAAGAAATATATTAATTAAAATAAACTGTAGAATGAAAAACACATATATGATAATTGGACAATTTGTTAATTTCAATTATCATTCTATTGATAACAGCCCATCATTCTCTTTCATTAAATTGAAAATGTGAAAAGAAAATATAAAAGCCATGTATGTAATTGTCTCATCCAAAAGCCAATAGCTGCTAAGCATATAAAACTACTATTTAAATAGATAGATTCCTAAAAGTATTTGTTCCATGCACGAGAAAAAAATCCATCCGTTAACAATAAATCGTTCGTTCTTCAAGGTAAGAGAGAAATCCCTCGAGCTATACTAAACTCCGAAGAGAGAAACGATCTTTACCCACACAATCCTCCGCAAGTCCAAGGGAGAAACATTCGGATCAAATTCGACCTAATAAATAATCATAAGACCTCGCAACTTGATCAATTTCAGCCAATACATCTTCATCCACATAACATATTTCTGCAAAAATTGCAAATAACGTCAATATTAGAAAACAAAGCAGAGATACTTTTAACATAAAAAAATTTGCTTCCAAAACAAACACAACAAAAAATGAAGAGCATGCCAAACAAGTGAGATTAAAAATAAAAAATGAAGAACAGGCCAAGCACATAGTAATCTTTTGTACCAAAATAATCACGTGAGATTAACAAAGAAATATAAATTTATACCTCACCAATCTTCTCGATTATCYTCATCACTGTCTGRGTCYMTCTCTTTATCAGACTCGTCGTTTTCTTGAGATTCWTCGTCGCTGGTGKAGTAGTCAAGTAACGTGTCATCTAACTCGTCAACATCATCTAAGTTTGGTTCCTCAACAACTTCAGATGACCTTGCGGTAATCGGCCCGTTAATGACCTCCACGTCCACATCATCCCTGTTTAATGAATGTATTTCATCGAGATTAACTTCAAGCGGATCGTTTGTATCATTCTCCTGATATA
>BMAC01000088.1:880342-896427 GCA_014905375.1 Phtheirospermum japonicum
CATAACAATCCACACTATGCATATATATAATTACATAAGTATATATATACATAATAGTCCACACTATGCATACATGTACCACATAAGTATTCCAGTAATTTACAGAACAATCCACACTATGCATATATACAATTACAATCCACATAAATGTACCACATAAGTATTTCAATCCACACTATGCATATATATACTCATAACAAACCAACTGCAAACATATTTGTACATATTGCCACTAACAACTAACCACCTGCCACTCAACCCCAACCACCTGCCACTAAAAAACAGCCACCTGCACCCCAAAATCAATCACATATCCCCCAAACTCAATCTCCTATCTCTCAAACCCATCCTGCCCCTCAAACTCAGTCACCCATCAGTCAAACCCAACCTGAGGACCCTCAGAGTCAATCTCATATCCCCCGGTCTGAATCAACTAACACCCACACTGGTTCAACTGGGCTTCAGACTGATTCACGAGGCACTGGACTTCAATCAACAAACAACACTGAGTACTCATCACATGAAGATGATGAAGAGACAGGTTTATGATTCTTGCACTTCAATTTTTTTTCAGCTTGGTAATAGTCTTGAATCTGCTTCATATGTTTTATGTTCTTTGATGTATTCTAATTTGATACCTATAGTGATTTGTGTTATTTGAAATCAGTTGTAAGTTATTATGTTATAACAATTTTACATATATAGTACATGACATTGTCAAGTTTCAAAATTGGGAAATATTTCATAATGTGCAACTTTTCTTTTTTATTGAGATTCATATGTATTAGATTACATATTTATTTGGTACCTAAAAGTATATATATGTCAAATGTGACTGGTTGAGTTGGGCAATGTATTAGGGGGGGTAGAACTGTTGATGTGTAAATTAGTTTTAAGTTTGYCGTTTGTTTAATGTATGCATAATATTGTTGATATGAATAATTATGAAAATGAATTTTGTTAAAAGTTGTTTGGTGGTTGATTTGAAGCAATCTACTTCWTTGTCCTCGTATAAAAACATCTTACTAATAAAAAATTTATTTATTTAAACATTTTTCGAATACATTAAATAAGGTTCAGTAATTTAAATTTCAAATGAAGTCTTTGACATATWCTAATTAATGGATGTGCAGATGCTGTTTCCAAAATTGCTAAAAGGAAACGTGGCCCAACAATGGGCAAAGGCATCATGAAGGCATTCGACAAGTTTTCGGGGAAAAAAATGAAGATAGAGGTTGATCCATTGATTGGAAGACCTAAAAGTCGAGTGCAATCTGCTATGTTCTCAAGTCAGATTGGGGTAGTGACTCGGGATGTCCTTCCGGTGCCGAGGAAGTGGAAGGAGGTAAATGTAGAGAAGAGTCTGGGGCCAAGCATTGACCATATGCAGGTAGGGTTTTTACACTTTTTTATTTTGATGAATTTTAATCTTGTATCATCTTAATGATACATTGCTGTGTTATATGCAGATTCATATGGATGTCAATCTGGAAAAACCGGGTGTCAAACAGTGCGTGATTGACAGAATTCAAGCAAGTTCCCGACAACTGCGCTACAGGCTGCACAAGCATTACTTGAAGTACCCTAACATTGAGGAGGCTAAGAAAAATAGGCCACGTTCTTGTCATGAGCAATAGAACTGGGAATCGTTGTGCGACCATTTCAATTCAGCCGATTTCAAGGTAATATAAATCAAAACAAATACTTTTTTTTATATAGTATGATATATATCATATGTATGTTTCTGCCATGAGAATATTAATATTTGTGTTTTTGTAGAATCGAAGCGACGCTAATACCAAAAATCGGAAAAAACTGACAGCTCCACATATTACAGGCCGAACTCCTTTCACTGTACTTCAAAATGAATTTGTAAGTGTTACCAAGATTTTTAAAACAAAATTTTTAGATATATCCGTTTCCCGTTAGTAAAATCAATGTTGTGAAATTTGTTGCGATATAAAGGAAAAATCTTTGACAATGATACATAAATTAAATCCACTTAAGTGTAACGAAATGAAGATTTCAGTATTAAGTTTATTCCTTCTTGGTGCAATTTTTATATTTCTGTTCTGATTCTAATTTTGTTTTATTTTCTTTTTTTAATGCTGATTAGTCAGAGAAGGAGGTCGATGAATGCGACATTATTGAACTTTACAAGTGCACGCATTATACGGTGAAAGGTGGTTGGTCAAGTGCTGAGGCGGGAGAAAACTGGGTAACTAACTAACTAACACATGCTTTTTATAATCCAACTTTGTTAATGATCATGTTATTATTATTATACTTACATCGATGTGTTTTTAGGACGAGATGATAGCAATGAAAGAAAAGTACGCCGAAGCATGGATTGAGATCACAGAATAGGAGATAGCAATTGAAGTTCTTGGCCATGCCTCTGGTTATATCAAAGGCATTGGTTATGGACCGAAACCTCCAGGAAAACGCCCTAATTCGAACACCCAACTACTGCAAAAGGAACTGGCAGACACTCGAGGAAAGCTACAGGAGTCGGAAGGTCAAGTGACGGAGCTCAAGAATGAAGTCGGTGATTTGAAAATTCAATTGACTCGGCAAGGCGAGTGCATCAACAAGCTTATGGCCTTCATGAGAGCAAATGAGTCTGCTTCGGGTGGGGATGCTTCGGGTGGGACCTGATCCATTATATTCCACGTAAGTCGGAATTTCCGGTTTTAATTTGGTGAACTTTGTATAGTGTTTCTTTGAGGGTTTGATTATAAACTAATTTAGTATAAGTTTCAAATATGCAGGCGGTCTGCTCCCACAATTGTTTTTGTTTAGCAATGTTGACATGTGGAAAAAGTTTTGCTCAAGTCTTGCTTTATGAACTAACTATTTTGGTTTAGTTTATGCTTCGAGGTCCTTGTTTTCAATATTCAAGTACATTGGTTATCTAATTTGGTGTGTGTTCTGTGGATATTTCAAGTTAATATTTTGGTTAGTTGCAAGTGTTATGGTGTATGTTCGAAATCGTCTAAGAAATATTTTGTAATATTCTTATCATTATATTGTAATGATAAATTCTCTTTTGCTTTCATTTTAATTGTTACGATATTTATTCCTTACAAAAGACTAATGACAAATTAATGTAGGACAATTTATGTCGTCATGAAAATAAATAATCAAATCGTGTTCACTCAATTATTACAACTTTAGCGTAACATAAGTATTTCAAATTTGTCACTATAATAAATTATGACAACTTGTTTTATCATATAATACTTTGAACTTGTCACTTAGACTAAATCATTTATGATGATTGGTTTGTCACCATATGTACCCATTAGATCATCATCGAACAAATACCTTTCGTGATGATTATAATATTCGTCATGAATTTCTAGTTTTTTCGTGACAAAATACTTCATCACCTTTCATAGTAAATGGTGACACATTGGTTTGTCATTGTAAATATAGATGTTCAGTGACGGTTAATATTGCGTCACTATAAAACAAATCTATCGTGACGAATAACATTATATTTGGTAAATGTTTAATACTTATCATGACAATATTAGCGTCATTATAACCTAAAAAACAATTGTCACCGTAGTTATGTTTGTCACGGAAAGTCAAATGTTTTGATGACAAATTAAGTGTTCGTCATTGAAAATGGTAACATACGGTGACAAAACCGATCTTCTGATGACGATTCTTCAATCACTTACGTGACGAATTCAGCGTCACCAAATAGTATCATCTATGATGACAATTTACATGAGTTTCATCGAAACCGAACATTAAGTGACGCGCTAGCAAAAATTGTCACTTTCACCAATGGTGACAGCAATACTATGACAACCTCTTTGACGCTCAATTTTCGTCACCGTTTCTCTTCAGTGGCGAAAAAATAGACTTTTAGTGACGAAATGTATCATCATCGAACATCAAATTTCTTGTAGTGTATTCAAAGATGTGCGAGAACATGTAAATCAAACATGTTTTCACACAAAACCAAACATTGTCATGCCCGTAAATCCCATCACCGACCTGATAAGAGCGTTGGGACTTAGTTATAAATATAAAACCATAGAAGTTCATAGAATATCATAAGAAATCCTTCCTTCCTTTATTTAATGATAGATATCAACCCATAGTGGGTGAAAAGTGCGACAAAAGTACGAGTTCATGATAGCAATAAATAAAGATAGAGTTGTGTAAAGTACGAGCCTATCGTCCGGAGAGCTAGGCATAGTACTTGTTTAAGTGGCAAACATTACATCTTCTTGGTAAAGCTTTTCCCTTTGCATCTTCGAGCACGTATACTCCCCCTTGTAACACCTTGGTGACCTTGAATGGTCCTATCCAGTTTGGATCCAGCTTCTTAGTGGTGTAGATCGCATCAGCCCCCTTCCAGACGAGGTCGCCGACCTGGAAGTATCGTCGTTTTACTTTTTTTTAAAGGTCACCTGGATTCTCTGTTTGTATCTTTCCACGCGTGTTGCGGCCTTGTCGCGTATTTCATCAATTGTTTCGGTAGCTCCTCTGGCTAGTCGCTCATTTTGTTCTTCGTTAAATGTTGATAGCCGATGTGATCCTCCAACTATTTCTACCGGGATAACAGCTTCCATACCGTAGACTAGGCTAAAGGGTGATTCACATGTAGTAGTTCGCGGGGTTATTTGAAAAGCCCATAAGACGGATGCGAGCTCTTCATGCCAAAGTCCCCCTGCTTTCTCCAGTCATAATTTAATTCCCTGCATGATAATATGGTTAGTAACTTCAACTTGTCCATTAGCTTGAGGATGTGCCACAGAGGCAAATCGTGGCTTCATCCCCATTATTTTTCACCATTCTTGGATCATCTGCTCATTAAATTGGGTTCCATTATCTGAGACCAGCACCCGCGGAATGCCGTACCTGCAAAAAAATACTATTAAAAATAAAATCCATGATATTCTACTCCCCGATGCCCGTAACAACCTCGGCCTCCACCCACTTCGTAAAGTAGTCCATCGCGACCAACAAGTGTTGTTTGTTGCTGGGTGTTCTTGGGAAAGGACCCACAGTTTCGATCTCCTACTGTGCAAAGGGGCAAGGCGAGCTCATAATCATCATATCCTTCACGGGCACATGAATGAAAGGTGCTTGCATCTGACATTTCCGACAGGTCATAACAAGCTCGGCCGCCATACTTTTCATCCCAGGCCAAAAGAAGCCAGCTCGCAATGCTATCCCCACCAGTGTTATGCTTTTCGCGTGATCGCCACAGTACCCTTCGTGTATTTACCACAGCACCTCGAACCCTTCCTCCTTCAACAAACACTTCAAGTATGGGCCGAGTCGCGACCTCTTATACTGTTCTCAATTCATCAAACAGAATTGTGCTACCGTCGTGGCTTTCTTATTCACTAATCGTGTATCTCCCGCGATCACCTTATCGAGGGTCCCCCGAATTGGTGTTCGCCATGCCTCCTTTGCATCGATATCCATAACCACCTTCCCTTTGTCCACACTACTATGCCCCAATTCTATCAACGTGACTTTCCTTATGTCACAGGTACCCAATGTTCCCGCCATCCTGGCGAGCTGATCCACCCGAATATTATCAGCTCGCGGTAAGTGCTCTAATTTGAACTTCTCAAACTGCATCACCGCTTCCTTTAGATTTTTTAAATATTCCTACATACGTTCTTATCTTGCTTCAAAGGACCCATCAAACTGGCAAGCTATCAATTGTGAGTCTGTGTAAGCCTTAATTTTTCGTGTTCCTAGGTCGTTTGCCATTTTTATGCCCTTTAACAGTGCCTCGCACTCCGCTTCATTGGTGGAGGCCTTAAACCCCAACTTGATTGCAAAATTGAGATTGTCGCCGTCTGGACTAATCAAAGCAGTACCTATCCTATCCCCGATGCCATATTCGATCCATCTGTATGTAGTAGCAATGCCTTTTGTTATTCCTCCTGTTCAGTAGAGCGCACCATCTCTTGTAAGAAATCTGCTAACACTTGCGCCTTGATAGTCGTTCTAGGCTCGTACACCAAATCATATTCGCTGAGCTCTACTGCCCACTTCACCAACCGTCCAGATACATTCAGATTACTTAAGACTTGTTTGAGAGCTAAATTGGTGCGTACCTTAACCTTGTGTCCCAAAAAATAAAGTCGGGGCTTTGTCGCCGTATAGATTAGCGTAAATCCACCTTTATCCAGCTCCGGCCAGTTCAACTCGGCCCCTCGTAGTATCCTGCTAAAATAATAGATGGTCTTCTGTACACCCGCATCCTCACTGATGAGCACCAAACTTACAGCGGCCTCTCCAACAGATATATATAATATTAAGTCATCGCTCGGCATTGGTTTGGTCAGCAATGGTATTTCTGCCAAGTACTCTTTAAGCTTTTCAAAGGCTTCTGTGGCCTCTTTCGTCCATTCGAACTTGGATCCCTTCCTGAGCATCCTGAAGAAGGGCACGCTCTTTTCTGCCAATTTGGAAATAAAACGGCTAAGACCTGCAATTCGACCAGTTAGCACCTGTACATCGCGCACCATTTGAGGGTGTGGCATTTCCATAACGGCTCGCACTTTCTATGGGTTTACTTCGATACCTCACTCTGTCACCATGTACCCCAAGAACTTTCCTAATCTCACCCCGAATGCACACTTCTTTGGATTAAGGCGCATGCCGTATTGCCTCAATATAGTAAAGGCCTTTCGTAAGTATTCGTCATGTGCATCTACCTTCTTGCTCTTCACCAGCATATCGTCCACATAAACCTTCATAGTGGACCCTAGCAATTTTTTGAACATTTTATTCACCAGCCTCTGATAGGTCGCACCTGCATTATTCAACCCAAATGGCATAGAAATGAAGCAATAAGTACCTGTCGAGGTGACAAAAGCTCACCTTGGGCTGATCCTCCTTTGCCAATGGGATATGATGGTATCCCTGCGATGCATCCATCATACTTAACAGATCGCAGCTCAAAGTTGAATCGACCAATTGATCAATGTGCAGCAGTGGGTAATGATCCTTTCGGAATGCCTTGTTTAAATCACGAAAGTCCATGCACGTTCTCCACTTTCGTCCAGGTTTCGGCACCATCACAACACTGGACAGGTATTTTGGGAATCGAATCACTTGGATGTGACTAAAGGTTTCGGCACCACTTTTGTACCTCCTCCTTGATCACTTTATCTAGTTCTGCCCCAAAGTGTCTTCTTTTCTGCCGAACAGATCGCGCCTCTGGATCAGCATTCAAATGGTGTTGTGCAACCTTAGGGGATACTCCTGGTAACTCTCTGTCCCGAAAGTTAAAGATGTCCCAAAACATCCTTAATAATGCTATCAACTCGTCTCTTATAGCCTCTATCATCTAGGTTCCTATTTTTGTGGTGCATTCCATCCTGTCCTCGTCCAGTGATATTTCCATGAGTTCTTCATGAGGGCTAACAGAATTCTTTTCCTCCCTCATCTTCTTGGAGCTAAGTATTCCTTCTTGTATCTCCTCCGCCCGTTCTCATTTGTTTTCGCTCATACCCTTCCTAACCGTCATCTGATAGCACGATCTAGCGACCTGCTGTTCTGACACAACTTCCCCTACTTTATCTCCCACTGGATACTTGATAGTGGATTTTTTCACCAGCAAAGTTACAAGTTCATACAAACCTGCTATTCACGATCCCTCAGTCACATCTACTCCTCCGACATCTCCTGAACCTGACGTTGCTCTTGAACGATCTCTAGACGATTCAGATGAGATTCCTCTTGTGCACTTACTGAGTTCTTTGAAGGCCGCCAAGAAGAAGAAACAAAAGTCCAAGGTTACAATGGATGAAGATGACCAGCAAGTTGATGTTGGGACTGGTGACATGTCACCAAAGCCAACATCCCCCATACTGACTGTTGCATCCCTCCAGCTCCAGTTCTCGTGCTGAGAATGACTCTCCGTCTCGGGCATCTAGCCCTCCACCTGTCGAGGATGCTGATCTTGATGACTTTTCAGTCTCCGATGAAATGGAGATAGAGGATATGGCTCCCTTCTCTGAAAAATTTCTATCCTCACAGGCTGAGGCTCTTCTCTCCGTCTACAAGACTCGAGGCATGATTGATGAAAGGCGAGTCTCTGTTGAACTATTCAAGCGCCAGAATTTGATTGCCTTCTTTGAACAGGGGCTTATATCCAACGGTCTCCACTGCAATGTTGTTTGCTTGGGATGTCGTTGTAGAATTTTATGCCAACCTCCTTCCCTCTGTTGTTGTGCCTACTTCCGCAAATTATGGGAAAGTGTATGTACGCGGACAGATTTATTCCTTCACGCCTGATTTGATCAATGAGACTTATGGGACTGAGGCCTAGCAAGGGGACTCCACTGTTGACGACATGGATGAGGTTATCGATTTCTTGTCTGGAGGATTGCTGACCACGTGGTGTGAACAACTGCCCATCATGAGGATGACTTCGCTTTACTCGGTCCTGCATAAAGTGGCAATCTTCAACTGGGTGCCCTCGAAGAACTCGACTGTTTTGACCAGACCACAGGCCCAGTTTCTGTTTAGAGTTGGAAATGGGATCAAGTTCAACTTCGGCCAGCTCTTGTTTGATATGATAACAAGGTTTGCCTCTTCTAAGTCTTCCTCATCTCTTTGTTTTCCCTCCTTGATTTACAGCCTTCTGGAGAACCAAGGCTTCACGCCCTCTGAGGATGACTCCCTTAATGGTGAGGCGGAGTGGTTTACGTTGAGGAGCCAACACCTATTCGAGGCCTGTGTTGTTGATTTGCCCTGGACTGCGCCTGTTCGAGTTGATGATGCCCATGATGACACCTCTGCGAGTCCTGTCACAGGTGGAAACACGGTGCAGTTGATGGCTCCGGTTGTTCGTGCTCAGGTTGCCTTACTTGACAGTCAAATTGCTCAACTTGACAGCCAGCGTGCTCAACTCCAGGCACTACGGGGCTCCCTGTTTGAGGCCCTTTTGATTTCTGAACAAAAAGGGGGAGATAGGCATGACGTGGATGATGAGGATGTTGTTGTTGCTGCTGCTGCTGCTGGAGCTGGTGGTTCTGCGACTAATGATGCTGATGGAAAGGCTGCCACCGTGCTGGCAAGCTTGGCCAGTGAGAAAAGAAGGAAGAAGGTATGATCCAGAACCAAGTTCTTGAAGCACATGAAGAAGATGATGCGGAAAAGGAAAGCTGATGGTGAAGGAACATCTTCATCCTCTCGACGGATGAAGAAGACTTGTGGTGTTTGAGTTCCTTTTGCGCTTTCCTTATTGTCTTTTGGTTTTGGATGTTTGTGGAATATTTTGGTTATTTTTATTTACTGCTTTTAGGGGGAGTTAGTTTGTTTTTCTGTGTTGAACATTTTGGTTGCGTCATGGTAGTTTTGTCCAGAAAGGCAAAGGGGGAGATTGTTGGTAATATTATTTTCAACGATAATTTTCCTTATTTGTAGTTTACCTTTCTTAGGATACAAAGTATTTTAGGACTCTAGATTTCTTTCTTAGATGGAGTCTAGGACTTTATTTAGTTTCCTAAATACTTATTTAACTTGTTTAACAAGACTAGGAGTCTTGTTTAATTATTTAAAGGCCAAGACGCAAGGAGACGGGAGATACACCGTGAAGACCTTTTGAAGCAGAACACGAAAAGAACTACTTGGAGCTTTGTTGCTGAATTAGAAGGCTTTCTGCGTTGCGTAACCAACGGAGGGATTCAACTAAAGAAGAAGCGACGAGTATTTTGTGTATCAAGTGTTTGATATAATTTGTTTTTCATATATTACTTTTATATTTTGTAATTGAGTTGAACATTTGAGAAGTAATATAGTTTTCGGGTTTGTACACCCAAGTTCATAAGCACGATTGCTTACGAACTGAAATTAATTTATTGTGTTTATTTTTCCGCTGCTATTTCTGAGATTCAGTTGATGTTAGGTCTGGTGACATCTATCACGAAACATAACATCATTTTTCTAAGTTACAATTCTACAAAACTACAATTAATAAGCTCCACCTGTAAATATTATAAGTTAGGATTTTAGATAATAAGCATCACCTAGTTTAATTTTTAGGTGACGCTTCAAATTAATAAGCACCACCAAAAAATATTATAAGTGATGCTTCTTACTAATAAGCGTCACCCGCTTTTATTTTAAGCGACGCTTCAAAATTAATAAGAACCACCTAGAGATATTATAAGTGACCCTTCCAGCTAATAAGCGTCACTTGTTTTTATTAGCGGTGACATTTCAACACTAAAAAGCATCATTATTGGTGACGTTTCAATGTTTTGTACATATTTATGTGTGTTTTTTGTATGTTTTTGTGTCTTGTTTTATGTGCTTTAGTTGGATTTGATTCGTGTTTTGTCCCATTTTTCTTTGTTTTTATATTTCCATAGCTTTTGTCATCTTTGTATTTTTTTTTCATATTTTTCTCTTGTTTTTGTGGATATTTATGTTAGTTTGGTCTTTTTGGTCTTAAAACGTTCAAGTGGGCCCAAGTGCGTACCCAAGGATCACAACTGGCTTGACTTGATGAAACAAGAAATGGTCCATCAAATTGCAATATTTGATCAGTGGCCAATTGGCTGACCATCGATGCATATTTTCCCACTCGCGTCGACCGCAAGTGTCGATCGACTGGCTGAGAGTCACCTACCACCTTAGATCGACAACCGATCGATGGTACATCAACGCATGCCTTTTTTCCCACCATTGATTGATAGTTGAGACATCTTCGATCGACCGTCGATCGATGACCAATCGACAGAAGGTCATTTCGGTCATTTGTAGCTATTTTACCATTTTGCCCTCATATCCACCCCTATATAAACCCACATTCTCGTAGCTAAAAAATAGAGCTTTTGGAACCTTGAATACCACTAGGGTTTGGAAACTTTAACCTCCTTTCATCCCTTTTTCATCTTCAAGCACAATCAATCGTTAATCACTACTTTGTTTCCTTTGTATAAATTTAATTTAGTGCTTAGTTAATTTATTTATGTGTGGGGAATTCTAATGTATTGTGGTGGAATATTGTAAACTTTTGGCTTTTGTGACATTGATGAACCTTTCTACTTTATGTAACTTTTAATTGTTGTTCTGGTGCATTTTTCTTCTAAATTTTATGAATGTTTGAAGTAATTTATTTTCTTATTTATGATTTATTGTTTAGGTTTTTAAACTCTTCTAGTGTTGTTAGTGATTCTTTCATTTTCCTCCATTGTTATGTTCTTGCTCATTTTGAAGCTCATTTCTTCTTTTGGCATGGTTTATTAAGTTGATAGTGTAAAGCAAATGGATTTAGCCACATTTGTGCTTGTAGTTGACTTGTATTATAAAGTTCCTTTTTAGGTTAGTATAATTTCCCTCTATTGCATTTGTTAGATTTTAATGTTGTACTTCCTTACTTTTATTATTACTTATGGGATTGTGAATTATTTTATTGGGTTAATTATGTTCATGCTTCTTCTTAGTTTATGTTATTGCATTTTTTAGTATTTATAGGTTATAATTTATGGGTCTAGGGTCTAGGTGAGTTTGAACACTCGGTTGAGTATTATTGGGTGTTTAATTGAGATTGAGAACCCCTAAATGTAGATTAAGTGTTCGGTCAATTATCAATTTCTCGTGAATACAAGTCTAGAGTCCTGGACCCACGTTTTATAATTATTTTAAAAGATTTTGATTTCATATTTTGTAATTTAAACTCTCTTCTTAGATGCTAAAAAAAACCAAATATTTGATCGTGTGTTTAGCTTAGTTTCATTTTTATTTTATTTTTCGTGATTCAAACACAAAAACCACTTTCGATTAGTTTTTCTTGTCAAATACAACTTGAGTCACCTCACCGCACTACGGTCGACCTCGTTCTCTTGCGGGCAATCCTCAAAACATTTATAAAATTAGTGCATTTAAGTCTTATTTTGTCCACTTATCCTTTTTATATACTCCTCTCACCTTCACCGCCCGATGAATATCACACCACGTTCGACTCTTCACCTCAAATATGATTAGAGGGTCGTATCTCTTTCCCTTAACTTTTATCTTAATTCTTTTATGCAATGTGAACATTTATTATGTTAAGTGTGTGTGGGGTGGAGGGTGTCCGTGTTTAGGATTTTTGTTTGCACGTGATAATGATTGAATCGTGATGTGTTACATTGCCTGAACTTGGTGAAGTGATGCGATTTTGTTATATTAGATATGTTGTTTGAACTTTAATTCGTCACTATTATAATTGTGTAGGAGATATAAGTGAGTGCATTAGCATCGTGCTATCCGTGCGATTCTTTTGCAAAAATTGAATAATTTTTACTAGCACTGATCTCGGTTGGCCACTATATGATGATTAGTATTTTTATTTATTTATTTATTTATTTTGAAGATGTCAAACTCCACTCATCACACGTAATAAAGAAAGTTATAAGTTGCAATTAGCAACGAGTCTCCAAATCAAAAAAAGATCCATTTTAGCATTAAATATCCATTTATTTTCATAATCAATTGGGTACTCAAAAAAATAAAAGAATCAAAAAATAAAAAATAATAAAGTACAAGAAGAGAAATCCTTGTACAAGTGATGTGTATGTAATAAGTCGTGCAACCCTTGTACGCATTTTAATTTTTATATTTTTTAGAAAATTTTGTAAAGAGGTACATAGATGATGGGGCTAGTAGGATGTTGATTTAGTGGTTGTGAGAATTGATAGACCTTGACTGGTGCATGGATTAAGAACTTGCATAAAGGGCAAGTCATTGTTCTAGTTGTCCAGATTAGGGTCTAAATCTCTTATCGCAAAATTTTGTTGACGTCCTTCTCTTTTGGTTTCGAGTGACTAAATGATTATTTCTCTATTCATTTATGTGCATTAGTTATAGATCCACTCGGGAAGTTAGATTTTATTTTCTATGTCTACTTCTGGTTTTGTTTGAGGACAAGCAAAAAGCTAAGTGTGGTAGAGTTGTTTTGTATATTTACGTTTGTTTTTCAAATATCTTTGTATCTAGTTTTGTGTGCTTTAGTTGAGATTGATTTGTGTGTTTTCCTGTTTTTATTTGTTTTGCATTTTTATAAGTTTTATCATCTTTTAAGTATTTTTCATATTTTTCTCTTATTCTTATGGATATTTATGTTAGTTTGGTTTTCCTGGTCTTAAAATGGACGAGCGGGCCCAAGCGCGTACCCAAGAATTATAATCAGCTCGACTTGACAAAACACAAACTGGGCCCACAAAGTGCAGTCGTCAATCGATGAACAATCAAGATAATTTTTCTTGCCCACGTTTATCGACTGGCCGAGAGTCACTTGCCACCATCGATAGACGACACATCGACGCACGCCTTTTTGCCACCATCGACTACTACCATCAATCTACAACCAAGACATCGTGGATCGACGACCAATTAAGGAAAGGCCATTTCGGTCATTTTAGAGTTTTTACCATTTTGCCCCAATATTCATTCCTATATAAACCCACACTCGCCCAATTGAAAAAGAAAGATTTTGGACCCTTTGACTACCATTGGGGTTTGGAAACCCTAGCCTCCTTTCATCCCTTTTCCATCATCAAGCATAAACAATCTTTAACCACTACTTTTTTTCCTTTTTAGAACTTTAATTTAGTATTTAGTTTATTTGTGTGTGGAAAAGCTTAATGTATTGTGGTGGAACATTGTACTCTTTTGACTTTTGTGACTTTGCAAAACCTTTCTACCTAGGGTAACTTTTGTTCTCTTGCATTTTTCTTGTAAGTTTATGAATGTTTGAAGCAATTTATTTTCTTACACTACAGGAAATCACATGTTTAATGATGATTTTTTTCACGCATAAAAATTTGTCATAATATGTTATTCAATGGTGAAGAAATTTATTTTCATCGCATGATAATAATACATTTTCACGATTTTTATTTTTGTCATCATCGATCTACTTTTCCGTCACTAATTCGCATATTTGATGACGATTAAATAAAAGTTGTCACAATAATAGATTGACACAAAAAAAAATAGGAGATAAATATTTCAATGACAAACTAGTAATAAATTGTGACGACGTTTGGCTTCACAATAAGTTTTTATTCGTGACAACACTATATCTTTTTCATTATTTTCTCCATTCAAAATGGTGACGACATCCAGTGTCACAACAATTTCTTTTTCATGACAACACCATATATTGTCACTACTCTAAAAAAAATAGTGACAACCTTATTTTGACATTAAAGTGTTATTTAGTGAAGACAAATTTTGACATTAAAGTGTTATCAACGGGCTCATGGCTTGGTATTATCGGAATTCGATTCAGTTGAAGGAATCAATGTGTTTCAAGCTTGGAAAAGTGAAGGAAAATGAAAATAAAGCAATTAAATTAACTAAACTAAGCTAAGAAACTGAAATTGCATGTTGGTCGTATGCCTCGTTGGATGCCTTAAAATGAAAATGCAAGAAAATAATGAAAACAAGTAAAAACAAGCATTGTTTCACCAAGTACAAGCAAGCATGCACAAGGTACAACTATGCATAAAATCCTAAATAATGCAAATAAGTAAAGATTGAAAGCATGGATGTAAAGAGCAAGAAAAGTTGACATGAAAGTTTAAAACTTTAAGGAAAATAACAAGCATCAAAGTGTAGATCTAAGATTTTACCTAAAACTATGCATGAAAATAAAATTGCAAATAAAGCATAGGAAAAACTTGAAATCAAGACGATCTAAGACTTGATCTATGATCTAGATGTGTCACTCATCTAGATTCCATAGCCAGTTCTTAATATCTAACTTGAATCCAAGGTTCTAAGACAAAAGGCATAACATGAAGAACAAGCATGGAAATGAAGAACAAAGCATGGAAATAAAGCATAAAACATGAAATTCAAAGGAAACTTACTTGAATTAAGAAATGAAACAAAGCTTGAATGTAATTGCATCAAAAGTAACAATCCAAATGAGTATTTGGATTCTTCTTAGGCTTACAAACCCAAGGAGGTGATTGAAATTAAATCTAATCTGGAAAAGAAAATTACATCAAAGCTTGAAATTAAATCTAAAACCTAAGGAAGAGAGAATTATCCAATAGCTTGAGAGTGATTTTGATCTCAAACCCAAGTTAGGGTTAAGAGGGGAGTTATATTTTCAATGGTGCAAGGTGTGGGCTTTATATAGTTGTTTGTAGGGGCAAAAACGTAAAAACACCAAAATTCCCGCAGCCCTCAACGTTGCAGTCGATCGACTGCAGGGGGTGTCGATCGATTGCAGGGCAGTCGATCGACTGCTCTGCTCGCAAGATGTTAGCTACTGCCTGGCAGTCAATTTGGAGATCCTTCAGTCGATCTGTGTCCAGTCGATCGACCACCAGTCGATCCTGGATGCTTTCGGCTCGAATTTCTCGTTTTCCTGTCCAAAACGTCCGCCGAGCGAATATAATCCTTTTAGCCACCTGCAAAACAAGAATTCAAACTTAAAAACCCAAAAACAGTACAAACACCTCACACTTCGCACATTTTAAGTCAAAAAGCTAATAAAAATGAAAATGACCTAAGAACTAGAAGTAACGACTCAAAACGACTAAAAACAACGCTAAACCCTAACTAGAAATACTAGGAAAAACACAACAATTACATACAAAACAACTACCCCACACTTATTGGTTTGTTCGTCCTCGAACAACGAAAAGAATCGAGAGTGCACATGCAATGAACATTATGTAAAGAGAAGAATCCTTGTGCTTATCCTTATTTATATGAAGATAGTACCAACATATACTCGCTATCGTCAAGCATTGCCCGTGTTACTCTTTCTCAAATGCAAGCCAAATTGATGACTTCGTCATAAATGGAATTCTGAGGGTGTTCGCTCGATTCGCTCAAGTGTTTAGTATATAAGACGTGTTTACGCTCAAGTTGGTCAATACATGCACCTTGTCAAGATTTCACAAGTCGGATGCTCAAAATTTCTCGTATTACATGACCAAATAAGAATCTAAAGAGGTCTTTATTATGGGTTGTAATGTTGGCTCTTTGGTAAGGTATGGAACATTTGGATATAGTGGCTAATACGCGATCAATAACACACAAAATCCTAATTTCTAAAACCCGAAGCTTATAATCGCTTCACC
>BMAC01000088.1:897092-918724 GCA_014905375.1 Phtheirospermum japonicum
CATAAACATGCAAAAACTCGACAAGTAAACTATTCAAACCTTCAAGTATGTGGAGTTGTTCAACAATGTAATAAAGACACAAACGACACAAAAATCGACTCAACCATATAAATGCGCAAATAGTAAGCGTCACTTCGCCAAGAATGCGTCACTTCGCCAAGGCTCGAGTTAAGAACAACAAAACATGCTTTGTAAAAACCCGGACCCTAACCACCTACCCACCCCACACTTAAACCATGCATTATCCACATTTTAATGAAAACCAAGTAAAAGGAGGGTGAATAGAAACTTCCTTAAACGATCGAGTTTAGGTCGAGCTCGGTGGGTTCCACCTAGGCATCTAAGCAATCTAAGCAAAAATCGAGCATGGCTAGTATATTTCGGCTTCATGAACACTACTAACTTATTAATCGTCCAATGGTCGACGTCGAAAAATAAAACCTAGAAAAGAAAAACACACAAAATCAAAAACATAGGAAAATAGGTACATAAAACGAAAATAAAGGTTCAAAAGAACCAAAAAAAAAATTTTAATTTTTCAATTTTTCAAATATTTTTGGATTTTCATAAAATAAGAAAGGAATAAACGAGAAGAACTTGGGTTGCCTCCCAAGAAGTGCTTGTTTTACGTCATTAGCTCGACGTACTCCCTTTTTGGTCAGGGCGGGAAGATAACGGGAGGGTCCACCAACACAATCTCCTCCTTGTCGGGAGGATCCACTCTTTGGAATGTCCTTGGCGCATTGAATAGCTCAAATAAGATCCGCCGAAGAGTAACGTTCCAAATGGGCATTTGAAGCTCATCTCGGCTAGGTCCTCGGGTGGAATGGTGGTTTTGAAGTGGCCCGACGACTCATCAAAAAAGCAAAAGGAATATTGTCCGGCTAGCTTGTCCATCATGTGGTCAAAAAATGGGGGAGGGAAACGATCTTTCTTTGTGGCCTCATGAAACTTCTTAAACTCGATCGACATCCTCCAACCCATTAAATCCCTCGTGGCCAACAACCCTCCTTTTTCATCCTCAATAATTAACAAGCCGCTCGTCTTGGGCACCAAGTCAATGGGCTTCACCCACTCGCTTTTGGACATCGCGAACATCAAGCCCTCCAATAACAACCTCACATCCCGGCTCTCACCATTTCATCAAGAATCAAATTCAAAGTGCTAACTCTCTCAATCATTCCGGGTCTCCAATCAATAGCACCCTTAAGAATTGTAAAATCTTCAACCGTCCTCTCCTCCTTTTCCTCTCGATGCAGATTTGCAAGGATGGTGATTGACTTGCTCTCCCCATTCTTCTCAAGATAATCGTCAATTTGTCCAAGCTCATCATCAATAACCCCCACCTCCCCCTCTAAAAAGTCATTGTTGCCCTCAACGACACATCGAGAATCATCTCCACACAAAATGGGGTCAAATAGAGGCACAACGGGCTCATCATGTAGAACAAGGGGCTCATCCTCACAACTTCCCTCAATATCGACATCCGGGCTAACCTCCTCCTCATTTGCACCTCTATTCCAAACAAACTCATTCGACCGTGGCCTTGATAAAGTCCATATACACCCACTCTTCGCAAGATTGTTTTGAAGTAAAAGGTAAGGGGTCAAGAGGAGTAAAAGTACTCGGAATCGAAGCCACGGCCTCCTCCGTCGGTGAGACAAACAAATCAACTACCCCACACCTATCGAGGAACGTGACCGGAAGAGTGGGCGGAGGTAGTTGGTCCACGTGATAAGTAAAAAGAGGATCATGAGGCGGCAGTGGAGTAGGACAACCGGGTCCCGCACAAGGAGGAGTCGGGCCCGGGCTAGACATTTGAGCGATTTGAGCCTTCAATTTCGCTATTTTTGTAACCAACTCAAACTCCTTGGATGATAAGGGTGGAAACACCTCATGAGAATGTGTTGCTGGAGGAGATTTCGGCTCTTCAAGAGGAACCCACCCCCCCCCCCCCCCCCACAAAGGGTCGATTAAAGTCTCTCATAGTGCAGACGGGGGGTGCATCGGAGATCAAACCTCCAAAGCGATCATAAGCATCGAGAACTTGCGCATTAGTAGTGGCACCAATCGGGGCTTGATCGAAGTTGGAGTACGAGAATCGCCATACGAGCCGGGATTTGGATTTCCACCACCCACATGGCCACTCGGAGTCATATTCAGCATAGAGTGAAATTGTAACCGGGTGGGGCTCCATATGGGCTGGGATTCGGGGCTTGCACATTCGGATAGGAATACGGAGCTTGCACATTCGGATAGGAAATTAGAGCTCCATAACCACCCAAGGAACCATTCACGCCCGAGAAACCATTAAACCCGACATGGTTCGCACCATGCCCTCCTATACCGGGTTGCCCATAACCGAAATCGCCATTGACAATGTGGTATGCACCATGCACTCCCACGTTTCCAATTCCATTATACGTCGTTTCAATCCCGACATGGTTTGAACCATGCCCTCCCATGTCGGGAATATATCCACCAAAGCTATAAGTACCTAACATACTTAACAAAAACGTCAAATAATAAAGAAAGCTAAAAACACAATGAAACTACAACCAAATCGAAAGCCTTAACCAAGCTGATTCGCAACGGCGCCATTTTGTGTTCATAGTTTTAGTGGTGTTGAAATATATCAACGGGTTCATGGTTTGGTATTATCGGAATTCGATTCAATTGAAGGAATCAATGTGTTTCAAGCTTGGAAAAGTGAAGGAAAATGAAAATAAAGCAATTAAATTAACTAAACTAAGATAAGAAATTAAAATTGAATGTTGTTCGGATGCCTCGTCGGATGCCTCAATATGGAAAAACAAGCACATAGAGGAAATAAGCAAAAACAAGCATTGTTTCACCAAGTACAAGCATGCATGCACAAGGTACAACTATGCATAAAATCCTAAATAAAGAAAATTAACAAAACTTGAAAGCATGGATGTAAAAAGCAATAAAAGTTGACATGAAAGCTTAAAACTTTACGAAAAATAACAAGTAACGAAGCCTAGATCTAAGATTCAACCTAAAACTATGCATGAAAATAAAACTGCAAATAAAGCATAGGAAAAACTCAAAATCAAGACGATCTAAGACTTGATCAATGATTTAGATGTGTCACTCATCTAGATTCCATAGTCAATTCTTAAGATCTAACTTGAATTCAAGGTGCTAAGACAAAAGGCATAACATGAAGAACAAACATGGAAATGAAGAACAAAGCATGGAAATAAAGCATAAAACATGAAATTGAAAGGAAACTTACTTGAATTAAGAAATGAAAAAAAGCTTGAATGTACTTGCATCAAAAGTAACAATCTAAAGGAGTATTTGGATTCTTCTTAGGCTTACAAACCCAAGGAGGTGCTTGAAATTAAATCTAATCTAGAAAAGGAAATTACATCAAAGCTTGAAAGTAAGTCTAAAACCTAAGGAAGAGAGAATTATCCAATAGCTTGAGAGTGATTTTGATCCCAAACCCAAGTTAGGGTTGGGAGGGGAGTTATATTTTCAATGGTGCAAGGTGTGGGTTTTATATAGTTGTTTGTAGGGGCAGAAACGTCAAAAACACCAAAATTCCCGCAGCCCTCAGCGTTGCAGTCGATCGACTGTAGGCGGTGTCGATCGACTGCTCTGCTCGCAAGATGTTGGCTACTGCCCGGAAGTCGATTTGGAGCTCCTTCAGTCGATCCGTGTCCAGTCGATCGACCACCAGTCGACTTGGTACTTTTTAGTCGATCCTGGATGCTTTCGGCTTGAATTTCTCATTTTCCGGTCCAAAACGTCCGCCGAGTGAATATAATCCTTTTAGCCACCTACAAAATAAGAATTCAAACTTAAAAACCCAAAAATAGCATAAACACCTCACACTTTGCACATTTTAAGTCAAAAAGCTAATAAACAAGAAAATGACCTAAGAACTAGAAGTAACGACTCAAAACGACTAAAAACAACGCTAAATCCTAACTAGAAATACTAGGAAAAACACAACAATTACATGCAAAACAATCACTACAATCTTTTATGAAAGTATCATATTTTCTCAAGACTTTCTCAAAATTCTAAAATCAACTTGGTCACCGAGCCAATGTTATTATTACAATTATTATTATTATATGAATGGTCTAGAAATTAATAGATTATGAAAATAATAATAATAATAATAATAATGATGATAATAATAATAATAGTAATAATAATAATAATAATAATTTATGAAAATATAGTAAAAGTCATCATTTTGGGTCAATATTTTAATATAAGGAGCCAGAATACATGGGGAGCACCCATTACTTCCATTGAATTAGCGTTGCAAATGAACAGAATCGAATATCAGGTTATATGATTCGTATTTGACAAATTCAACAAATATACGTATTTGTTAATACGAATCTGGATATTGATACGAATATATTCGTATTCGAATTACAACTTGAATGATTTTTTTCCTAAAAGTGAGAATATCGATTGAAACTTAAAATAAAATATAGCCATAATATATATCACATCCCAACCATATATATACTAAATGAAATACTCATTTCCCACGTGTATACTTAGTAAACTTTGGGCTGACGTATCGTTTTTGGTTGTTCGGAGTCTTACTTATGAATTCTAAAGGTTTGAAGAATTATTAAAATATATTCATTATAATTATATGAGTCTCATATTTTTTAGGTCTAAAAAAATAACTCTTAGGAGGTATGGGATTTGAATGCACAATATTTTACTTGTGAAACTAAGTCTGCAACCACTCCACCAAGTTCTCCTAATATTATATTTTATAAACAAAATTATTATTATTCATAAATAAGTTTCATCTTTCTTTTAACTCTACATATATTATATTGAATTGATTTCATTTACACTTTAAATAAGTTTCATCTTTCTTTTTCAGAAATCATTTTAATTATGATAAATTTCTAAAAAAGTAATTTAATAAATCCAAAAGAAACTCTATTTAAAAAATCTGGAAAAAAAACAAATAATATTAGAAAATGATATCAAACAAATAAGAAAAATAAATTATGTATTCAATTTAATAAATATTTTTTTTCTAAATAACTATTTAATAAATTATAAAACAAATAAAAATGAAAACTAAAATATAAGATATTATTATATAATACTAAATAAATCTCAATATTTGAAATCAAGAAATATTAAATTATTATTTAATTTATTTAATTATTTTATAAACTTGAAAAATAAAAAAAAACTTAAACATATTATATACTAATAATATAAGTCGTTAAAAATTATAAAATAATTTATATAAATAAAAAAGTCAATATTCAATCATTAATAATTGAAAAATATATTTAAAAAAGTAAAAATATAACATAAACTTTATAAGGTATTATAAAATAAATCTCAAAATGCTTTTTAATTATACAAAAATATAATAAATTCTAATTAAATTCTATATAATTATTTCAAAAATCTGAAAATAAACAAATAAATGTAATAAAATAAAGAAAACTAATAAATAAGCAAAATATAAAAGTATAAGAAATGAGATGTCGGATCACAAAAATAATTGAGAACTTTTTTTTAAATAAATATAAAGATTATAATATAATATAATACAAACTTAATCTCAAAGTTGAAATAAAGCAAATTATTAATAAACTATTATTTACATTTATATATTTATTTAATAAATACAAAAGGCAGAAAAACTAAAAGTATTACAGAATAATAATATAAGTCATTAAACGAATTATAAAGTGAGTTAAATGAATCTGTAAAGATAAATATTTAGTCATGAGCAATTACTTAATATATTTAATAATGAAAACATAATAGAGAATATTTAGAAATTTTTTCCTTGGTAATAGAGTGAAAATAAAATATTTGTAGAAGAAATGGGAGCATAAGCAACATATATATACAAGGGATTTGAACACCAATCTAAATGTTGGAGGAAGACATTATAACCACTACACTAGAAGATGTAGTTCGTTCAATTGCTGCAATACATAATTCTTATACAGAACTTCCACGTTGTTCGAAGCATAAAATCTTCTAGATTAAGGATGCACCAAAAGTCGGTACGTCAAAAGCAAACTGATAATATTTTGACACGTGTCAATAGAAGCTACAGTTAGCTGACAAATAGGTTAGAGCTCAATACAATTAGTATGATAGAGTTTATTATTTATAGTTTTAATCAAATGACAAAATATACGATGCAAATTGTTTTGAGGGAATACCTAATCATATACAGCTACAATGAATATATAACCATAGAATTATCCAACAAAAGAGATTCACGACATATTTAATCAAATAAGAATATGATGAGTTATAATTAAATCTTAATTAATTGTTTCATAAATTAATAAAATAGATGAAATATTATGAAATATTATAATTAAAAAAAAAAATTTGCAAATGAGTAAGAAAAGAAATATTTTCTAAAATCAAAGCATTAGATTACGAAATTAATTGAGAACTCTTGTAACTTATTTCATCATAATGAGCAACTAACTGCGCAGGTATGCAGGGAGAACCAGTCGACCGTTTGCAGATCGAAAGAGATTGTTTGTGACACCTCTCGACAACTTGTGCTTTATGAGGAACCTGCTTCAACAACTTCCACGGGTTATGTTGATCAGGTGGGCATGGTTTCTTCGGATAAGGTTTCTCCTTCGGCGCAGCATTCTCCAATAGCCTGTCTTGCACGTGAAGATGGCATTATAGTGGATGATTCAGATATTGGCAGCCAACATCGCACCCCTCTTTTTCGTAAACCTGCCACTGATCGAGAATTAATTGATATAATTAAAAAATTACAATAGGAGTCTTCTACTCCTTTCATTGTTGACGATACAAAATCCTCTCCGGCCCTTCACCTTATGAGTATCGCTTCTAGACAATCTTGGGCGGATATTGCTGAAGAGGAAGATTCTACTTCTATACGCAGAGTTTCAAAGAGTTCTCTTAAGCGAGGGTTTCTGGTCAAGCGCTAGTATCTTTGTTTTCGTTTTTTCACTAATTTGCTATGTATTCAGACTTTTTTCTCCTTTTTTAATAAAAGTGCCGCAATTTATTAAAAAAACTCATTTCATCATAAATATTATTTTTAGAACCAACCCGATAATTGACTCGGGATGATCTCTGGGTAATCGAGTAAAATCTCGTGTTATCATGTCTATTTCAAACATAAATAAATTAATTAATAATTATATATATTTAAATTGAAAATAAAAATAAAACTGCAAGTGATAAATTATTTATGTTAGAACTTTTCACGTTAAAGAAATAAATTCGTAATAATTACTCATGAATTATTGAGATATTAATGTCCATAAATAATTATTTTGTCATTAAATTAAAAATATTTTATTTTATCTTTTATATTAGATGGTTTAATTGTTATGCCTTAACTAGTTTTGATTTTATTTCTTACACCAAATAATTATATAAGGGTAATTATTATTTTTATCTCGTAACTAACTATTAATAATATAGTTTCTTTATAGGGAAATTCCTGTTAATTATATGTAGTGTACGCGTTTTACGTTTTTAGTACCTAACATAGTCTTACCTTTCGATTGGTCTATGTGCGACTCGGCTAAGATCCGAATGACCAAAACTTTGACCACGACCTCTTGAATTCTTTTTCTTCTTCTTCTTTTTCGTTTTCCTAAAAAAATTAAAAGTTATATTATTAAAAGTAAATTATAACATAAGGGAAAGGAGGAGCAAAAAAAAAAAAACAGAGAAAGGTAAATACCTTAAACAACTATTTTATATTTCAATTGAAGACTCTTGGATTTATGATAAATAAAGTCAGGTAATGTTACCTTATAGGGAAGATAAGAGTTTGAAAAAAAATAGGATATTCAATTAAAAACACAACTTCCTTTTAAAAATCAGCATACGACACCCAACCAGCACACCATACCATAGCTTGGGTGCCTGCTCTGGTGTAGTCCCAGGTTTTATGAAATAATACCACTCGACCTAATACCCGACCACTTGCTCGAGTGTCTACTCAGCTCAGCACATACATACTTCTATCTATGGACACCCGAACCTGCACCCGACCTCTTTGATTTGTACATATTTGTGTGTGTGTTTCGTATATTTTTGTGTCTTGTTTTATGTACTTTAGTTGGGATTGAGTCGTGTTTTATCTCATTTTTCCTTATTTTGTATTTTCGTAGCACTTTGTCATCTTTTTAATGTTTTACATATTTTTACTCTTATTTTTGTAGATCTTTTTATTTTGTTTTATTTTTCTTGATTTTAGGACAGTCATGCAAACCCAAGTGCATTCTCGAGGATCACAATTGGATCTATTTGACAAAAAGATGACCCACGTCCACAAAGCACAACTATTGATCGACGCTCAATTGATGGCCAATCGACACGCCCTTTCCACCTGTGTCGACAGCAGGCATCGACCGATCGGCCCAGAATCACCTACCACCATCAATCGACACCCTATCAATGGGAAATTTATGCACACCTTTTTCCACCATTGACTAGCAAGCGTCGATTGACAGTAAATCGATGGCAGAGACACCGTCGATCAATGTCTGATCGGCGATCGATGACAGAAGACCATTTTCGGCAATTTTTAACAAACTTTACCATTTTCCCCCACTTTCACCCTATATAAACCTGCATACCCAGCTTCATTAATGGATCTTTATGGACCCTCTAGGGTTTGAAAGCCTTATCCTCTTTTCATCTTATTTCACCTTCGAGCGCAAATAATTCTTAGTTACGTTGAATCCCTAGATAGCTTAACTTAGCTTGTAGAACTTTAATTTAGTTAGCTTAGTTTGTAGTGTGGAGAAGCTTAATGTACTGGCGAAGCATTTACTCTTTTGGCTTTTATAATTATGAGAACAATTCTACTCGGGGTAACTTTAGTTCACGTTCTCTTGCATTTTCTTTGCAAATATTTGAAGCTCTTTACTTTCTTATGTATGATTTGTAYTTMGGATYTTTAAGCWTTTCTTGWGTTYTTAWTGGACTTTGRATTTTCCTCCATTGTTGTCTTCTTGCTCTAGTRTCAAGCTTTTTACCTCTTTTGGCATGGTTTAGATTGTTAGTAGTGTAGAGCAAGTGGGTTTAGCAACATTTGTTTTTGAAGTTGACTTGTACTATAAAATAGAACTTTAGGTTAGTAGATGTATAAAATTAGCTTATTTAAGAGTTGCTCAATAATATTTTCCCTCCCACGCTTGTATTAATTTATTTGTGATTTTAGTTGAGTTTATGATTTCACTAAATTGGATTATGTGTTTCTTCATCGGGTTAATTATGTTCACACTTGATCTTAATTTATGTTATTGCATTTATTGATGGTTTTAGATTATAAATTTATGGTTTTAGGATCTAAATGAGTCTCGAACCATCAATTGGTATGTATTGGGTGTTTAATTGAGAATCAGGATTGACAACCCTGATTTGTAGATTAAATATTTGATGATTGTCAATTGATCGTTGAGATGAGTTAGAACCCTAGACAATCATTTTACTAATCTTTTCAAAGTCTTCAATTTCGTTTCTCATCATTTACATTATCATCCTAGTTGTTAAAAACTCAAAACCCCAAAATTTGATCATTTGTTTTGGATATCTTTATTTCTTTTTCATGATTCAAACACAAACACCACTTCCGATTAGTATTCCTCATGATATTCTACTTGAGTCACCTCATCGCACAATGATCTACCTCGTTCACTTGCGGGCGATCCTCAAAAAGTTTATAAAAATAGTGCGTTTGAGATCACTTCACTCTTGGTCGGGTGTCAGCTTGGGTGTTGAGTACTTAGATAGTCTAATTTTATTTTTAAATAATACATGAATGCTAAACAAAACTTACTATAAAAAATAAAATAAAATAAAATGGAAGCAAGTAAATTCCATTGCGTTCCATTCCAACAAATGTTATGTTTAACATCTTCAACTGGACGTATTCTCATTGAGGAACTTTAAATAATACTTTCGATGAACATCTCATCCTTTTAAACTAGACTTTATCCCAATAATAAATCAATTATAATTTATTTCGCTCTTCTCATAAGTTAATTTGGTATCTTATTCATTCATGAAAAAACTTACAAAGACTTTAACCGTCTCATCCTCGGGAATTACAAACTTAATCTTTACACCCTCGGAATAGGAGGACTACTTCTCATTAACTTTTGGGACTTCCATGTTCAAAACCATGTCCTCTTTTTTGTCATCATGTTCTAATACATCAACAACATCTACAAATTATAATGCTCAACAAGTTAAGGAAAATGGATAGGAATGATAGAAAATAGGAGAGTTTGAGTTAGAAATAGATATAAGATTCACAACCCCTTTTTCAACAAGCTTCATTTCCGACTCATACTCCTCGTCAACATCAATGACCTCATTCTCCTCAATTTTTAGATCGTCAAGCTCCTCAACTTCACTTTCAAGCATCTCAGATGGCCACTTATAATCATTCATAGCAATCTTCTCAAGTAGTTTACTATCTTGATCCTCACATGGAAAAACCTTACACCCGCAGATGTATGCACATCAACACGAATATGGTCAAACAGTCCACCATAAAAGAAAAGAAAGTGTTGACTCTTTGTAAGCATATCCCGTTTTGACTAAGCTCTTGGAATCAATCCCATGTTTCAGACAATGACTCAAAATCATGTTGTTCAAACCCCCAAATCTTCCTTAACAAGTTTGTCATCTCGGGGTGATAATCATCTATGAGAGGTGAGTTTGACATATCTACGCACACGAAACAAAACATCTAGTCAAGCAATAAAATAAAGATTCTAAATTGAAATATATACTACTTATCGCAATATCAATAGTAACAATAATAAATTTAGTCCCCGGCAACGATACCAAAAACTTATTCGCCTTTAACACCGCAAGTGTACAGGTTTCGATAGTAGTGGTAGAGAGCAAGGTCATATTACAAAGAAACTAATTAATTACTATATTATATGCAACAATTATTATAGCACAAATTTATTTAGACCACAAAAAGATGGAAGATTTAATTAACTAAAACTTAAATAATAATTAAAACTAATATAAAAAAGTTAATATGCGTAGGAGAGAACAATGGATGTGAATGACTCCAAATAATGGTTTTGATGACAACTCATGGATTTACGATAAGAGCATGTATAATGGTAACATGGATATATGAGGCTACGTGATGTCACCAATGGGTTGGATAGAAGCTGTGACGTTGAGGTGATATTAAAGAGGTTATATTGCACAAATTATTATTTTATTCAGTTTTTTCTATTTTTTATAATAAAAACGATAGATAAAATGCTAAGAACATTAAAAATATTTAAAACCTTACAACTAATAAAATACTTAAACAAATCCGAACATTTCATTAATTAAGAAATTGTAAATAATTTAATAATTAAAAATATCAAATGTAATTAAATAATTAAAAATATTAAAAATACTTCAATAATCTAAATAATTAAAAACATTAAATACTTTAAGTAATTCAAATAATTAAAAACATTACAAATACTTCTATAATTAAAAACATTACATATACTTCAAATATTAAAAATATTGAAAACGATTTCAAACTTTGGAATTACCACAAAACTCCCAAATATGTTCAATCAAGCCCTTTGAAGCCTATGATGCAATTCTTTGTTTAGAATGTCGACTCGTCACTCAAGAAATGCATTGTACTCTTCATTTCAGTCTCTCGAAGGGGCAACATCTGAAGGTACAGTGTTACTATCTCAAATGGGTAATCATGATCCTCGATTATATCCTCCCGCTCATCCTCCACAATCATATTATTGAGAATGATGCAAGCTTTCATGATACAATCCAAGTCAACTAGATCCCACATGCGAGATAGACCTTTAATAATATCCCAAGGTTCTTGGAGCACACCAAATGCCCCCTCGACATCTTTTATGACCGCCTCTTGATATCACGCAAAAGTCTTGTGTTTTGCCAATATTGGGTGAGGGATGGTTTTCACAAATGATGCTCGGGCGGGATAAATACCATCATCAAGATAATAACACATGTTATATTCATTACCTTTGACTTCAAAGCATACCGAAGGAGCTTCACCTTTTGCAAGGTTCATGAATACATTTGACCTCTCCAACACATTGATATCATTGTTGCATCCCGGTACGGTCTGCCATATTAATAAGTCTTTCGAAGTAACTTCTTGCATAATAATTAAAGGATCTTTTTATGGTCGCTCTGATATTGTCCTACCCAAGCGGCGGGATAATTCTTCCACGCCTAGTGCATACAATCGATACTATCGAGAATTCAAGGAAATCCTGTTTTAGCATTCTCAACACTAAGATGAGCAATGTCAACTGGAGTTGGTTGTCTCAAGTATTCTTCAGAGAATAGCTCGTAAACGGCTCTAAAAAAAACATCTTCAAGCATTGTATAGTCTTCGATGCACCTATCTATAAGTATTCATCAATGCCATCATCGACAACATCATATGCAAGCATTCGGACAGCAGCCATGACAAGCCAAGACGACCAACTACATCCCTTCTTTGTATACAGTAGAGGAAATTGGTTTTCAACTTCTCAACAATCCTCAAAAAACTGGTTTGCTCATTTGAAATCACCTTCGAAAAATCTCGATCGCTAAAAATGGGATTTTGGCAAAATAATCTTTGAATAGTCTTTCTGCCCTTGCTACACGTTCCCAATCATTTTACAGCCTTGTATAGCGACGTCGAGAACTTGTCCCTCCCTCTCTACAAAGAATTATTACACTTACATAATCATATTCCACTGGGGATGGGTCGTAAAATAGTATGTGATCGACAAACGAGTCATTTATGAACTTAAGTGGTTATTCAAGATCGGAGGATGATGAACTTGAACTCGAATTATCAATGGGAAATGAAAAAGGATTTAAATTTGAAAGAAAATGAAAGAAAGTATGACTTTGGAATTGGATTGTGAAAAATTGAGAAATTGTGAATGAATTGATGGGAGAGTGGTGTTAATTTATAGGAGTTTAAGGTACATTTGAAACACTAGCCGTTAATATCTTTAAACAATGTTTTTATTCAAAAATCAATTTTTTTTTTTTTTTTAGATTATTGATATTATTATTTCAAATATATTTAACACGTTATTATAAGTTTTAGTCAAAATTTATATGTAAACTTCTTCATATTTTCCTGATAATTTTTTGATTATTTATTTATTATTTTTATTATTTTTTTGAATTTATTTAAATATGTTATTATATTTTTTTAATTACAAAAATTATATCTGAACTTTTTAAAATTATATTTTTCCTATTTTTTTTATTTATTTTCCTTATATTTTTTGATTTCTTTTCAAAAATCAGTTGGGATTAAATGTGGACTATTGGATCTCCAACGGTCATTTAATCCGAGACACACAAATATTTTTTATTTTTTTTATAATTATATTCAATTTTATTAATTTTTTGAATAAAAAAATTAAAGTAGGGATTAATGTTCTGTGGGCCCCATTTTTAATCCTAGCCGTTAGAATAATCAACATGTACTGTTTAAGTTTAAAGTTTAATTGGTGAAACTGTCCCATATTTAATCATTTTATTTATTTATTTATTTTCACAAGAAAATAATGTGAAAACCCTATATTTCAAAAACTCTATTCTTAAAAAAAAACTGTAATGTATAACCCTGTTTTTTTTTTTTTAAATATATGGTTTCTGGAAACCCTAAATATTCAAAATTCTCGCCCAACACGTCACTACCATTGGCTATTAGACACGCACTGGCTAAAGCCACCATTGCTTAAATGGTCAAATATTTTGGTGAAGGTAGATGATAAAGTTACTGTAGAGAAACTTGAAGATCGAATTGCGTTTGATGTGTCGCCCACAATGATAGCCAAAGGAGCGTTTGATTATTGTTCGTTTTCTTTTTGTAATTTTCATAGTGATGTACATTGTTTTAGATTAAAAGTTTCAAGTGATTGGATTTCCCGTGATGTTGTGAACATTTAAGGATTTAAGGATTTCATCTATCGTCTGGGGAAAAAACAAGTAGTACCACAACGATTTTTTCATGTGAAATGAATGAACAACCAATAAATAAAGCGTCAAATTTAGCTGCTGAATCCATTAAACACCAATTTCTACACACAAACACAAACAAACAAAAACCATTACTTGTACATATACTTAGCTGTCAATATTGAATGCCATATTATAAGAAAAGAAACCTCTAGCAATAGTGCACCGATTCATAGCCCTTACTTCAATATAACAAGATGAAATATTTAGCTGCTTCCACGTTTAAAATGTGCTTTTATGAATCTATCAGCGCAAGAAGGGTACTTATCTTGGATGTAGGCTCGTAGACACTTCTGGTAGGAGAAGTCGATCCACCCACCGTCCGTTCTCACAACAAAGAGGCATCTTGAGTGTTTGAATTGGGGGTGCCGATCAACCTTCACAATTAAAAAGGGACACATTTTTGAGTTGGTACAACGTATAATAGCAAACCGTCGCTTGGATTTAACAGACATTTTGAATCCAACGATAGTTGTATCGCAATAATTGTCATGTCTTGGCTTTAATAAATCACGGCTCATTTATAGTATGTAACAACAAAATATATTGTTGATATATGCTTTTAAGCCATGATGGCAACGGACTACATACGTACAAGAACATTATAGACACATGCTCGACAAGTTAAAAAAACTACCCCTGAAGTTTAGTCTAATGACAAGAAACCCAGTTATTTCTTAAAATTACAAATACCCCTTAAATTTTGTATTTACCTTACAAATGCTTCCCTCTTGAGGGTATAAACGAATGTCATGGGGGTATATGTAAATTTAAGAGATAACTGGGTTTCTTACCAGATGAATTATTGACCTCATTTGGCGGGGGGAGACAAACAACAAAATTTGGTGCATATATATATAACATCAAAAACATTGCTATTGATAAATAGTCAACTTGCTCAGTTGTTTTTCCGTGATCACAAAATGCAGCGAGGAAAACCCGACTGAACGAGTCATATTATTTCATGCCAACAGTTGGTTTTAGCAAATGGATTAAAAAGATGTCGTTACTTCTAACTAAAATGGAACATCAAAGTCATACTAGGTTCTGGACAAGTGAATTGAGTTCTATAACTAATCAACCAAAATTGGACAATCTTATTCGATTGGATTGAGAACAGATTAAAATATAATGAAAATTTAGAATCCAACATCATCTAAAATGCGTGCTTACGACTCCTAATTTAATTATTACCAATTGAGTCTCAGAATAGAAATCACTCAAGGTAGATTACTGAAAACTTTGAATCATGAGAAAGGTACATATTATGAAGCTGCTAAATGCAAATGAATTAAACACGTTGAATAAACATATCCTCTTACCCTATAAATGGAAACACCGCACGAAGTAACAAATTGCAGATTTAATTAAACTAGAAATTAGTCCATTAAACAAAATGAAACTAACCATAATCGAATCAAGTCCACAACCAATCTTATCTTCAGAATGAGGATGGTGTGCAAGAAGCTTATCTACAACAGCTTTCTCATCGTCTGGGGTAAGACGTTCTCCATCCATATATCTGACAGAAATAAAATATTAGTCGAGGGGCCTCAAGATCCATCCGTAAATATATGATAGGGCAAAAAAATGTTGTTTTCACAAAATAGTAGAACCATCATCGGAAAAAATGAAAACATGAAGTGAAATGTTAAATATGTTTACTTCCCTTATAATGTTCAAACCTGCGAGTGATTTTTGTATCAATTTCGAATATGTCTATTCAACTAGTCTTTTCTCTGTATAGCAAAGACACAAGATGAAGATCACAAATACCAGCGATGACTGAAAGTATTATCACCACTACATCTCAGTATTCACAAAGTTTCTACTTCAAAAAGACTACACAACTTCAATTTGAGATAAAAATAAATAAATAAATAATCTTTCTCGATTCACTAATGAATCAATGTAAGCTTCTTCCGCAATTATTTTAATCGAAGAGCCACTGCTTTCGTAGCAAATAGTTATCAGTCAAAATTACAATAAACAGAATAACTATAAGAATATGGTGCACATTGGATGTTGCCTTTTCAAAACCGCTCTTATGTTACTCCGTGAATATACCACTGTCATATTGTATTTCATTATAAATGATTATAATTTAGAACCTTAAGGCCAAGTTAGATCACCGATAACATAATAATCACAAGAAAAAATGATAGCAACTAGCTAGACACCATGAAACCCGCAACTATGATAGATGGAGAATAACTGAACATGCTACTTATTAAAATAATACTGCCTTTATCCCACAAAGATAGAACTATA
The DNA here is from genome assembly GCA_014905375.1 of Phtheirospermum japonicum. Taxonomy (NCBI): domain Eukaryota; kingdom Viridiplantae; phylum Streptophyta; class Magnoliopsida; order Lamiales; family Orobanchaceae; genus Phtheirospermum; species Phtheirospermum japonicum. The sequence continues at coordinate 913,422 of BMAC01000088.1, forward strand.
GTTATTTTACACAAATTAAGAAAAGTTTGGTTAATATAGTTAAAATATTGCATTTTCCATTTAGGCCCCTATTGCTAACTAATTGTTTATTCATTGTCTACATGATTTCCGTAATAGTTTAGGAGTAGTGCGATTTTAAAATAATAAAATAGGGGTATACATGGAACTGAAAAATCAGTTATAGTAACAAGCTTATCTTTGTGGGACACTCGGAATAGTAAGGTGGCCTATCTTTACGGGGATGGAAGGAGTATAGAATATTATGTATCCACAATTCTAAAAGCAAGGTAACAATGGATCTAACATATTGCTGACCCAAAAATCTTTTTTGTTATGCCTTCCATTAAACAACAAAGGCTCTAGTAAGATACAGAGTATCCTAAACTTAGCACAAACCAAAACAGCGGAGCCCACACATACACGCACAAACGAAATATCAGAAGCTGATTAATGGTTACGAGCCTCTTACGCAGTTAAAAGCGGTTATGCCATCTCAGAATGCTTCTTGATTCTTTAGCAGCCACATTTCTTAGATTTTACCCAAAATCTTTCATTTCATTTCATTTTTATTCTTCTATTATATTTGAGTAGGGGGAGGGATGAGATATTGAAAGACTCGAGTTCGAGCCCTGATCAATACCCGATTTAAGGTAAGCAATACCACTTCAGCAACAATGCTCGTAGTGGGTGCTTACTATTTCATTAATGCATAACAATGAGATAAATCCTTCTTTGAGATCCATTTGTCTAGCCCCTTCCAATCTATTCATATAGCTTAATGAACTATGTTCATCATCGAAATGACACTTCTCAGGTAAGAAGCTATTTCAAATACCTCCCCATTCCAAAACAAAAACTATTTAACATTGAATACATTATATGAACAACACAATTGACCAACTTACAATTACATTATATTTCTCGAGGACGCAAGGGACAAAATTATCAAAGAGCTACTTTCTTCAAGAGGCCAGATGAAAGCCACGAAGAATGACTCTTTTGGTTTCCACGTTGATTGTGCTCTCATCCCCACAAGAAAGTACGCATCATATCTAGCATGCCAATAGGGTATATGATAATCTTCTAAAACGTTTCAATAAATATATCACAAAGAAAGCCCCATTGTTAAAATCGAAGCGGATTCAACATGTTTGAATTTGTATACCACTCAATGTCCCATTCATCCGGATGAATGACACGTACTTTAAACAATCAACAGTCCACGTTTATCTCAATGACAAGTGTTAATCTGTCAGCTACGGTGAACATAAAATGGAATAAGAACATGGAATAGAAAATTTGTTCCCATCATCAACACGAGAATTAAAGAACAAATAGCATTAATTAACAAAAGAAATAACCGTGTTAAACCTAAGTTCAGAAAGAAAGGAGTGAGAGAGAGGAAAACCTATTAGAGTGGAGTATTTCTTTGGTGAGGCAAATAATGGGCTCAATATCTTCGAGTATTTCAGATTCTCTGTCTTTCCATTTCCGAAAATCCGGGTCGCCCCATCTCGGGTAATGGGTCGGGTCTTGCACGGTTTTTGAGGAAAAAACCTGACTTAGAGACAGTGATTTGTCCCCGTCGGACCCAGTTGACTCGGTGACCACCGCCGTGCTGCAGAAGGGTCGAGAAGCTGTTGAGGCGTTGGCGAGACGGAGATGGAGGTGGTGTTGGACAAGACGGCGGCGGAGGAATGGCAGGGCTCTGAGGAGGAGCGGAGTAGCCATTGATTCTGGATTCCGTACTGCTGCAAATTTTTCGAGTGCGCTAAGAGAAGAAGGGACCATGGGCCATTGACAGCCCATGGACTAAGGTGTTGAACCGGTTGAAACAACCGGCCGGTTAATTAACCGAATTAACTGGTCGTAACATAACCGTCTGTGAACCGGTTAAGGTTACGATTAGGTGCAGTTAACCGAAAAATCGACGGTTAATTGTTGGTTTTCGTTTTTTTGTTTTTTTTTTTTTTTTTTTTTTGAGTTTTGTTTAAATTAAATATTAAAAAATGAAATAAAATTTGAATAATTGAGATGAATGAGAATAAGATAAACTAAATGAAAATTTAAATAAAATTTGAATTTTGAAGTAAAAGATTTTTAAAATTAAATTTTTTTACACAAAAAGGACTTGAATAAGATTTTTTTGTCATTGTCTTCATCTATTTTATTTTATTTTTCGATGGAAGAGTTCTCTTTTTAAAAAAATAGATTTTTTTTAAGAATTTGATTTTTAATTCTAATACTAAAAAATTAAAATTTAACTTTTAATATTAGAATTAAATTGACTAACGTATCCTCGAAAAGGAATCAAAGTCCACGTAGTTTGATTTTTTTATTTATTTTGAAAAAATAAATTAAAATAAAGGACTTGATTTTAATTTCAGTATAGAAGTTAAAATTAAATTTTAACTTTTAACATTAGAATCAAACTTGCTACATATCCTCGTAGAGAGGAATCAAAGTCTACGTAATTCTTATAATACTTACCTCACTTACTGATTCGAACTTTTTGTACCTACTTTTATTTAAAGTTGTCAATTTTAAAAAGCTCGCCCACAAGAGTACGTGATCACTTGTAGGTGGGTAAGTTGACTCGTGTCGATCTCAAAGGAAGACTAGATTCGAAAGTTCGTTTTGTGTTTGTTTTAACGAATAAGAAAATAAAAATAAAACTAATCTAACACGCGAACTGGGGGGTTTGTTTGAGAGTTTTAAGAACTAGAGATTAATTAAACTAAGAGTAATAAATTAAATCTAAAGATTACTTAAGTTATAAACTAATTAATTAAGTCTAGAGATCATTTAAACTAAGCATTAATTATCTAAAACTAAGATTAAATTATCTAAGAGCAATTAAACCTAGAATGCATTTAAATTAATTAAAAGACTTTTAAAACAAATTAAAGAAAACTAGGGTTCTAGAGCTTTGATTCGTCTACACGATCGCTTGGAAAAACCCAATTGATGGTTCACAACGAATTTAGGCTCTAAACCCATAAGATCTAGCCAAAAACAATCAACATAATAAACCCAACAAAATCACAATCACGATTCGTCATGAAAGCAATAATTAATTAAACTAATTGAAATCATGCAACTAAATTAAAAGGCGAAGAGAATAATTACTTACTATTAAACTAAGACGAACCGCAGCGTTTTGGTGAAGAAATCTTGAATCTAAACTATCTAATAACTAATCTAAAGTCTAAAAACTAAGAATTATGAAGAGAAACTAAGAAATCGAAGGGCACTTGTTGGAGTTGTCAGCCCCCAAAAGGCCTTAGAAACCCTAGAAATATGATAGTGTATGTTAAAAATCCGAAATACATAGGTATTTATAGTTTTGGGAAGTCTTAAGGCCCAAGAAAAACCTAAAATCGCGTGAAAACGCGTTTTCTGGGCAGTCGCGTCGACGGTGCGTCGACTGACGCGCGCTGCTGCTCGGCGTCGGTGCTGCCAGGCGTGCGCGTCGGCTGGGCGGGTGCGTCGACTGGGTGCGTCGACATCGACGTTTCAGCAAGTTGCGTCGACGCTGCGTCGACTGACGCGACAGAGAGTTTTGGGGGCATTGCTGTCGATCAGGGTTTCTATAGCGGTTACAGAAGAAACCCGTTATAGAATATCAGCGTGAGCATGGGTCAGCAGCGCTCGGTAGCTTCGGCAGGGCAACGGTCGGTAGGGCTCGGCAGCACTCGGCAGCTTCGGCAGGCAACGGTCGGCAGGGCTCGGCAGCACTCGGCAGGCAGCGGTCGGCATGGATACTATAACGGTTTCAGATGGAAAACCGTTATACAAAGTCTGGCAGCTTCACATTTTTCAAATCGCGGCCCGTTTTCGCTAAAACTCTACATCGTTTGCCCATTCTTGACTACGTCCAAACCAAAACACTTCAAAATACCTAAAATAAACATAAAGTTAATTAATTATAATTAAAATATGATAAAATAAGTTGGAGATAAGAAAATACGAAAATATGCTCAATCTATCCAACTTTCATCGAAAACAATAATAAAAAAGAACTAAAATACTAAATAAAATCAAGACAAATTTGTGCTAATCACTTACCTACTTACCTATTCGTCGTTGTCGTTTCCCGAATTGATATTGTAATAGTCGCTCTTATCACCTTCATCCAATTGCATTTCTTGTTCTCGTTTTTCGACTTTGACCCAATCATTTATCAACATTTGATTTTCAAGATTCTTGGGTAATAAGTTAGACCGACGATCATCTAACACAAAGTCTCCCGTGCTGAAGGCCTGTTCAACAGAAACTGTTGAAACAGGAACGACGAGAACCTCCTTGACAATCCTAGAGAGTGTAGGAAAAATAGTGGCACTTTCGACCAAAACTGCATAAGATCGTTAGTAGTACCATCGGGCTTTTGGGGGACACTACTCGATTCAAAAGCCCTTAAATAACTATCTAATTTCATTGATCGACTAGCACTATCCCTTTGCTATTTTTGCTTAATATCTTCAATCAACCTAGTATATGGAGCTAGAGCTTGTCAAGGGTCGTTGAACAATGGTCTTACATTAGAAGTGGTGGGGAAGGGAATGTGTCAACTTCACTAGATTGATTGTAATCATTAGAAACCTGTACTAAAAATTATTGTGCTTGGTGAGCAACACTAAGAGAATTAGGAATTTCGATATTTGAAGTTTGTAAAAAGGTCCTAATTCTTCATAATAAATTTGAAGAAAACTTTTTAAACCATCGACCCAGTAATCCGGGTCTAAAAATTTTGCAATCGAAAAAATATTGGGAATATAGAGAAAATGTTTGTGTTGTATTTGCTAATTTTTATGTATTAAATTTATGGATATTTTTTGGGTTGTAACTTGAATTGTATGAGTTGGTATTAGTGAAGATGATTGTAGCTTGGGGAGGAAGGGAAAGGAGAGAGAGAATAGATAGGAAGGAAATTGTAATTCATTTCTTGATTCTTTCCAGTACAAACCATACGCATAAATAGCTAGGTAGAATGGGGGGACCATTACAAAATATCCTCCAATTTGGTCCCTTAAGCTAATGACAAATAACAAACCCAAAATAAGACAACTAAAATTTTAAAAGCTGTAATTTAATTACTGTTTGAAACCCGCCAGTGAGAGGACGCCAAGTGTCCAGGATTTCAGCCCACTTTCTGATCCATTTTCGGTGGAGCGACCCAGCTTTCACAACTCATAACCCGACCCAAATCTGCAGAGGGACCACCGATTTAGGCCCATTTTCGGTTGATCCATTTGTTTCTCCTTCCTCGCCCAACTCAGACGCAAAATCCCCAAAATTCGATC
>BMAC01000088.1:934637-967589 GCA_014905375.1 Phtheirospermum japonicum
AATACTTTAACAATGTTTTGTGATACTTTAACAATGTTTTGTGATACTCAAATAACTTGAGTTAAAAATGTTACTTAACTATGTTTTATTGTAAAAATATGTATAAAAAACTTGTGATACTTTAACAATCTTTTGTAATACTTTAACAATGTTTTGTGATACTTGAACAACTTGAGTTAAAAATATTACTTAACTATACTTTAATTAAAAATAGATATAAAAAACTTGTGGTATTTTAATAATCTTTTGTGATACTTTAATAATGTTTTGTGATACTTTAACAATGTTCTGTGATAATCAAATAACTTAATTTACACCTAGTCGAAATTCAATTATATCCATTTAGATCAGAAATTTTGGCCCGTGCATAAGTATATGCACACGCTCATTAGTCTTCCCGGGTGTCCCTTCAAGGACTAAAGCAAAATTTGTTAGACAGTTTTACCAAAATCCAATAATTTAAGTGGATTTGGTTTGGTAATTATCAAACAAAATTCCATAGTTTCTGTCATTCAAAATCAGGTAACAGGAAAGAAAAAACATTTATATTACAAAATGTAGCCGAACAAAGGCATTACACCTTTCCCATCAAGATCATCATCAGTATCCTGCATCTCTGAACCATATCCACATCATACGTGTGAACCTTTTAGGCGGTTCAATTTTATAGAAGTGAGTGGTATAAAATGAACAACAAATATTTATTCATAAAACTGTTTGCTAAATTATATGATTTGAAGAATGAGATAAATTAATAATCCCCRGATGTATCTGCCTATTAAGCAATAKCAKGRTCAATCGAACTGATAACTATTAADATCTATGATTCACAAAAGGTTCAATTAAGCCATTAACTGATAGACAAAACATCAAACACCTTGGCTGCAAGTTTCAAATCCGATCTCCGCGCATCAGAACCAAACAGCAACCAAACACTCCAACAAGAACACCAGCACCACTATCCCAATCCAACAAGCCCACGTCCTGCGTTTCTTCAACCGGCTCGCCTGATCCAGCTCTTTAGTCGCCCCGCTCACATAAACCCCAGCACCCACCACATTCTCCTCAATATTATTCATTTTCTCCCCTTGAACCTCGACCATCACAGCCACATCAAGAAATATTTATGCAACTCAACCAAACTCCTCTGCACTCCTATATACAGTAATTGATTGAGCTCAAAAAATTCAATTCATTGACAGCTCAATCTAAATTAAATTTGTTGATGGTAATGTCGTAAATAAATTAATCCAATTCATTGTTATGCTTCTTATTCCTTGCAATTTCCTCAACCTTCAAACCAATTTTCTCTTCCAAATTCTGTATTTCGAACCAATTGATCCCCTTTTTAATTTCCAGCTTTCCTATTATTCTGCACAAAATATCTACATCAAGTTTACACATAATCCTCTTCATAAAACAACATACCTATCTCTATCTTAATTCTCAGAACTAAACCTAGAAACTAAATTCAAAAACCAATCTTAAAGATATAAACTTTTCACAAAAAAAATAAAAATAAATATATATATATATATATAAAGAGCAAGAAAGAATTAAAAGATAAATAAAATTACTCACAGGGGCATGAGTTATAATGGCAATACCGAGTTACTGCATTTTCCTGATCTCCATTACTGTCCAAGGTATTATTGATATCCCTGTATCTCCTGCAACTTTTCAGCACTTTTTTGAGGCGTTTGTATACTCAACGTGACAGCATTTCTCCATAAACCTCGCTTGATTCGTTATACTCCGTAAACGTTTCCCCAAATTTTATCGCTACTATTTACTTGTAGCGATTGTCGAGAATTATTTGAATCGCAATCGATTAAATTAAATGCCCTAAATCTTTCGTCTGTACGCGGATTGAGAGGAGAAAAAGACGATTGATAAAGTTTTCGATGGGATTTTAAATCTTGATTTTGATTTCGATCGTGATTGCTAGATTAGAGAGAGAGAGAGGGAGAGAGATGGAAAGATGGTGAGGAAGGAGATGATTACAAGAAAGAAAAACCACGTTCTGGTTTTTCAGTTGCGAGAATGTCTCTACTGTGTGTGAGAGAGAAGTGGGGGAAGGGTGTTTGTGGGGATAAGAAAATTTCCGTCCAAATCTTTTCTTATTTTCGTATTAATATTGTGGGTTGGAGTGGGTTGGGGCGGATTGTCGGGTCAAACAGAAAGATATGGTAAAAAATGGTCTCATTCTATGAGATCGGTCTCACCCAAATATTTGCCCATTTCAAATAGAATTTGTAGGGTTCGAACCAAAATCTATGCCAATTAAAATAGGATTTTTAGGACTTTTTATAACAACCCAAACCGGCAATTCTAAAATATAAAATAACAGATATTTCCACCAAACTGTACTGATCTATTTATAAACTGCTTAAAAGTCAAAAGCTAATCTCAAGAAATCCAAAAAATGGGATTGTCTGCACTCAACTTCCACCTCACTGGCAGTGGGCAGAGATGATTACTTCAGAATTTTCTAATGAGAAAAGTTAATCCAAAAGTTAGAAAAAAACAATCTTTTTCATCAAATTCGCACATATTCCCATTTCGAGGCTATTAAAAAAAAAAAAAGATAAATAAGTAAACAAATTCTGCTGCAGTTGCACCGTGAAGGTAAAAAACATCCGCACCTATAAAACACATTTTACCTCGGCCACAGGCCCAGCGCAAATGGGCCAGTCAGCTTCCACCTCGCGGCCTAGATCCTCCAAGGCAGCTGCCGTGACCAACCCGCCGTCTCCTCCTCCCTTGTCGGTGGCTCCTGATTCTCAAAGCCCTGACGATACGACGACAGGATATGACTACTCCTCGAGGCTCCCCGACGAATGCCTGGCTTGCATTTTCCAGTCGCTTTCCTCCGGCGACCGCAAGCGCTCCTCCTTGGTGTGCCGCCGCTGGCTCAGGGTCGAGGGCCAGAGCCGCCACCGCATCTCGCTCAACGCGAAGGCAGAGCTCACCGGCGCTATTCATCAGTTATTCTCTCGTTTCGATTTAGTTACTAAGCTTGCCCTAAAATGCGATCGCAGATCTGTTAGCATCGGCGACGATGCCTTGATTCTGATCTCGCTCAAGTGCAGAAACCTCACGCGACTGAAGCTCCGGGCCTGCCGTGAGCTCACAGATGACGGTATGTCCGTTTTCGCCGAGAATTGCAGGAATCTGCAGAAATTCTCTTGTGGCTCTTGTAGCTTTGGGGCTAAAGGCATGAACGCTTTGCTCGAAAACTGTGGGTTGCTGGAGGAATTGTCGGTCAAGCGTTTGCGAGGGATTACGGATGGGGCAGCCAATGAAATCGTTGGGCCGGGCCGGGCTGGTAGCTCCTTGAGGATTATCTGCTTGAAGGATCTCTACAACGGCCAGTGTTTCGGGCCGTTGATTATCGGGGCAAAAAATTTGACGAGCTTGAAGCTGTTTAGGTGTTCTGGGGATTGGGACAAGGTGTTTGATGCAATTACTGAGAGAAATAATGGGCTTGTGGAGGTTCATTTGGAGAGGCTTCAAGTTAGCGATGCCGGCCTCTCGGCATTATCAAGCTGCGCAAATCTTGAAATTCTGCATTTGGTGAAAACACCCGAGTGTACGAATACCGGACTTATCACCATTGCTGAAAAATGTAGGTTGCTTAGGAAGCTTCACATCGATGGATGGAAAACGAATCGAATAAGTGATGAGGGATTAATAGCTATTGGTAATCACTGTCCTAAACTTCAGGAGTTGGTTTTGATTGGTGTGAATCCTACGCATTTGAGTCTAACAAAGCTAGCGACGAATTGCCAGAATTTAGAGAGGTTAGCCCTTTGCGGCAGCGAAACCGTTGGTGATACTGAAATATCGTGCATTGCTGAAAAATGTGTTGCGCTGAGGAAATTATGCATAAAGAGTTGTCCCGTTTCGGACCATGGCATGGAAGCTTTGGCCAGTGGCTGTCCGAATCTTGTGAAGGTGAAGGTTAAGAAGTGTAGGGGTGTAACATCCCAAGGAGCCGATTGGTTGAGAGCAAGTCGGGATTCTATTGCGGTGAATTTAGACGCTATCGAGCCTGAATTGCCGGAAGCGGCGAGTATCAGCGAGCAAGAAATTGGTGGTGTTGATATTCCATCGATGAGTGGACGAAATAGAAATGTTAATATTGCGTCGAGTAGTACGAGGAGGTTGAATTCGTTTAAAATAAAGCTTGGGTCTTTTCCAGGGAAGAGCTTGGTGGCTTGCACTGTCAGGAGGTGGTTGAGCTTTGGCAGCAGGTCAGATAATAATTTGGGAATGAGCTGATGCAAAATCGGTTCGGTTGATTCGATCAAATTTGCATTCAGGTTTCATAATAAAAGGTTGCTTTTGCTTATTTTTCTGCTGGTATGTTGGATTTTTATGAAGTGAATGCATTTTGATGTGATGATTGGATTAACAGTGGTATTGGTTTCTTTGGTTTATATAGGAAGGGGGGGAAAGCTTAGCACCCCCCTTTATTGTTGACTTTTATGCAGAACATTAATATGACAACTATGGCTCAACAAAGAACTTGGTGGTCACTTGTTGTTGCTCTTGTTATTGATTTGGTTTTCTGAAATTATGTAATATTATAAACATGTTGCTGCATGCAAGATTGTTCGATGTTGAATCTTGTTAATGTCTCTGAATGCTGTCAGTATGTTGATTATGAAAACAAATTACTGTCCTTTATTGAATAGTCTTATTCTTTTAGGCTAAAAGGTGTGTGATCAATGTAATTGTAGTTCTTGATGATGATGCATGTTGTGTAAATACTTTTTTGAGTTTTAGCAGTGATATATGTTCTGCTGTTGATTTTCCATCATTATCTAGTAAAAAAAGTGTACCCAATACAGGATGGCTATCTACCTGAGTGAGGTTCTATTCTAAAAACCAACTGGTAATGGGAGTAGCAAAGCTCACTAGGCGTATAAACTAGGCTCCATCCCTCATTTTGATCGCGCACCTGGTGAAACAATCATACATTCTTAACTAAGCTGAATCTTATGTCGTACGACGGTTTGTATTCTTTGATTTTTATGTATGGTTCTGTCTCACAAATAATACCGTCACTCGTGCTGAGAGATGATCTAAAGTTTGGGAAGCACATTCTACAATAACTCCATAATATGTAAACGGGTTGAGCCAAACATGTCTGATATTTTTATCGAGTTTTTAAAGTTGTGTATGAATTGATTTGATTATTAATTGAATCGAGGTTGCATGAGTGCTACTTAAAACGCAAATCAAGCTCAAGCAGTTGATATTGTACTTTTTTTCCTTCATCAATTGGATCGAGTTCTGACCGAACTCATATCTCGTCAAACAAAAAAAAAAAAAAGTTCAACTTCAGTTCATTAGTTTGACAAAGCGATCACATTTTTTTTCTTCACCAATTGAATCGAGTTCTAACCAAACTCTCTCTCGTCAACAAAATATATGTTCAGTCGCGAGCTCCACCAAACGTATAGGCTTTGCATGGTTAGCATTTGGGGCCGATCACCTAACAAACTCCAATTTCAAGTTTTGCCATCTTTCCCCCAAAAACTTTCTCAAATCACCAGCCAAACAAGCTATAGTAATTCAGTGCCATAGTAATTCTTTTGGGAATGGGAAACCCGGTTTCAGAAAACTCCGCTGGATCTAGAATTCTTGTATTTTTCTGAAAATTGTTACTTATGTATTTATCTGAAAAAAAATGTTGAAATCTAGTTCGTTATGCTAAAGAAGCGTTTGATGATTGATTCAAGTATCGACTGATGTAGTTTATTTTTCATCTATCTGCGCTTGAATGTCTCGGAACAACGTTTATTGATAACACTTGTTTGAGCCTACTAATTCTGGAAAGAGGATTCACATGAGCATCTATTAATACTACTTTGGTAATTCAAAAAACTTCTTCCAAGTTGTCTAAAGCAAGAGCTGCTGCTGCTGGAAATAGCAAGCTCATGTTATTTCACTTGTTTGAGCCAAAGCAAGTTCACATTAATGTTCGAGCCAAATAACAGACACCGATAACTGGTAAAATTATAAAAACTAAAGATAGAAATTGAAATGCCTCTGGAAAGAACAGTGGCTCTTATGCATCAGCACTCGATATAGGGTGTCAGCAAACTACCAAAAAAATAAAAGTGAGATTCTCAACTTCAAGATTGGGCGCGCGCTCGCACACACACACACAAAACTCATTTTTAACCTCTTCAACATTTTTACGAAGAATCCCATTAGATAAGTGCATTTTAAACTCTCATCATCAGACTTATAACATTCAAGCAATCACTGACATCATTTTTTTCCGATTAAAGCGGACAAACAAGCTAAAAATAATTAACTCGGAATCGGATGTTAATTTGAAATTCATAATCATCCATTGATAGTCCACACAAGGAGAAGTAAAAATCCAGATTAATACAATGGATAAATCGTCCCACTTGTATTTGATTTTACTGCACTTTTCACTTTTCCATGTAGTGTGATCATCTAAATCAAGAACCAGAGTCTCGAAAACTAGGGTTCACGAGAATTACATATCTATTTTAAACCCTAAAGCTAAGTATGGTTTTCCACCTTTCGTTTCATATAAAAACAGTAAATTGTATTGGACAGATGTCGACCATAAGACCTTACAATCACTGCAAGAATTGCCCAATAAGCTTAATTGCCACCAAAACAAAGCCTCTATAACTGTAGTAGTGCAAGTCTCGAGAGGACTCGATCTCGCTTCTCTAATCCGCTTTCTTTTCTTTCTTTGCAGGCGGCTTTTGGTATATGATTATCTGACTTAAGATGGTACCATTTGTGATGATGCCAATCACAGAGCCCATAATCACTGAAAAATAAAATTAAAGATGTTGTTAATGGAAAATAAAACTAAGAGAGCATCAAAATAAATAATAAAAGGGGGTTATAAAGAACAGAACCGATCAATTAAAGATCTAAAACTTCTGTTTAATTAAAGTTAACTGCCTAGATTAGGAGCTAGGTCCCACACTGGTTAGTTTGTAAATATCACAAACATAATTTGTTTAGGCAGAATAAAACATTCTACTTATAAAATTTACTCTATTCTCGTAAAGGAGGATACTCGACTCAAGCAATGATAGTCTATCGCTACTTTTTAAAACAATGTGTGGTCTTGAAAGCACAGCATCACAATGACCAAAACAGCGATCAATTATCTCCAAATTATAAATATTACGCCTAAACATGAAGAGGAATTTGGATGTAATTTCATGACTGCCAGAATCTCTCTCTCTCTCAATCTGAAAATACTAACGGCACAAATCTGTTCAGGTCACATAGTGAAACATGAACTGCAAAGTGAGGTAAGGACTATTCATGTGCCCATGGGTAAAGATGACATTTTCCAACAGACTCTAGAAAGATTTAATAAACCTTTCGGGAAAAAAACAGATTTAATAAAGAATGTTTAAGTATACCGCTCGTTGGTGCCTTTTCTTGGATGCTGGTAAAGACCCTCACTGCCAAACAAGAAAATTTACATATAAGAAAATCCAACATTTACGATGAAGCTGCCTATGCCAACGCGAGATGCCAAATAAACTTACCCATGGAACCGGCAAAATTCATTAAAGAAGTTAAAAAGCTGAGCTCCCCTGTACTTTTGTTCTGCTCAAACAATAATTCATTAATTACACTTGTTTACAAATAACCAATAACCTGCAAGTATTCACTCACGGCAGTTTAAATAAAAAAAAAAAAAAAAAAATCACCACCAAAATAGAGTATATTGTACCATGAAAAACATATTTGTACTTTTCAAAATCATTCCATAGAGAAACCGTAGAATGTATTTAATGTGATCAAGTTTATACTTCGGAAGCAAGCATCAACTTGTTTCTAACCAGTTTCAGTATGGAAAAGAAGCGCAATCTTGTGGTAAACTAAAATCTAAGAATATCATGTGAGTTAAAACTAAATCTTTACCTTGAAATTGGCCCAAATCTGTGGAATCCTTGCACAAAAGAAAATTGCGTGTTGGGAAGCCTGTTGAATTCATTTTAAATAAAGTTTCAGGTGCTTGAGAAAAAATCAAAGACTGAAATTGGAAAAATTGCCATTGAAGAAAACAAGATAATGAATGCGACTGTAACACCCCATTTTTAATATATCAACCTAAGATATTTAGGGAGAAACCAAGAAAATAAAAAGCAATATATATATATAAGAGAGAGAGATAATTCTATAAATAAGACAAAAGGAAGTGTAAACAGAAAATCTTGAACTAGCAATCACAATTAACATTTTCAGAACCCAATAAACTTCGTTATTTAAATAAATTTCAACTGTCAGAAAGAAACTAGGAATAACTAGAAACAGCAACGCATCCACTAATGGTAGACACTCACATATAAAGCTTCGAAAAGATACGGATCAATTTGACCAGCCAACACCGTAGGTGCAAGTGCACAGTATCTGTGTTTAAATTGTTAAGAAGAGGGAGACTTCATTTTCAAGTCACATTTAATGTTTCATATCATCCCAAAAATAAAATAAAATAAAATGCTATAATCAAATGCTTTAATATGTGCTAATTCATGAAACGGAAACGCTGACACAATGGACTGCTCATAGGATACAGTATTGCTCTGATCCATGTCTTAGATCCGAGAGGCTGAGAATAATAGTAGATGATTGCTACAAGAATTATGGCTGCATAAACAAGAGGAAATATATATTAAAGACACTAATCAACAAATTTATCAATCAAAGTAAATTAACTGATAAAAATATCACTCTTTCACAAGAAACATGTTCCATATAATTATTTAGAAATTTCTTTGGATCTAGACAATGGCTAGAAATTGTTTATATTTTCTCAATTTCCATGGAACCGTAGTGTTGTCATTGTGAAGCATTTTCTTGCTTTTATTTTATCAAAAGAAGATAAACTTATAAATTGATCAAAAGAACATACCCTGAATCAAAAGGAAAGCCAACTCCCCATATGCTGAAAAAGGGAGGCCTTTGTGCAGACAGTAGGCCAGAGCAATGGTATAGCCGACAACCTCAAGCTCGAAGGCTACAACGCTAAGCCCTCGGATGCTACTGTGCTTCAAAATTTTCAGTATCTGAAAAATAAACCAAAAAGTATTGTTTTAATGGAATGTGGATGTTTTTAAGATCGCGTTGTGAAAGAAAAAAATGATTCTGATGTTTTAAAACAATATGTTTGGAAACCAGAATAAATAGTTCCGCCCGAATCAATTCAGTTATCACTCTTCTCTCAATTGTTTCTACCCTCGTCTCTCTTTAATGCATAGACTGATTAGCCACATCCTAGAAGCTAAAATAATTGGTTCATATGGAGAAAGATATACAGTTTGGTTAGTTAACAGGACAGCAATAAAATGTTATGTAGAAAACTAAAACAATAATAAATCTTTCAGTTACGCACAAAACTGATTTCTTATACATTTACCACTTCCTATTTTGCTGCGTTAGAAAGAAGCTTCGAATTATCTTAATCATAACCACAGTGATTATTGCAACGTTGAAAATGTGGGGAAGAAACCTAAAAAAAATTGATAAAAGAAAATGAGATCTCAAAAGTGCAAGCTTTAGTTTCAGATGCTGGGAACTTAAGATCAGCTTATTATTCACCGTGACTGAATCTTTGATATGAGTTTAAACCCACCCACCCACCCCAAAAAAAAACCCTAAAACTATCATAGAGGAAAAAAGAGCTTGTAATTTAATCAGTAAATACACATAATTATTTATGGTTGATAAAGATAATCATGAATTTCTAGCTTCAATCCATCACTGTGTACAGACAACCAGAGACATACAGGTCAAAACATGAGAGCAAATTGAAGTCCAAAATCTTGTTATTTCAAATGGTGCTATGTAGATCTTAAAGACTTAACTATTCAACAGTAAGGCTGTGAAATCCATTATACACTCAAGAATTTAATACTTCTTCCAGTTCCATGGTTATATCAACTCAAAGCAAAAAACCATCCA
Organism: Phtheirospermum japonicum; assembly: GCA_014905375.1. Taxonomy (NCBI): domain Eukaryota; kingdom Viridiplantae; phylum Streptophyta; class Magnoliopsida; order Lamiales; family Orobanchaceae; genus Phtheirospermum; species Phtheirospermum japonicum. Next base: position 944,625 of record BMAC01000088.1, read on the forward strand.
TATTAGTAGCATTTATTACCATGTGTGCAACGCAAAACATTATCGTAAGCCCAACTCCAACAAACCTTTTTTGCTGTCAGATTTTGATTCTCTCAACAACAAAATTACAAATGAAATTTCAATTGACAGCATTAAAAAAATATATTCGAACTGCAATAACATCATCCACTCAATTATTCCCAACAAAATCATATAACCCATCCCAAAGATTAAATCTTTCTTCGACTATTCACCAAAATCTCAAGAATAACCTGTAACAAATAGGGATCAAGATACACAACAGGAAAATTGAATTTTAAATAAAAGAAGATTTCAAGAAACACACCCAATTACAGTTGCTACACACAGAGAGAGAGAGAGAGAGAGAGACACAGACACACACACACACACCAAATTATGAGTGTGTGTAGGAGCTGATTTTGGGTAAGGTAAATTAACTTCAATGTATATCTACCTGTGGTAGTTTGACTGTGGTAGAGGCAGCCACGATGCAGTAACCCAAAAGCTTTGATATTAATGGAAGCAAGCAATCTTTTTCTGGGATTTCGCCGTTGCGCAGAGACCTCAACGCGCAGCTAAAATCCATTCCAAGAAACTTCATCTCAGCCATTTTTATGCGCCTCTGAATATAGTTACTTGTGTATGAAAGGTTGTGATAAAATTGAGAGGGTCGAGTTTCAGAGGGTAGAATGCCTACTTCGAAATGCGGGATCTACGCCTAATTCTCGAGTATTGGTGTTTTGTTTTTCATTTTTCATTATTGGTGTCTATTTCCACCCACATTTTTCTCACCCAACTTATTTTTAATAAATTATATTTTCTGCTTTATCAACCTCGTAATTAAATATGGCAAACATTATGTTAGGCCAATTTAACGGGTTATGTTTTGTTAGACCATCTGACTATTATAATGTATTGGTTTTTAAATCGAAAGTATTAATTTTTCATAAATTTTTGACCCGTACTATGATATATTGGTTTTTGTTCTATATTATATTGATACTTTGATGTATTGGTTTTTGCACTATAATATATTGATATGAAATTTTAGTCTAACGGATAATCCTTTAGTTTGACCTAACAAGAATGTTGGCCACTAAATATATACAACACTATTCTAAATGACCTGCCTAAACTTAAGGTTTCACGGAAATGCATTGTCTTATGAAAGACTTGAAAAAGCTTAGAAATGACGGTCAACTTAAAATTAACCGTCTAGTATGTATGTAACATATATTTTTTATTGTGTTTTGACTATGTTTGTATTTTATTTCTTATTTTTTGTTAAATTCAACTATCTTAATATATTTATTCTGTATTCAATCGTGCGAGATCGAAATTAATACTCCCTCCGTCCCGTTCTATCTTGTCTCGTTCTATCTGTCGCATTTACATTTTCAAGAGATAATCATTGTTACGTTTTACTTTCCCAATAAAAAATAAATATTACTATACTTCTTTTACCCCTACATTTATAATTTCACACTTTTAATTATTTTAAACAAAATGATATTATGGTCATTTATTAGCTATAATTATACACCAACCATCTTGCTTAATCTCCATGAAATAGTCAACTGCGACAGATAGAATGAGATGGGGAGTAATATTATGTAATATTGATACGGCTCTAAAAATCCATACGTGATATACGTAGGTATTTATGGTAAGCGACCTCATTTCCTGGAAGGAGCATTTCTTCTGGGAGCTGAACGAGCTGGTTGGTTTCTTCTGAGTTGTGAGCGAGTTGGTTTGAAGAGTAGCGACCTGAAGTATGAGGATGAGTTCTCATATAGGGTCGCGACCTCTTATGCTTGTGTGTTGGCGCTAGCTGCTGAGCTCGGTTAAGGGTTTTATAAATATCAGGCCCAAATGGGCTAATATGGATGGTCTATGGGGTCCCGACGAACTATATGGAAAGAATAACAGGCTCAGGCCTATTCTGGTAATTTAAGCGAGAGATCTATTATTTATGGGAACATAGCATACAAGAGAAATTCTAATTCTAAATCGGTCACGATATTTATGAAATTGTGTTGAGAGAAGGAAACCCTGTCTAGGGGAGCACTTCTCTTGTCTCTATAAAAGGGGTGTATACCTCTCTTTATTTTCTAAGTTGAAATCATTGTTATTGACAGATTGATCTCTTAATTATCTCTCGCACTATCTGAATTAAGTATCGGAGGACCTTCGCCGGGTCTGTCACCTGACTCGGCTGGAGGTGTTGTTTTGCAGGATCGGCTAGATCGCCAGGATGCTTTTTGGAGACTTATCAGGTCGCTGTGACGTCTTTCCATCATTATTCAGGTCGCTGATCTCAAATTTGAGGTTAGTGTCCCCTATTCTTGGTAACCAATCAAGTGGCGCCGTCTGTGGGAAAGAGAGACAACGATTTCTTGAGCAAAAGGCGTGAGAAAATTCACAAACGCATCATGAAAGACAAAAACATACTACCCAGAACCCCAGACTTTGGTTCTGGATCGAACAAACTGAAGAAGAAAAACAAGATGGCGGATATCAATGAAGAAGAACCAGTAAAAGATGGACAAACACCTTCTCAGGCGGAACCGGCAGTTCAGGGTTTGGGTGGCGCACCGCCGCCCTCCCCAAAGCAGCGTAATTGAAAGGAACCGGCAGAAGACTTGGAGGCGAAGACGCCGGAGGTTGTACCACAAAAGGTGGTTCATATTGGGACGAAAGAATGGAAAGATTTACCCAAGGATAAGCCATGTCAAATAAAAAAGGGATTCTTAGATGGGCTTATGGATTTCGTTCCTCTGGAGAGGCAGGAAGAACTGATTAGGTACCTAGCAGGCGAGCTGGGTACTCTGAAAGAGAAGGCTGATGGACCGAATGGCGAGCAGGAAGAAAAATCGGCAACCAGGAAGACAAAACAAAGCGGAAGGTCTCTGTCTAGGAGATCTTCTCATGGGAGGAAAGGCCGGAGTAAACGAAAACATGAGAATTCTTCCAGCTCTACCTCATCCACGGAGTCCTATATCCGTAAGTATAAACATATGGGGAAAGGGGTGAAGATAAAGCGAAACCATTATAAGCGTAGAGGTCGCCGTCATAGTAGACATACCAGTGAGAGTGGAACACAAACCTCAGGTACGGATGGTGAATCTCGAGACAAGTCGCGCAAGAGTCGGAGCGGGTATCATGAAGGGAATGGTGAGAATGAGGTGGGGCCAGATAATAAGGCGTTTAGAGAGATGCAGGAGGCCCTGTTAAAATTACAAAAACGAGTGGAAGGAGAGAAGTTCGATGAAGATAATGGGCATCCCTTTTCGGATGATATGTTGCGAGCTACGATGCCTAAGGAGTATAAGGTATTAGAGTTTCAATATCGCGGGATGGCGGATCCAGTAGAGCATTTGCAGCTCTTCGAAAACCAGAGGATGTTACATAGCTATACGGATGCAGTGGCGTGTCGAGCCTTTGTATCTACTTTAAGAGGAATTGCACAAAACTGGTTCTATCAGTTGCCGCGAGGAAAAATTACTAGCTTTCAGGTGTTGCGAGCTGCTTTCTTGAAACAGTTTTCCAGTGTGAGGCAGAATGCGAGGACTGCAAAATCGTTTTTTATTATGGTGCAGCGATCTGACGAAATGTTGAAGCAATACGTCAACAGGTTTACCAGTGCCACACTGGAGGTACCCACTGCTACAGACGAGATGAAGGCGGGAGCTTTACACCAAGGATTGAGGAGAGAGGACTTACACAAGTCGTTGGTAAAGAAGGAGGCACGAACATATGATGAGGTTCTGGAAACATGCCATAAATATATACAGGTGGAGGAGGCAGAAGAGGAGCATCGAGGGAAATTTGGCAAGGAGGTCGCCGACACAGGAGGCAGTATTCCAAGAAGGAAGATCAGAAGAGAGCCGAGAAGGATAGTGCGCGGGCTCTAACCCCAGGCCCTCTGATGAGGGAAAAGCCGGAGATAGATATGCAAAACTGGAGGAATGAGGATTTTACACCACTGGCCTATCCGCGAACTAAGGTTTTTACTATCATGGAGAGCTTGATACCTAATGACATCAAGTGGCCAGAAGATCGCACACCGCTCCATACTAATACCAAGTCTGATTTCTTTTGTTTATTTCATAACAATTTGGGCATTTCACGGAGAGGTTCAGGCATCTTAGGGAGGAGATCGAGAGGCTCATAAATGTCGGACACCTAAAAGAAGTTATTTATAAGGATAGAGAGCCAAGGGAACCGAGACAACCATTACCTCCACCACCACCAAGGGACCCATCCCAGGATCAGGTCGCGAGGAAGCCACAACAAGGAAATCAGAGGCATAATGGCCCAAGAAGAAATAAAGGGAGGATAAGCATGATCTCGGGTGAACCAACGGATGGTGACACCAACAATGCACGGAAGAAGCATATTAACTCAGCTCGTCCGGGAACGTGGGAAGTCGCTTGTGTGAGTCGACGACCTCAGATGGTTGGGCCAGTAATCTCTTTTGGTCCTAATGAGCGACGCGGGCTGCAAGAGGATCATAATGATGCATTGGTAATCGAAGCTGAGGTGGCGGGGTATGAGGTCGGCAGGATCTTTGTGGATAATGGGAGCTCAGTAAACATAATATATACAGATTTTCTTGAGCAAATGAAGTTGGAAACCAAGGTGCGACATGTGAATACACCTATATATGCGTTTAATGGGGCACAGGTGATTACAAAAGGAGAGTTGACACTGACAGTGATATTGGGGAAGGATGAGTTGCAAGTAAGAAGGAATTTAAAGTTTTTGATAGTCCGGGGGAGGTCGGCATATAACCCTATATTAGGCTGACCTGCCCTAAACGCATTCCAGGTAGTAACATCGACCTATCACATGAGTATCAAGTATCCAGTGGGAGATAGAGTGGGAGAAATTATTTCTGAACAACAGGTTGCAAGATCGTGTTATCAAATAACGGTAAGGAAATGGTTAATTGAAACAAGCATGGAAGGGATGATGATTTGCCAGAAGGGGTACTTAGTGCGAAGAAGGTGAAAGAACAGGAAAACTCTGTTCGGCCACATGAGGAATTGATAGAGATTTTACTAGAGGAAGGTCGCCCGAAGTACACTACGAAAGTGGGGACCTTGATGGCTGAGACACTGAGGGACGAGCTAGTGAAGTTATTGAAGGAATTTTGGGACATCTTTGCTTTTGGGGACGGAGATTTAACAGGAGTGTTACCCGAGGTCGCGCAGCATCATTTAAATGCGGACCCAGAGGCGAGGTCAGTCAAACAAAAAAGGAGGCATTTTGGGCCTGAGTTGGACAAGGTAATCGAGGAGGAGGTGCAGAAATTATTAAAGGCCGGCTACATTCGTGAAATTCAAATTCCTGAGTATTTATCTAATGTCATGATGGTGCCAAAACCGGAACAAAAGTGGAGAATGTGCGTGGATTTTCGCGATCTGAATAAAGCATGTCCAAAGGATCATTATCTTTTGCCGCGAATTGATCAGTTGGTGGGTTCAACCTCGGGGCGCTTCACAGGGGTATCACCAAATACCTCTTGCAAAGGAGGATCAGCCCAAGGTGAGCTTTGTTACTTCTACGGGGACTTATTGTTTTATATCCATGCCCTTCGATCTGAAGAATGCTTGGGGCGACCTACCAGAGGCTGGTGGATCGAATGTTCAAAGACATGTTGGGGTCCACTATGGAAGTCTACGTTGATGATATGTTTGTCAAAAGCAAGAAAGCAGAATCCCATGGGAGGATTTGAGGAAAACATTTATTATACTGAGGCAGTACGGGATGAAGCTTAATCCAAAGAAATGTGCGTTTGGTGTGCGGTCTGGAAAGCTTTTGGGGTACATGGTGATGGAAAGAGGGATTGAAGTTAATTCAGAAAAGGTGGGAGCTGTTTTGGAGATGCCACACCCTCGAACGGTATGGGACATGCAGGTACTTACAGGCCGCATTGAGGGTCTTAGCCATTTTATTTCTAGGTTGGCAGAGAGGGGTGTCCCATTTTTTAGGGCATTTCGGAAAGGATCCAAGTTCGAGTGGACAAAGGAAGCAGCGGAGGCATTTGAGAAACTGAAGAAGTATCTGGCTGAAATACAACTATTGACTAAGCCGATGCCTGGGGAAGACTTGATCTTATATATATCAGTTGGGGAGGTCGCAACAAGCTCGGTGCTGATCAGAAGATGCGGGCACGCAAAAGCCTATTTATTATATCAGCAGGATGCTGCGGGGTGCTGAACTGAGTTATTCCGAGCTTGAGAAAGGGGGTTTCGCGTTAATTTGTACAGCAAGGAAATTGCGGCCATATTTTTTGAGCCACAGGGTGAAGGTGCGTACTAATTTTACTCTCAAGCAGGTCCTGAGTAACCCAAATGTGTCGGGAATATTGGTGAAGTGGGTTGGGGAGTTGAGCGAGTATGATGTGGTGTACGAACCGAGGGTAGCTATCAAAGCGCAGGTGTTAGCGGATTTTTTGCAGGAGATGGTGCGCCCATCTGATTCAAGTGAGGAGGTAAAGGCATGGATGTTGCACACTGATGGCTCGACTATGGTATCTGGAGCAGGGCTGGGTATTGTGTTAACCAATCCGGAAGGAGAAAATTCGGAGTTCGCAATTAAGTTGGGATACAAAGCATCTAACAATGAGGCTGAGTATGAAGCTGTGTTTCAGGGTGTGAAAATGGCGAGCAAGCTGGGAGCAAGAAAGGTATGGGTGTACACGGATTCCCAATTAATAGCTCATCAGTACGACGGTTCCTTCGAGGCTAAGGAGGAATACATGGCGATATACTTAAATAAATTGCGGGAAGAGGTAGCGTGCTTTGAGGAGTTTAAACTAGAACACTTGCCGCGATCTGAAAATACTCGGGCAGATCAGCTCGCTCGGATAGCAGGTGCACTGGGACTTGTGATACTCAGAAAATCACGTTGATGGAGTTGAGTCATAGTAATGTGGAAAAAGGGAAGAAGGTTATGGAGCTCGAAGTTAAAGATGATTGGCGTACACCTATCTGGGATATTCTACTTAAGGCAAAGGAGGGTGCAGAAAGATTGACAACAAAGGAGACTAAGACAGCGACTCGTTTTTTTGTGATAAACGAGAAATTATACAAGAGGTTGCACTTCGAACCTTTTTTGAAATATTTGGCTAAGGAGCGGGGGGTGGAAGTGCTGAAGGAGATGCATGAAGGATACTGCGGGGATCACGCTAAGGGAAAAGCGTTGGTTGGCGTGACATTGCGAGCTGGCTTCTTTTGGCCAGGAATGAGAGGTATGGCTAGCGATCTGGTAAGAACGTGTAAGGAGTTCCAAATGCATGCTCCGGTTATTCATATACCGACCGAGGAGACTCGCCGTGCCCGTTTGCACAATGGGGGATCGATATTGTGGGACCTTTTCCAAAGGCCCCGGGCAATAAAGAATATCTGGTGGTGTGATTCGAGCTTTTGTGTGTGCCTACTTTATAAATAATTGTCAGAAATCTAATAGCTCGCCCGCAAAATAACGGGATCGCGTGTAGGTTTGACAAGCTTAACTCGAGTCGTCTCTCAAGGACTGACGTTCGAAGTTTTTTTAATGTTTGTTTAATCACAATGTTTAACACGAGAACTTATATAAATTGTGTTTTTGAAAATTATCAACTAAGAAATTAAAAAGCATTAACTAATTATTTTAAACTAACTAATTTATTCTAATTAATTAACTAAAACTTCAAACTAAATTATCTAAGAATTATTAATCTAGGGATTTTTTAAAGCAAAAAAATTCTAAATCTATCATGCATGAAATGCTACGATTTAAACTAAACATGTGATTCTCAAGAACAATAAGATCAATCTCAAAATTCTCAAGCAATAACATAGCAATAACCAATTATCAACTAATTATCAAAACTAAAGAGATAATTAAATTAATCATGAACAAATCATCACCAAGCATGAACAAGAGAATAAACGCAGCGACTAATTAATATTAAAAATAAAATTCTAAGGTTCAAAGGCTCAGCGATTCAACGGTTCAAACGATTCGAAATAAATTAACGAAACTAGAAATTCAAATGAAATAATTAAACATAAATTATCTAGAATTAAACTAAGAATAACTAGAGTTTAGAGAACTTATTAAGTAGCTAAAGGTGCTGAAATTGCTCTGAAAATCCGGGTTGTAGATGGTTGATCTTGGTCGAGAAATCGGAGTTTGAACGAACGTCTTCGTCTTGGTGCTTCGGGCCTTGAATCTTCGACTTAGATCTTTAAAATATGTTGTAGGTTATTGAAAATAGGTTTCTCAACCCTAGGTAAGTGTCTTGGGTCTTGGTTTTTTTTCTTTAATCCGAAATATGAAGGGTTTATATAGTTATTTGATGACTTGGCGCACAAGAAACCCTAAAAATCACGAAACTGGACCATCGCGTCGATGGTGCATCGACTGACGCGCGCTGATGCTTGGCGTCGCTGCTGCCTAGGTGTGAGCGTCGGCTGGGAGGGTGCATCGACTGACGCGGGCTTGCATCGACGCTTCAGAGAATTGCGTCGACCTTGCGTCGAATGACGCCCCTTCAATCGACGCTTCAGAAGGTTGCGTCGACCTTCCTTCGACTGACGCCCCTTCAATTGACGCTTCAGAATGTAGCGTCGGCAGTGCGTCGGCCTTGCGTCGACTGACGCGGATCATGGCTCGCATCGACGGAGCATCGACGCTCGCGTCAGTCGACGCGACAGAGCGTCTGTCTCCGTTTCTCGATCTTTTGCTATTCGTTTCACCGGAAAGCTTGTTCTTCTATTCTTGAACATCGAACTTCATCTTTACGTGCTAAACTCTTTCGGTTACTTAGCTGTAAAGTGAAAAATCACAAATAATCACTTATTTGCATAAATCTAGGTCAAAAAGCGGTAAAATAAGCTGAGAGTACAAGTATACGAATTAAAGCTTAAACTACCCAACTTATACCAAAAACAAATAGAAAAATAAACTAAAATACTAATTAAAACCAAGACAAATTCGTGCTAATCAACTACCCCACACTTAATTGGTTTGTTCGTCCTCGAACAAACGATAGTTTCAAAGTACAACAAGAGTGAAAATCAGTTCAAGCAACGAGTCGTGCTATGGTACATACATAATTTTGAAAATATAGATACGAGTAACACAACGTCAAACACTCTACCCTTATTACATTGTCGCTCCAAAATCAAATTCATGCATCCTCTCAAAAGGGTAATATATAGGGGTGTTCGCTCAAATCACTCAAGTATTTCCTGCATGGGACGTGTATACACTCAAATCATTCAAATACAAGCACAATAAACAAGAACCGAAAATCAATCTCTTCTCAACCGCAAATTAAGTGTGCTGTCAACACTAAGAATCAGAAAAGGTCTTTACGGGTTGTAGTGTAAGGCTCTTTGGACGGGTATGGAATATTTAAGTCGTGTGGCTAATCGCTCACTCAAACTATTCTAATCACGAAGCAAATTGCTTCACCTCGTACAAAAGAGAAACCTTACTAAACACTCATAACGTAGCCTTTATACATAGGCTATTTTTCAACTCGAGACTCTAAAACCGACTTGTAGCTCAAATCACTTAAACAAAATTGAAGCTTAAGATATGCTTCGTAACACAACTCTTCCCTTTAAACATTAGGCTTCATAATAAAATAAACAATAAAACACAAGCCTTTATTAGTGCGCAGGCAATGACTAAACACGAATCAACAAGACTCACCATCCCCTTTTTTTATCCCCTTATTATAACTTTTTATGGGGTCGTTTTTTTTTTTAATTTTTAGGATGGTGGTCCTAAATTACAATAATTCATAAATTCCTAACAAAAATTTCAAAACACTAATAACCAATAAAAATAGCGAACTCCTACCCCACGCTTTTAATGGGTTAGTAGGGGTCGACTCAATAAAATCACTCAAGGCTAAAGGCATGGATTATTTGGCTATGAGGAGCTCATTCGCAATTTATAGTGGATAAAATATATGGATATGGCCGGAATACGGTTTTTTCTGTGCCTTAACCTCATTTTCAAAGTCAACTACACACAGCGGTATCAAAGAGATATCAAGACTGAAACTTATTCACGCACATGCAAATATGATAATCACTCAGGCTACTTACAYGCTTTTTGCATGAAAAAGTWTTGAATTGACGCTGCTTTTAAGGTTTCGCGAAATCAATTGCGTCCAAGTACCGTTTTACAAATATATAATAATAATTTTGAAAAAAATTATGCACTTATGCACGCTCAAAAGACAAAAATCTCAAATCATACTTAGCTAACCTTGACAGGCAAGCCATACAAACACAATACAGCGCAGAAATAGTGATCAATCACGTAAAATTTACACTACAAACCCACGAAAATTTTTAAATTTGCACAAATTTCAACTATAATTCACACTCAACCATCCCCCCCTTTAAAAATGTGGCAAACTCCTGATTGCCATAAATAAAAAGAAAATAAAAACAAGTGAAATAAGAAAACATCCATGAAAAATCGATAGTTGAGTTCCTCCAAAAGGTGCTTGTGCAATAATCTCTCGTCTTAAATTGCGTGACTGGAATTGTCTTGAATAAAAACCTACAAAAATAAAATCAATAGTAAAAGCAAACTCACTAATATTTTTGGGATTTTTAAAAATTTCCAATTTTTTTTGGTTTTGTATTTTTAATTATTTAAGAAAAAGTAAATAAAAATTAAATTTTGATCAATTGAATCGCGCCAATGCCCGGTGGCATATCAGTTGGAATTGAATTGGCCGGATTGCGGCCTAATGTCGTAAATGGCTGGATTGCAGCTCATCGAAAGGTTGCTGGACTGTGGCTAATATGGGTCGGATTGCGACCTCGATCGGTGGTCACGAATTTCTGCGCGCAACGGTAGTTCAGTGTGGCAATCGCTAGTGACTAGCGATAGCCTCTAACGGTGAGGACTAGCGGTAGCTAGTAATGATGAGTGCTAGCGGTAACGGTTTCCGCTAGCTTACCGCTAAGTCTCCAGTTTTGGCTAAAATTTTGAACTTTCTGCACATTAACACACACATAAACGTACCACGGCAATTGACATAATTAAAACAAAAATAAACTAAAAAAATCAAAATAAAAATTAAAGAAAAACTAACGCTTGGGTTGCCTCCCAAGAAGCGCAACATTTTACGTCGCATGCTCGACGCGTTTCAACGATCAATACTAGACTTGCGGTGGATCACCTAACTCCACCATGTCACTCGCTTGAAACTCCTTCTCAAAAGTTTCGTTGGGGTCCATAATCGCAAGGTCCGCTCCAATGTCACGAAAATCAATACCAAATAGCTCGGCTACCTCCTCCCTGCTAAGAAAATCATTGTCGTCCTCGACGTTCATGTCGTCCAAAATCATTATGCTCTTAAGCTCTCAGACGCATGCATCTACCGGGTCAACAAACGAACATTCTTCTTCATCCATCAATGGCGCAGGGCAATTATTCACATCTCGCAAAGAAAAAGTAACCGTCTCTCCCAAAACAGACATGCTCATCCTCCCTTTGTTCACATCAATCACCGCATGGGAGGTAGACAAAAATGGACGGCCTAAAAGAATAGTATGCCCCTTGTTCTCACTCGACATCTCTCCAACATCTAAAACTACAAAATGAACTGGTATTATTAATTCACCTACTTTCACCAAAACGTCTTCTACAATTCCTAATGGTTGGCGAATTGAACGATCCGCTAATTGGAGATGCATCCTTATCGGCTTCAATGGTCCTAAATCAAATTGCTTATAAAGGGAATGTGGCATTAAGTTAATTCCCGCACCGAGATCAAGCATTCCACGCGCTTGTTGCCCATTCTCCAATGTAATATTGACACAAAAGCTTCCAGGGTCCTTCTCCTTCGTAGGTAGTGGTTCCTTGCATAATGCACTCACCTCCTTCGTTAGAGGAATGTATTGATTTATCTCCGAACGCCTATGTCTTGTAGCAAGCTCCTTGAAGAACTTCACATATGCCGGCATTGTTTTGATCACATCCAAAAGAGGAAGGTTGATGTTGACGTTCTTCAGCAAGTTGTAAAGCTCCATGAACTTCTTATTTTCTTTTGCTGGTCGAAGGCGGCTTGGAAATGGAACTTTTTCGACTATCGGCGAAGTGAGAGCTTTGTTTGTGAGCTTCCCCTTCAAAGATCTCGGAATGTAAGGGTTTGGTGTCTTATGCAATTATTCCATCGGCTTGGATTCATCTCCCTTTGGCGATGCTGGTGTTGGACTCTCCGTCAGCTCTTCATCCCCTCCGTCATTTATCTCGACTCCATTATCGATCACTTTTCCACTGATGCTGGTGCGTCGACGGTGCGTCGACTGACGCGCGCTAATGCTCGTCGTCGTTGCTACCTGGGTGTGCGCGTCGGCTGGGCGGGTGCGTTGACTGACGCGGGCTTGCATCGACGCTTCAGAGAATTGCGTCGACCTTGCGTCGACTGACGCCCCTTCAATCGACGCTTCAGAAGGTTGCGTCGACCTTGCATCGACTGACGCCCCTTCAATCGACGCTTTAGAATGTAGCGTCGGCAGTGCGTCGGCCTTGCATCGACTGACGCGGATCATGGCTCGCGTCGACGGAGCGTCGACGCTCGCGTCAGTCGACGCGACAGAGCGTCTGTCTCCGTTTCTCGATCTTTTGCTACTCGTTTCACCGGAAAGCTTGTTCTTCTATTCTTGAACATCGAACTTCATCTTTTACGTGCTAAACTCTTTTGGTTACTTAGCTGTAAAGTGAAAAATCACAAATAATCACTTATTTGCATCAATCTAGGTCAAAAAGTGGTAAAATAAGCTGAGAGTACAAGTATACGAATTAAAACTTAAACTACCCAACTTATACCAAAAACAAATAGAGAAATAAACTAAAATACTAATTAAAACCAAGACAAATTCGTGCTAATCATGGTGACAGTTGATTATTTCACAAAGTGGGTGGAGGCCGAAGCGGTCACGGGTATAAGCGAGCAGCATATGATGTATTTTATCTTTAACAATATATTTTACAGGTTTGGTGTGCCACGAGTGTTGGTGTCTGATAATGGAACCCAATTTAACGGACAGAAAATTCGAGATTGGTGCAAGGAGATGGGGATGAAGCAACGATTTGCTTTTGTGGCGCATCCCCAAACTAATGGGCAGGTTGAGGTTACTAACCGCATCATTGTGTAGGGTCTTAAGTTATGATTGGAGAATGCAGGTGGGATGTGGAAAGAGGAGCTCGCATTGGTCTTGTGGGCTTATCAACAAATCCCCAAACTTCTACGGGGGAGTCACCATTTAGTTTGGTTTACCGGATGGAAGCGGTTATTCCAGGAGAGATAATAAGTGGATCGCAGTGCTTGACAGCTTTTAATGTGGAGGAAAATAAAAGGCTAGCTCGGGAGCAATCGAAATGATCGATGAGATACGAGATAAGGCTGCGGCTCGGGTCGAACATTATAAACAAAGGATACAGGCTGCTTTTAATAAACGAGTCAAGCATCACTGTTTTCAGGTTGGTGATTTGGTATGGAGGTGGGTTGATGCATTGCGTATGACTAGGAAGCTGGAGCCAAATTGGGTTGGGCCATTCAAAGTGGTGAAAGTGTTACGAGGAGGAGCATATATACTTGAAGATGCAGAAGGAAAAGTTCTACCTAGGAGCTGGAATGTGTATCATTTAAAGAAATATTACGCCTAGAGGGCGGGCTGGTGACGTTTTACCCTTCGGGGCGGTTATGGTGTTTTACCCTTCGGGGCGGATTGTGTGTTTTACCCTTCGGGGCGAATTGTGTGTTTTACCCTTCGGGGCGGTTGTTTCATTACCTTTCGGGGCGGGCTGTGTACGTTTTACCCTTCGGGGCGGTATGGTGTTTTACCCTGTGGGGCGGGCTGTGTACGGTTTACCCTTCGGGGTGGTATGGTGTTTTACCCTTCAGGGCGGATTACCCTTCGGGACAGTTGTTTCATTACCCTTCGGGGCGGGCTGTGTACGTTTTACCCTTCGGGGCGGTGATATGTTTACCCTTCGGGGCGGTCTGTGTGCGTTGTACCCTTCGGGGCGGATGGCTTTTTTCCGATATATAATAAAACTTGGCGAACTACTTTCATGGTTCTTATATGGTTAAAGGGCGTGATCGTGTTGTTTTATATTTGGGAGGGATATGTTTGACTTACATATCTTTGTCGAGTCATTGTTTTATGTTATGAATACTTATGTCTGTGCGAGCTAATATGTTTTGTATGCGAGCTGGTTTTAGCTCTATTGGATTGTTTGTAATTCGTGGTTTGATTATTTTTTGGATCTCATGGTCTTATGGGGATGGGAAGTATGATTGCGATTGGTTATAAATTCGCACGACCTATATTAAACCTATGGGTTTACTTTATAAATGGTTTGGTTTTTTACATGGTTCATGTGTGGGTTTTTACATGGTGTAATTTGTAGGATTATGTATGGTTCAAAAACCGAAGAGCTATAATAGATGAAAAAATAGTTGTTCACATAGATAAATATTATTCATACATGCTGCAAGCATAGATACAGGTTCTAAAGTGAGCAACAAGCCCTCAGGTCGTGCTCGGTCCAAATGCAGGAACAATGTTCTCCAGGGGCGTATCCAACTCAGCAGAGAGCTTGGCCGACAGTACAGCTCGACCTTGGCAGGATAACCACCACTCAGCCTCAATCGGTTGGTTTATGTCGCCCTTGAAGGTGCTAAAGGTAGGCAACATATCGATGATGGCTGGCACGTTGGGGTTATATGTGACGTTTAGCGCCGCGACCTGACTTTTGATTATTTCGGCGGCCTTGAAAACCCACTCCTGGGCGCCACCAGCCATCTTGCCGAAATATATGGATGGTTTCTTATAGGCTTTCAGCAATTCTTCTCGATATGCGCCCATGAACTTTTTGCCCACTGCACTCGTGAGGAAGGTCCGACGACCTTCAGCTATGCCTCACTCGTGCGCCGCCCGGTTCTGATCCTTTTGATTTTGCACTTTAAGTTCTTCGACCTGACTAGCTTCATTTCTGACCTCAGTCCCCAAACAAACCGTCTCGTCCTTCAGGCTGTTGACTTGGCTCTTCAGGATTAATATTTCTTATTCTTGAGCTTTCAGCAGGTGATTCACGCCATCCAGCTCTCCTTGAGTAAGGGATAGTTGCCGCAATTGTTGCTCAGTTTGTGCGGTCAGCTCATCGCACATTCTTTGGAGCTCGCTCTCCGCAGATCGAGCCATCAATTCCTCAGACAGCTTGGCGACCAGGGGATTCAGCTATGTCATGAAATTGTGTAAGGTTTTGCAAATATTATAATGATGAGAAAAGTTCAAGTAATCATCTGTTTGGTTATCCGCTCATTAAGGAAGGCCTGGATTTCTTTGGCGTTGTCGCACTGGGCCAATCCTTTTCCCAGGTCAGGCGAGCTAGTGGAGGTCATAGCGTAGGTCTTACGGAGGCGACGACGTTTTTGGCCAGTAGAGCTTGGACTCTTGGCAGCGAGCTGGAGAGGACGTTTCCCCTTTCCTTTTGAGGATTTTTGCACCAAATGTATCTCCTCCAGGTCATCCTCTTCTTGATCGGCCTCTGTCCCAAAGTCTTGGTTCAACACTTCGTCTACGTCGATTGGAGGAAGAGGCGCTGAGATAATGGCGGGCTGAGGATTGGGTAGCTCTGTGACTTCCTCAAAGCTCGGTGAAGTGTACCTATTGACAAACGCAACTGCAATAGCAAAGTGGTGTTATTATTCAGTTATAACAATGAAGGATGATGTAAAGTCATAAAACATGGGAGACCTACCGAACTCTGATTTGGTCAGGGCAAGATCTGGGTCGACGGGGCGAGAGTCGATGCCTACATAACGAAAAACTTTGGATCGGCTGGTGAGTAGCACCACGTCGAATGGGCGCTTACTTCACTCCGCAATCTGGAAAGAGTATCTTTTGTATAAAATGGGTAAGTGTTGGGGATTAGAAAGTTTGGTTAGTTTTGGGGTGTGGTATTGCAGCTCGGTTGGAAAGGGCCATTCCTCCGTATTGTGAATGAAGAAGAAATTCTTCCTCCATTCAGGAACTTTATTGGAGAGGTTTATTAAAAAGCGGAACTTGCCCGTGCGGGTAGAAAGGTAAAAATAATTTTGTTGATATTTTATTTAAGCAAAATTGGAAAAAACCTGGGTCAGGTTGGGTATTGTAGTATTTACATAGTATAACATACCCCGCCATAAATCTCATAGAGTTGAGGGTCAATTGTAGAGGGGAAACTTTATACAGGCGGGAGATCTCGATGTATAATTGATGAGGTGGGAACCTGAATCCCGACCTGAGTAGCTCATCGAAAAGGGTGATGTTGTGGGGGGAAGGTTTCATGGGGTCTAAGTGAAGAATATCTGGCAGAATCATTTTCGCGGTCTCTGGGAGGTTAAGGGTTTGTTCGAACTCTTCAAGTTTTTCAAGGTCAGGGAGTAGCCAGTAATTGTCCTTAATTTCTTTGGCGGTGAAGGACGAGGGAGGTAGGTCGACAGCATTTATGGAGCGAGCTACAGTCACTGGGTTTTCCAGGAAGTGCTCGCAAGGCGGTGGGTTCGTATGCTTAGCTACAGGGATGCCTTCTGGTATATTTACAAGGGCCAAGGGGACGGAAGAAGGGTCTTCGGATATATTTTCTAGAGAGGTTGGGGATTGGAGTGAGCCCTAGTCTGGGCTTCTAACTCCGACCAGCTGACGTCGCCTTCTGGCTCGTCGCGAAGGCCGGAGGGGGAAGGGGGCTATTTTCATCTTCGCTTGAAAACATAAGGGTTTTCGATGGGGTTTGAATCAGCGGAAATGCTAGAATTTTGGGAATTAGGGTTGGGGGATGCTAATTGCATCATCAATCAGAAAATACAGGGGGAGGGAAATAGCAGAAAACACAACTCAGCAGATGCAACAAATATATGATAGTCAATTCGAAATTATTGAAAGAGGGGAGGATTTAGGGACTTACACATTTTTGGTATCCTGGAGGTCGGCGATGGGCGGTGAGCTGTTGATAATTTTCTAAAGATCTAGGAGTGGGCGAGTTTTGTTGCAGAGAGAAAATGGTAAAGTGACGAGGGAGGGGAGATGAAGGAGCTTTTGTTAGGCGGCGTGAAAGCTGATGGGGACAGGTAGGAGTGGGAAAGTTGGTAGGGTTTCAAGGAATGTTTTTGGCCTTTTGTTTTGGGCCCACCGTTTTATTATACTATGAGAAAATGGAGGAGTGACACGTGCCCGACACGCTGTCAGGCTGCATTTAATGAAACTTAAAAGGGACATGATGGGTAAGGAGAGACGTGTTTTGACTTTTTGGGCTGTTTATGATTACGTTTTCTCAGATTGTTGTGCCTGATTACAACTAGAGGTCGTGTGGAAGTAGCTTTATGGTTATTAGGTCGTCAAGTATGGGGTCTGGGGACTCGACCTGGGGATTCGCAAATCTCTTCATCAAGGAGGACACTCTTCTTGAAGGACGAGCGAGATGATCTTTTTGGAGGTCGCGGTCTTATCTGGTAACTTTTTATGGGATGATTGGTATTAAAGCTCGGTGTGACGAGCTGGGGTATTCTATAATATGGTTTAGTAAGCTGAACAGGGTGATTTAATTATGTTATGTTTTTGGTGGTTGTGATCTTTTAGCGCTCTATTTTACATGTCCTAACTGATTTCGTACCTCAATCAGCTAGAACATGGGGGACTAGCTGATACGGCACTAAAAATCCATACGTGATATACGTAGGTATTTATGGTAAGCGACCTCGTTTCCTGGAAGGAGCATTTCTTCTGGGAGCTGAGCGAGCTGGTTGGTTTCTTCTGGGTTGTGAGCGAGATGGTTTGAAGAGTAGCGACCTAAAGTATGAGGATGAGTTCTTATATAGGGTCGCGACCTCTTATGCTTGTGTGTTGGGCACTAGCTGCTGAGCTCGGTTAAGGACTTTATAAATATCAGGCCCAAGTGGGCTTATATGGATGGTCTATGGGGTCCCGACGAACTATATAGAAAGAATAACAGGCCCAGTCCTATTCTGGTAATTTAAGCGAGAGATCTATTATTTATGTGAACTTAGCATACAGGAGAAATCCTAATTCTAAGTCGGTCACGGTATTTATGGAATTATGTTGAGAGAAGGAAACCCTGTCTTGGGGAGCACTTCTCTTGTCTCTATAAAAGGGGTGTATACCTCTCTTTATTTTCTAAGTTGAAATCATTGTTATTGATGGATTGATCTCTTAATTATCTCTCGCACTATCTGACTTAAGTATCGGAGTACCTTCACCGGGTCTGTCACCCGACTCGGCTGGAGGTGTTGTTTTGTAGGATCGGCTAGATCGCCAGGATGCTTTTTGGAGACTTATCAGGTCGCTGTGACGTTTTTCCATCATTATTCAGGTCGCTGATCTCAGATTTGAGGTTAGTGCCCCTTATTCTTGGTAACCAATCAAGTGGCACCGTCTGTGGGAAACAGAGACAACGAGTCCTTGAGCGAAAGGCGTGAGAAAATTCACAAACGCATCACGAAAGACAAAAACATACTACCCAGAACCCCAGACTTTGGTTCTGGATCGAACAAACTGAAGAAGAAAAATAAGATGGCGGATATCAATGAAGAAGAACCAGTAAGAGACGGACAAACACCTTCTCAGGCGGAATCGGCAGTTCAGGGTTTGGGTGGCGCACCGCCGCCCTCCAAAAAGCAGCGTAATGGAAAGGAACCGTCATAAGACTTGGAGGGGAAGGTTGTACCACAAAAGGTGGTTCATATTGGGACAAAAGAATGGAAAGATTTACCCAAGGATAATCCATGTCAATCAAAAAAGGACTCTTAGATGGGCTTATGGATTTCGTTCCTCTGGAGAGGCAGGAAGAACTGAATAGGTACCTAGCAGGCAAGCTGGGTACTCTAAAAGAGAAGGCTGATGGACCGAATGGCGAGCAGGAAGAAAAATTGACAACCAGGAAGATAAAACAAAGCGGAAGGTCTCTGTCTAGGAGATTTTCTCATGGGAGGAAAGGCTGGAGTAAACGAAAATATGAGAATTCTTCCAGCTCTACCTCATCCACGGAGTCCTATATCCGTAAGTATAAACATAGGGGGAAAGGGGTGAAGACAAAGCGAAACCATTATAAGCGTAGAGGTCGCCGGCATAGTAGACATACCAGTGAGAGTGAAACACAAACCTCGGGTACGAATTGTGAATCCCTAGACAAGTCGCGCAAGAGTCGGAGCGGGTATCACGAAGGGAATGGAGAGAATTAGGTGGGGCCAGGGAATAAGGCGTTTAGAGAGATGCAGAAGGCCCTGTTAAAATTACAAAAACGAGTGGAAGTGCCCGATGAGAGGTGGGGCCTAGGCGCGCATGGTCTTTTTGTTAGAGTAGAGTGCCCGATGTTCCAATTAGATTGGATTTCATTCTACTTGTATAATGATGATATTGGAAATTATATTAATAAAGGCATTTTTCTTTATCTTATATTTTCACTTTTATTATAATTGCACGTATGATAAAGTCCTTAAACCAATTTAAACTATGGATGGCAATCATGGAACATGTCTCTAAGGTTTCGGTCTTAAACATGTTCTAAGTCAATGAGATTTTCGAGATAGGACATTGAATAGCCCGGTAAGACTCGCGCATATGATGCATGCTTGTAAGAGAAGGATGTTGCATTCCATTAACATCAGCGTTGTGACGCGAGTGCATATATGTGAATGATTGTTGGAGAACAAGTTCATTGAACATGACCCGATGGAAATTCTTAACTGGAAGATTTGTCTGTCGAATAAGAATTTCCATATTGCAGTAGTACATGATTAATCATTTGACTTGAGGTACGGTGGTAGCCTTGTGCACATCATGCAATGCTTATATTTATCTTTTGGTTGATTGACAATCGTAAATGGGTATTTTGGGTATTGTATCGATGTGCATGGAGGTTTGTCTATAACCAATATAGAATTCGATACTTGTCTATGGACAAGAGAGTATCCTGTGAATTTTCATAGTTCGTGATTCAAAGACCTTGGCCAGGGCACGATTAATATTGATTCATAAATGAATTACTTAAACTTGAAATGAAATCACAGTTATTAAATCAATTAGGTTTCGACTTATAAATTCATGCCCAAGATTTAATCGGGAAACTAGTTGTCGAAAGGATCGTACATGTATGGACTTGCAATTGAAATAAGTTTGCTCGCTATTTCACCTAACACTGGGTAGTCTTGCTACTTTCTAGATGTTGCCATGATTTGTAGGTTCTTGAAATTAAAGAGTTAATCTCAAGAGAATTAATTAATTTAAATTAATTAATATTATAAATTGTTATTTCTAAACTTACAAAAGTTGTAAGCCTACTGCTAGTGTTAATCGTGAACCTAAAAGGGTCACACAAGATTTTGGTTGTTGACATTTCAAGATTGATAACTCCAATGGTTGGAATAATTAATTAATTTGGATTAATTAAATGAGATTTTAATTTAATTCAATTGATGGATTAAATATTTAATTATATAATTTGATTATGTAATTAAATATAATTTGATTATATAGTATTTTATTTATTTTATTTTATTTAAATATTAAGTTGTAATCAAAAACCTATTTTGCCTTTATTTTCTTTTCTTTTAATCAAATAAAATAAATCTTAATTAATAAGAAATAAAATATCAGTGATAAATATATAAACATAAAATAAATCTTCAAAAATTATAAAGTTAATATAATAATTTATATGATTTTTATATTATTAAATTATAATTAATACAAAATCAATAAACTCGGAGATGAATATAAGAATATAAAATAAATCTTAAAATAATATATATATATATATATATATATATATATAAATATATATGATAAAATCTATTATAAATGAATCTTGAACTCTCTATATTTATATATATATTTTAATATTTTTATTATATTTTTATATTCATAAATAATTCATATTAATTCTTATTGATTATAATTTTATTAATTAGATTAACAGAAAGAGAAAAGAAAAATATAAAAAGAAAAGGGAGAGCAAAACACATTTTTGTCTTTAACTTATTTTGTATAATTATAGAAAATTGATAAGAAAATATAGAATTATACCACTTTAGAAAAAAATAAATTCGAACAAAGCTTTTTTAGACCTTTTTTGATGAATTGGTTAACTTAGTAGATATGATTTGATGATGGCCAATTTAACGTACTTTTTCTCAAATGTGGCCAACATAGTGTACCAAAAATGAAAAAATTTCAAGTTTTTTTTTTTAATTTAATATTTAAATTAAAGAAAAATGATAATAAAATATTGAATCACGCCACGTCAACAAAAAAGCCCGATCGGGCTTTTTTTGTACCATTTTTGATGAATTGGACAACTTAATAGACGTTGTTTGATAATGGCCAATATCGCGTACATTTTCTTGAATGATGGTCAATATAGTGTAACAAAAATGAATTTTTCCCTGCTTGTGTTTATACAAAAGATTTTGTGTATAAAAATATTTTTTCCAAAAATTTAGCAATATTTTTATTTTGTGTAATTACTTTTATTAATTGAAAGAACAATTCTTATGAAATAATGGGTGTAAATTTAATAATAAGCAATGAGTTTTAGTGATTGAAGTTATTGATTTTGTGAGGGGTAATTTTATTATTAAAATCTTCATTCAGTGAAAGGGTAATATAACTAATAATTAAAAAAATATTAACACCAAAGAAACATATAGATGAAACGCTACCGGGCACCAAAAAAGTAAGTCAAATGAAGAATTACCTAGAGCACGTTCGGTCGTGTAGGGATTCGGCCCCCGGAACTTATTTTATTTAATACAAATTGGTCGTGTAGGGGATTCGGCCCTCCGTATCTTTTTCGTATTCAACAAATGCTCACGAGCATCCAAAAGAGAGTCATATGAAGAATTATTTAGAATTTGATTGGTCGTGCAGGGGATTCAGCCCTCCAAACTTTTTTCTTTTTTTTTTTCTTTTGTTTGCCAATTGGTCGTGTAGGGGACTCGCCCCCCGTATCTTTTTCTCCTTTTTTAGTATATATTTTGCACATTATTTTAAAAAAAAGAAACATATAGATGGTGAAAATTACAACGAATATCGTCACATATAAATTCTCAATGTGTCGCCATAAATCTATCTAGTGGCGATAGATTCTGTCACCATATGTTCTTTTTAGATCATCATCAAACATATATCTTTTGTGATAATTATAATATTCGTCACATATTGCTATTCTTTTCATGATAGAACATGTCATAACATTTCATAGTAAATATTGATGCATTGTTTTGTCATTGTAAATATAATTTTTAGTGACGATCAATATTTCGTCACTATAAATCTTTTGTGACAAATTGTATTATATTTGATAACTGTTTAATACAAATTGCGACAATCAGAGCGTCATTATAAGTCAATGAAGATTGTCACTATAATTATATTTCTCAATAAAAGTCAAATATCTTGATGACAAAATAAGGGGTTGTCATTTAAAATGGCAACATACGATGACAATATAGACCTTTAGGTGATAAATGTTCAATTACATTTGTGACAAATTAGTCATCACCTATGAAGCACGGATACTTCTACAAGGATGCCGTACCCGCACCGGATACTTACCAGATACGACACTTCTGCGGTCACGTATCAATACGTACCCATAAAGTGTCAGTGTTTTAAAGAAAATTTTGACCGTCTCAACTCTTGGATTTAATGAATAAAACGTAATAAGAATTTTAATTCATCCTAATATGAAACCACAAATTATGAGAGATAGTACAAATGTTTATAGGTTTCAGGAAAAAAATAAATTATATTTTTTATTGTATATATAAGTTACTTGTTTCATGTATTTTTTAAACTTATCACATTTGAAATTTAAATATTTATGAAATTTTAGTTTTTTTAGTTAATACAACTATATTTCAATATATATATA
>BMAC01000088.1:973517-1003300 GCA_014905375.1 Phtheirospermum japonicum
TTAAAAAAGTTTATTTTTGCCTACTTCAATTTACATTTTAGATTTTTAGTCTTCCTTTTTTTAAGGTTTAATTTTTCATTTTAAGGTTTAATTTTTTATTTTCACATTTAATTTTCTATTTTAGGATCCCGACAAAAATCTATCATTCTACCAGTTATATGTGATGATATGTGTTAGTTATATGTGATGATATGTGTCAGTTATATGTGATGATATATGATAGAAATTTAGGATTTAGAGTTTAATATTCAATTTTGGGGTTTAGTTTTTCATTTTAAGGATTAATTTTCCATTTTTAGGGTTTAGGGTTTAGTTTTTCATTTTATGTTTATTTTTTTAATTTTAGAATTTTAGATTTTAGATTTAGAATTCCAATTATTTGTGATGATATGTACGAGTTATATGATATGTCATTTATATGTGATGATAAATTATATTATAGGATGCAACTTGCACGATGCACCCAAATACACAGTATAATGACTCAGGTTCGAATAAGTGTATGCGAGTAAAAATAAAAAAGAACCGCAAAAATATAATAAAGCTTTCTTAATGTCCGGGTTAGAACCAACGTGAGAAAGAAACTGAAGCCACGCCTCTGCAACTTGGTCCTTGAACAATTTTAAAATAATAATTAATTTAAAACTTTGGGGCCCCACAAAATCTCGGCCCTGAGGCACTCGCCTCATGGGACTCATGGACGGGCCAGCCTTGTCCACTTTGGTGGACGTGAGCCCGGGATTTGAATCCAGGCCTGCGTTATATCCGCTGTTGGTCTGACGATTACATCCCAAGTGCCCAGGCCGAATCAATTTATCACATAACTATCCATGGTGTTAAATTACCATTTTACCCCTGAGACCGAAAAAAATCTACCAAATATTCCCCTCTTACAACATAGATTTAAATCCGCACTATCTATATAATGACGACATTTGTACGGGCTCGCAGTGAAACCCTAGTTCCAGGTAATCTCCACAACAAGGTAAAATCTTGGCCATTTTTTCTACCTTCCGTAATCAAATCGTGGGTTACCGTCAGTCAAACCCATCGACATTCATCCATGGTGCAAGACTTGGCCATTCCCTGGGTTTCTATGTTCTGAGTCCTTCTCGACTGCTGCAGTGTCGTTGTGCAATTGGATTCAATTTATTTGCTGAACTATGTTTTTTGTTTTGCAGTGTATCTCCCGTTACAAAAGTCACAATTACACCCGCACCGGTGGGGCCAGGCAATCGACACAGCCACCCGAAACCCTAGTGCCGCTCGGTCGACAAACCAATGTGATTTTTCTTTGCCTTCCCTCTTTCCCATGCCAGTGCTACAAACTTCTTATTTTTGTTGGTATCAATTTGTGGGGGTGGGGGGGATCGTAATTATTATAATCACTAGGTTCTCTAATTTCAAATTATAAGTCACCTCGTGCAATTGTGGTATTATAGTCGCAATAGTGATTTGCTTTTCTCTCGCAGTGTGTCGTGCGGTGGATGCTGATCTCGTTGCGAGTGTAGTGCGATTCGAGTTGTGGAGTGTTGTTCCAGGTAATCTCTGAATATAGAGTCGATGAAAATTTATAGGGAAACGTTTGATATGTTTTGTTGATTGTGCGTGTGCGAGCTTAAGTGTTATGTGTTTGATTTGGGCATAAAAATTACAGTGTGTGAAATTTGTTAGTTTGTGAGAGAATAATTATTTAACACCAATTAGTCGTCCCAGGAATGTTGAGAGGTACTTGTTTTGACTGTTAGTTGGTAGATACTTGACCTGTAGCGGCAAGTTAATTTAGTGCTAGATGACATGCTTTTTGTGAATCGTTATTTGTACCACTTCGACTGGCTGTTGTCCCTACAATTATTTGAGCATGAAATTATTTGCCAATTGTTGTCTTCTTTGAAATGTCGTTCCACGGGGTGCATGTTTGTGCAAAGACTGTAACTAGTATAGTATTGAACCCGTTGTTAACCAAATTTGCCAGCGATTGTTACTTTGTGGCTCATATCGAACAGGAGAAGGGACATATAGTAATTCTGACTGCTTTGTTTAGAATATTTTTTATGATATCATGCTAATTCAATGTTTTATTACCTGCACCACTAT
This sequence comes from Phtheirospermum japonicum, assembly GCA_014905375.1. Classification (NCBI taxonomy): domain Eukaryota; kingdom Viridiplantae; phylum Streptophyta; class Magnoliopsida; order Lamiales; family Orobanchaceae; genus Phtheirospermum; species Phtheirospermum japonicum. The sequence continues at coordinate 975,615 of BMAC01000088.1, forward strand.
TCGTCCCATAATCGAATAAGAATTCTGCCTTTTAACAGGGATTGCCAAAGTCTCCAAGGACGCCAACCCCCTCCCCCCATCCCACGATTCTGACTGAATTGTTTAATTTCAATTACTGCATAATTTTGTTAGGATTAGCGCCTGGACATAACCTCATATTTAATTAGTCCTAGTAATGAATTTACTTGGTGCGTTATTTATTTAACAGAGTTAGTCCTTGAAGCGCACCAATGGATTGTGTCGAGGCCAACGTCGAAACTACTCTTATAATAGAAGAAGTGTTGAATCTACTAAAACTCTTCTTCACCATGCTAGCTATTTACAAAACATTTATTGTCCACATTCGGCACAAACGTAACAGGACTCTAAGTAGGCCTCGAAGATATCGTTTGTCTGATCGATTACCCGATCGGATAAATCACATGCGGGAACTAATTAGTATTAGTGATAGGGCATTTGTTGAACAATTATGCATGGATAGAAATGCGTTTGCTAGGTTGTGCTATTTACTAAAGCACGTAGGAGGTCTTGCCCAGTCCCGAAACGTGTTGATAAGTGAGAAAGTAGCACTCTTCCTGAGTGTCTTGTCCCATCACAAAAAGAACCATGTTGTGAAATTTGACTTTAAAAGGCCCGGTTGCACAATTAGTAAACACTTCAGATGTGTACTCGATGTTGTCCTAAGACTCCATCCCGTGTTATCGATCCAACCTACTGCACTAGATGACACGTGCACGAACAATAGCTGGAAATGGTTTAAGGTAAATACCTTTAATTGTACAATCCTTTTTTTTTACGGAATAGGTCTTTGACACCATCCGTTTATCGTAAACCATTTATTGCTCCATAATTGCCCGTGGCGACTTGAGCATTGTGTTTTTCGTTGGAATGCTTAGGCGCGTTAGATGGCACATACATAGGGGTTCGGGTCCCGGCGATTAAAAAACCTAGGTACCGAAACCGGAAAGGGCTTGTTTCCGTGAACGTGCTCGGTGTCTCTGATCGAAGCATGAAATACAACTTCATCCTGACTGGTTGGGAGGGATCGTCAGCTGATAGTTGTGTGCTGCGCGATGCCATCACTAGCGGAATGGGTTACGTATTCCATCTGGTAACCTCAACCAACGATTTCGATCTACACACTCCTGTTCTATTTTACACTTGCACTAACCCATTTGAAATGCTCTTTTCACAATGTCTACAACTCTCACAAACTAAATACCATTCCACAGGGAAATATTACCTATGTGATTGTGGCTACACCAATGGTCCCGGTTTTCTAACGCCTTATAGAGGGGTAAGGTATCATTTGAGCGAGTGGTCTAGGGACGGTGGGGGCCCAACAAATTACAAAGAACTATTTAACCTGCGTCATGCGAAGGCTCGTAATGCTATTGAGAGATCGTTTGGCATCTTGAAACTTTGCTGGGCAGTCTTACGTAGTCCTGCATTCTACTCAATTCAAAATCTATAAATTAAAAGGATTATATCTTGCTGTCTAATTCACAATTTCATTCGTTCTGAAATGGCCTTTGACCCAATCGAGGACCAGCTGACTAAAGCAATGCCCGTTACGATGGACCAGATGTATTACCTGATGAGTACATTGATCAAGTTGAGCCATCCCTGGAGTGGACAACTTTGCAATGTCCATGTATAACGACTGGATACGCACCTAGAGTTGGTGTCGATGTTAAGATATGTAATAATCATGGTTTCTGTAGACATGTCCTGTAACAAGATCCAAACGATTTGAACATTTATCGGCAATTGTAATTGTGTTTGGAATACTAAAAGTAGAAATATTAATAATAAGTACCCCAACGTTTTTCGAATTTCATGGAAACCAGTTAATCAAACTAACCGAGCAATTTAATGTGCGTTACTATTTCAATATCGTACAATGGAGTCAGAGGCAAGCATCGTCAAAGTTGGGGTTCATTGTCTTAACAGACGGGTGTGGACACTTTACGAGGAGACGGTGTTGATTGACGGCCTCAAAGATTTGATCGCGAAGGCACTAGTGCAGAAACTGCATATCCAGAAGGGTAATTCTGCCTATCCATAACGCCTTTCTGTGCCTTCTGTAGTGACATAGTTCTAGAAAGTCTGTACTTTCCAGAACGCATTTTTTTACCCTTCTGGATTGGCAGACTTTCTAGAAGGGTAAAAAAAAGGCGTTATAGAAAGGAAAATTTCTGATCTAGAATGGTACCATTCCATGTTGATCCGCCACTTTTCAGAAAGGTTTTTAAAAAAGACGTTCTGGAAAGTATAACTTACCAGAACAGTATTTTCAAAAACCGTTCTGGTAAGTTATACTTTCCAGAAGGGTATTTCCAAATACTGTTCTGGTAAGTCATACATTCCAGAATGATATTTGGAAATACCGTTCTGGTAAGTATGAATTACCAGAACGGTATTTCCAAATACCGTTCTGGAAGGTATGATTTACCAGAATGGTTTTTGAAAATACCGTTCTGGTAAGTTATACTTTCAAGAAGGGTACCCTTCTTGAAAGTATAACTTACCAGATCGTTATTTTGAAATACCGTTCTGAAAAGTATAACTTACCAAAACGTATTTTTGAAAAACCGATCTGGAAAGTATTTTCCAGAACAGTAAAATTTGCCTTTTAGAACGTTATGAATTGTTGGAAAATACGTTTTTATCAAATGTAAAACATAAAAATACAATACTATTAAAAACATCAAATCCTCATAGAAATCATAATACTTATTAAATAAATAATTACTGATTTTACATCATTTAAACTGTTGGTCCTCTATAATACATGGTTTATGAAACTTGTAATTAACACTAAAAATAAATAAATAATAAATACTCGGCAAGCTCAATAATTCTAATCCAATTAGGTATGATTATATCTCCAACCTGCTTGAGGACTTGAGTCGGTCTCTGAACTCCTTGAACTTGAGATTCCTTATGTTTTCAAAAGTGAAAACGTAGACCGAATCGTACTTCTCCACAGCATCTCGTATTAAGTTCACCACAATTTCTTTATGCACCTTTCCTTTCTTCTTTGTCTTCGATAGAGTCATTGCATTTCATAGATCAATGGCTGAAAAAAGCACATCCATATTAATAACCAAGAAATAATAATATTATGTCTATGAAAAAGAAAAACTAGTTAAAAGTGAGCAAAATTAAAACTAACTGTCCAAAGAACGAGCAATCTAAATATTCCAGACCTTAATCTAACACAGAGACTATCAATAACAACTGTAAGGGAATTTCTAGGAACCATATAATTGATAACCCATTTATATAATCAAACTGAATTTAATAATGAGTCATAATTGAAATTAGCACTTTAATTTGGGTACAGTATGTTGTAGTTACATTTAAAAGGATTTACCTCAACAAATCCAGTTCTAAAATCGTGGGCTTAAAAACTAATGATTTCATTCATATGCTCTAGGACTCAAGAAGAAAACACAATCTATGTTATTTCAATTCCTAGGACTTTGTTTAAATCCCTTGAAACAATATTTGAAAGTTGATATCATTGTAACACCTTGTAACCTTTTAATTTTCCTACATTTAGTCATATAATGTAGTCATATAATGTAAAAACGATCATATGACGACTAGGATGTAAAAAATAAACATAATTCATACCCAATTATACGAAAACCCATAAAGAAAAAGAGATTATACATAACCCACAAAGAAAAAGAAATTATACATATCAAGCAAATCCATAGATCAATACCAACAAAGATTTGCTTCAAATTTCATAGAAACCCAAACACGAGTTTATTAATAAAAGGAAATCAATTGGAAAAATTACCACCTTGATGGCTATTTTTCCATTTTGGATCTTCAAAGCCTTCGTTTGGGATCGTACCGGGGTTTACTTTCAGGCTTGAGATGAATAGAATTCGGGCCATCTTTGTTAACTCACTCATTCAATATATGAGCTCCCGAATTATCGTTTCTAGCCATGCTCGGTGTACTCATTCCAATGCACAACGCATTCCCATCTTTGCTCCGTATGGTCTTGAAGAGCTCTTTTGAATGGCAATACATGTGCGCGATGTGTGACCCACACTCCGATGGACACGTCTCGATGTATTTATCCTTTATTTATCCTATGCCCATGGGCCCACCATAAACCCGCTTCTTCACTGAGACTCCTCCACACTCCTCCAAGAATATCTTCTCAATCCTGGAGGGACTCACTGGCTCAGTCAAAGTGACCACACGTTTCTGTACCCTTTTCTACAAAATATAATCACAAAATCATATAGTCAAAATATAATTCAAATTTACCTCAAAGGTTTATTTTTTATAGTTAGCCCAGAAACACAAGTAACAACTGCTCTAATGACAACAACCCTTTTCCTTCACCTTTTGTAGACTTTTTCAGTTCCAAAATACCCTTTATTTATTATCAAGTGAAGATCAAGCAGTCAAAACAACATAGGATTGACTCAATACAACAAAAGTTCCTAAGATGTTTGCAGATCGTTCACAAACAGAGAAAATAAATCAGAAAATGCGGTAAAAAAAAACAACAACTACTTTTATTAACCAAATGGTGCAAAGGAACTCATACCAAGTGTACACGGGACTAGGTAGAGGAGAGTGGGCTGACCATGCCCATTCATCAAATACAAACCTAAGTAAGTGAAAAACAGGCCTGCAGTAGAAAAACACATTTACAGTGAGAAAAGCGGAGAATGGGTGAAAGGAGGTTAAAACCCAACAAAGCAATCCAAAAAGAAGTGTGTTTCAAGAAATGAAAATCTAGCATAATTCATGCTAGAACATGTGAACTCAATAAATTGAAAATCGGTAAAGATTTGTGACCAGACACTACAGATACCAAGAAGTGTCACGGAAAAGTGTTATCTTATATATAGATTAGCAATATTATTTGACAAATTCACTTTCAACTAAAATACGCCGGTCACATAGGATAAGCAAATAACATTCATCAAATAAAGGTGATTCTATATTTGTTTTTAACTTTACAGAAGTTAAAACACATAGGATTGAAGTCGTTAACGTGCAACATTTGAGCTTTATGGCAGAGAGATAATGTGTAGATTATTGAGGATACTGATGCGCATCATTATAAAACTAAATATAAAACTCCAGACTTAAACAAAGGATTGCATATTTACTCCAGGAAGTTAGAAACGGGATGCAATAACTAGATCATGGATGTACAACTAACAAAAATCCATAATATACTCACCAATTCCATAGCTAGTTATTAACCAAAGGAAGTATCCATTGAGTATCTTCTTCTTATTTGCTTTGTCAAATCTGAAACAAAGAGCGATTATCTTGGTTGTAAAACAGTCGGAGACCAAAAAACTTATTTAACCACAACATATTTATTTTTCTTAATACGCGTATGCACCAAACCTATAAATGAATTTGTAAAATTATTATGATATCCAAACAGTGTAAAAGAATTATACTGGGTATGAATAGAATTATACATTCGAAACCATGAACAGATATTTGAGGTACACAAATATTACACCTATCATATTAATGACACGATTATCGGGATAGAAGTAAGTACCTATAAGAAAAGCAAACTAGCAAACCGGGGAATAGAACATCCCCAAAGCCAATCATGTTATAACCATAATAAGGATCAACAGTAGCATTAAGAAAATAATAACTAAGCATTCCAATAATATTAAGATAAGCATATATAAACACTTTCAAACACAAATATTACTAATATAACACCAAATAAAATACAACTACAATGTTATATTATTCACTGGCCCTTAGAAAGAACAACACAAAACGACATTACTAAACACATGAATTGAAACCAATACGAGAATTGGCAGAGAAGAACTGTCGAATACACATACTTAGCATTATACTACTGAATATAGTGTTAAAGTAACATCACGTAACCATTAAATTAGCAAAATATAAATAAAAAACTATACACAAGCTGAATCATAGTCACTAAACTATAATGTGTAGCACCACATAGGTACTTAACTAGCATCAGTGAACAAAAAAATTAGCAACCTTCACCTTAAAATCTGAACACAAGGTACCAACAATCAATGCGGCCAAAAAAATTGATATATCCATAATTAAAAAATTAAAAAAGAAGAAGAAACCAAGAACAATGACTTTTTTTACCAGTTTCACACATGCAACCAATGAACCTGAATATTAAAAGCCTACAAAGAATATCCAAACACTAGAATATTTCTAGCCCAATTAGAATTTTAAATTAACATCATTGATCTATTATATTAGCAAACGATAATAAAAAAATTATCCCAAATTCTAAGATAATACAAACCATGTTATTTTAGTATTTAGCCAAAGGTACACATCAATTGGTTGTATAGAAAATGCACTTGATGAAATCACAATGTAATGTTTTTATAAGTTACCTCAGAATCCATAAAGAAGTCGGGACCTGTTCGCAGTCTCTCAATATTACGACTGAGATTCAAAACTCATGAAACATTAATCACAGTTTAAGTATATGTAAAGTTTAGAAGAAAAAAAAATTAACTCACGTTTCATCAGTCTTTAGAAGGCGAATACAATTGGACTCCAGTGCATCCTCTTTACGACACTTGAACATCCTGACTGGGTTTCGAGGACACCTAGAGGATTTGGCACCCCATATAGGTGATAATGGATCGGCCGCCATCACACCACACTGTCACAAAATTGTGAGAAAAAGGGATGTTACGAAATTACATGATTTTCATATGACCACCAAAAGAAAAATATAATTCATCAGCCCATAGCCCAACACAAGTTTTGCATTATATCACTTCCCCAATTTAGATTGCCTCCAGGATTAAACAAGTTTTACATAATGCTATATAATACAACATATGTTAAAAAACAGAAAAAAAGGATTCTAAGTAACACAACAACATCAATAGTTTCATTCCAGGCTATTCCATAATCTCCATTCATGCCAAGGACCCCAATTTTAAAAACAGAAGTTTAGACATTGTCTAATCTAAAAAGAAATATCACGATAAGAACCATCCTTTGCGGCAAAATAAATCATCTAGTGTAAGCTGGGGACAAATGAATTTATTTTCTTACCCTATGAGAGAAAAACTCCTTTAACATCATGTGTATGACCGATGGCAGCTCCTGTCGAACCATTGCTGGCAGCTTCTTCTGTATCAGTCCTCTTGCACTTCCTATGGGTATCTCATCTCTAAGGGAGGCACGAGTGGTCAGTGGACCAGTCCTCTTGCATTTCTTATTGAATTTCCTAGGCTTTGCAGGCGTAGAGCAGTAATGTCGGGTAAGAGTGACCTTAGACTCCTGAGGCTTTGAAACTGTAAGAACATTACAAGAAGACGGGTTATCAGATATCGTCATCTTCTTCTTGAATGGGTTATCACAGTGGTGTACATAACAAACACCGGTTCGGAGGTCGTCTTGGATATTTTCCCAATATGGCTGTCTCTGCTCCTTTGCACTGGGCTCCAACGTTGACTGTACCTCCATCTACATTCCCACAAACACCAAATCAAATCAGCATACAAGTCCTACAAAATGATAAAAGCGTAATATAACTTGTAATATTTTATGTACTTAGTGATCATATAATCCACCCATAGCCACTCGAGAATTTGAAAACCTCCAACGAAGGCACCGTGGTAGCACATCATCTGATGTGGGGACCTCACATGCGTTACCCAATTCAGGTATGGCCTCAAACGCCCATATCTATTAAAAAATATAAAATTGGCTGAAATGCAAGAGTAGATAAGATAAAATTATGTAGAATGATGTATCACCAATTAGTATCACATACCAAAAATGCCCACACATATCCATAAACTCGGTAGCAAGGTGTCGTCAATTGTGTTAATTGAGTGGGTAACCGCTGAAGATATGTCAGTAGGATCTGATATGTATACTTTCCCCAAATAAACGTCTCCCACCCATCACTATCCTCAATCAACAACTTTGCCACCTTTAATGCATCGACTGGTGACTCACGAAATACTCCGTCTGTAAAATTGGACCGTAAAGCGTCCATCGTCAACATCTGACCCCGATAATACCATAAAAATAAACCACTCGCAGGTGGGTGATGCTCTACAGAAGGGTCATATGTCGTCGGCCCAAAAGATAGCCCAGTCACCAAAGCATACTTGTACTTGGAGAACCGAATAAAATGGCCTCCAACACGATACCATAACTCATCCGGGCCCGTGTCTGCCTTGATGACCTCATGGGTGAAAAGGCAATGTAAGGCGGTGCCGCAGCAGGATCCTTGCGTATCAAAGCGCATCAAAAACCCAAAACAGGAGTTTGTGAACTCCTCATAAACCCCATCACCAGTAAGTTTCAACTCCTCCACTATCTGTTCGAGTATGACCCTCTTACTAAACAATTTAATGTTCACCTTTGTTGTCTGAGGAGCCTCCCTCTTTCAAATCCACTGAACCTGCAAAACACCTCAACATGTTCGCACAGTTGTGCCCATAAGAGCAGCAAAACACCTCAACGTTTCTACAACAATAATTATACATGTGTTCCAAATACAATCCCTATTTCTACCACATCAATGTGTATATATATATTTATACATCCAACAAAATGAAAAAGAAATAAATCACATTAATAATAATAATAATAATAATAATAATAATAATAATAATAATAATAATTATTAGAAAATAAATCAAATCGACTTTCTCTTCACACGTAAAATACAGGAAAGCAAAAACAAAGATGATAAAATTAAACACAACTTCTGGGATCTATTTAAAAACCCAAGATAATAACAAAAGACGATGGAATTTTTCTCTAAGATTTCCTCATCAACAAGATAACTACTACAGAGAAAAAATAATCAGATTTACCTTTTCAAGCTCACCTTGAATTTCTTGAAGCCTTTCGATGGATAGAACTAGCTCCCCATCGATGTGCTCGGTCCCGTTTTTCTTTTCCTCCGGCTCTCCCACTTTTTGATTCTTCCCTTTGTTTGCCCCCATTTCTCTTAAAATTCCAATTAACTTTTCACAGGGGAAAAGAGAGAGTTTTAGGGCTTCGATTGGTTTTCGAGTTTTTAGGGCTTCGAAGGCTGGAGCGGTCGAGGAGCTCCAGCCAGGGACGGCGTTGGGAGAGTCCCTGACGGATGGTGGAGATGAGGCGGGAGAGGAAGTTGTCGGGTGGCGATTGGCCGATTAGGGATTTGAAGAGGGAGAGAGGCGGATTTTGGTTAAGATAGCCGGTGGGTTTAGATTTTAGTCAAGGCAAAGTAACAACCAATTTGTGAGAAATATTTCACTACCCGCTTCATTTAGCCGCTCCGCGCCGAAATTGTCAAAATATTTCAAATTTCTATTTTTTTTTTGAGAAAGACATTCAAGAAGGGTTTTTTAATACCGTTATGGATTGAGAAACATTCCAAAACGGTATTAAAATTACTATTCTGAAAAGTCTTTCACAAAAAAAAAATTTACAATCCAGAACGGTATATTATAAATATCGTTCTAGATTGATTAATAAATCCAGAACAGTATTCTCAATACCGTTCTGGATTGTAATTTGTTTTTTTTAGATAGACTTTCCAGAACGGTAATTTTAATATCGTTCTGGAATGTTTGTCAATCCATAACAGTAATTAAAATACCGTTCTGAAAAGTATACTTTCCAGAACGGTATTTTAATACCGTTCTGGATTGACGCCCATTCCAGAACAATACCGAAATTACCGTTCTGGAAAGTCATCATTCTAGAACGGTATTTAAAATACCGTTCTAGAAAGTGCTATCCAGAACACTTTTAAAAATACCCTTCTGGATTGACTTTTTTGTCTGTTCTAGAATGTTTTCTGTACTAATGAGGGGTGGAAAGCTGAAAATGGATTCAGGTCCGGGTATACTCATGTGCTAGAGCAGCACATGTCAAGGCTCTGCCTAGAACAAATATAAGAGCAGAGCCGCATATCACCTCAAAAATGCACGTTTAGAAGAAGCAGTACCACTCACTCTCGCAGATGTAGAGTCGATCTGGTTTCGGTTGGAATGACAGCTCGAACATGATAACCTTAATAGACGAGTTAGTATGGGACGACTACGTTAAGGTATTTCATTGGAACCCCAACGTTTTGGTTGTTATTCATGTATTAGAGGAGGAAGTTGCTAACAATTAGTAGGTTATTGAACTCACAACGAACGTTATTCATTTCTAATTTGCAGCTTGATCCAAATGCAAAACCGCTTAGGAACAAGTCCTGGCCACATTACAAAGAGTGGGTTGAGATTTTTGGAAATGACCGAGCTATAGGCGAGCATGCTCAGGGCTTTGCAGACGCTGTTAACGCTGATGCCGTGCCTGAAAAGGCAAACTACGGCACAAAAACTAACTTGGAACCCGAGCGGAAGAGCGAAGGACTTGTTGGTGAGATCAGTTCAGACAACCATTATGACAGCAGCTCCGCGTCAAGGAAGAAACCAACCAAGAAGAGCAAAGGAGTCGATGCATTGGAGGAGCGGTTCTTGGATCTGATGGAATCTTTCTACAAAAAAACTGACTCACAATTAGGAGTTTTAGCTGAACGGATCGGCTTTCAGCAGGATGTGAAGCGCCAGCACGAAGAAGTCTTCGATGAGTTGCTGAAAATGCCTTTTCTGACAACAGAAGACAGGTTATCTGTGTCAAATATATTTTGAAAGAATAACGAGGACCTTGACCTCTTCTTCATTATATCAGATGAGTACAAGTCCGTAATGGTCAAGATGATGTTAGAAGGAAAGCTCTGATTGAACTGAGCCTAGCCCAAGTTGTCACGCTTAGTTAAAGTTGCTAAATTAGTTGTGTGTCAGTTTTCCATGTCAAGATGCATAAACTATAAGCTCGTTGTTAACTCGTTGGTGTACTGAAACTGTCATGCACAAACTTACTTTGTCTATGTGTATTTTATTAATTGTCCGGTAGTTTTATTATTTGCTAAATCTGAAATGCTTCCTTTAATTAATTATTGGCGTAAGTTGGTTTGTGTGTGGTTAGGTATTATCCCCATTAATGGACAAACACTAAATAGCACGTGCCACCCCTATTAGATGCCCCCAACAGTGTCAGATGCCACCATTAACACAATCCACAAATCGAGGGGACGTGATATGTGTTAGTTGGGGGTGCCGTCCAAATTTAAAAGTTCATTAAGTCTTGCATCCCTTTTCCAAAATTGATAAGTCGTTCTATTTTATGGTTTGTGCATAAAAATACTCTATGAAAACATCAGCCTTTTATGTCCAGGTAGGATGGCGAACGCGATTTGCAAAGAAGATGATAGGAACATTTTTTATTTCATGCCAAACACACTCTTCCTTACTTCCCATATAACATGGATACTCCATTAAATCCAAATACCAAAACTTACCGCCTTTGTTTTTGTTTTTTTTCGGGATGCAGTAATGGTGCTCACACGTAACCAGCGTGAAACACGACTGCGTAACTACTGGCGATTCCTAAACATGTGCGAGGAGGATGAAGAGCATTGCCAAGACTTGTTCTTCACCATATGCGGCCGCACACCCTATGTTGATGAATACACCGTCTTCAATGCCATGTTCTACGAACTTGCAGAGTAGATGTCCGAGGATCTCAACAAGCCTTACATCATGGCGGAAGTGCGGGCTTGCATCCACTTGTTGTGCACACAATACAATGCGTTTGTCAGTTTCAAAGACATGCCAGGAGTTCGGATGAACATACGCAGCGGCCAGGTAATAGTACTTCCAACGTACTGGGAACATATTGCCGGGGAGGTAAGTTTATAAACATATAGGACTTGTGAGTACTTTGTGTTCTTAGCCATATTAGAGTATGGAGAGTATTTGCATTATACTTGAATATTCAAATGAATCTCAATCAACATAGGTATTAGTAAGATCTCATAATTAGAGAGCGAACCGAGAATCTAAGTGGTTTTAACTGGAAAACAACTCAATTATTTTTAGATTACTCACTTTTATTTTTATTATTTCATTTTTTTTAATTTTCACGTATTATTATATCACAAGCATGCAATAGCTTGACCAAAATAAAATAAAATAAAATAAAAATAATAAATACTGATATATAATAGTGTCACAATGTTCAAAACCAAGTCTCAAGTGCCTGCCGTTATTCTTGTATTATCCCCAACGCGATATATATATTTAGCATGTTCAAAACCAAGCATGCAGGGCGTTCACCTTTATTTAATGATCACCACTATCTTCATGCGTTGAAAGTGATATATATAATTCTTAGAGATGATTAAAGTAATAGATCAACTTTACCTTATAAGTATCACGTATATATATTTTTTATTACTTGTTCAATAATCATCAGTATTCATACTTAAAATCATGCAGGAACGGGACCGAGAAAAGTACTTCAGGTTGTTTGGTTTCCCCAAGTACGGGTAATGTTATAATATTTTTGTTGATCGAAATGCGGCAGCAATTGACTGCAGCGATGAACTTGGAAGTGCCGCGGATAACCCGGTGTACGTCGATGGGCCGACCTCTGATGACGAGGACCACGAGGCTCTGGATGAGTTCCCTGCAATAGATGTCCATGCGCTGCCAGCCATTCATGTTCCATTCATGGCCGGGGGATTAAGACATCTACCTCCTTTGTCACCGAACGGGGCCGATAGTGACCATGACCAATCTATTGTAACCAATGTCTAAGTCTTTAATATATTCGAACATATGCACTTCAAGTTATTAGCTGCTCATGCCTTTATCAGCTATTTTATGATTGTGTCGGTTGAAAACGTGGTCAGTACAACTTCCTTTTACTGCGCACCCTATCATGAAGTTAATTTCTAGTTTATTTTATGTCGAGTTTGGTAGCGTGATTTTTCCACTTACACCCCCAATGTTATATGCTCGTCATGTTTTGATATCTTGATCAGGGAACTATTTCCATACGCTAAAAGTTATAATACAACTCAAAAACATCATCATTAGTTTTCAATGCATATATGTTAACAATACATATCCTTTAACAATACACTAGCACATGATCCTCAATCCAATATATTCGAACCCTTGCACGGCGAAGATCTGGGGAGATGACTTCTTGTGATAAGGTTCCTGGGTTGGCAGTACCTGAAACACGTGACATAGTCGACGCGCTGGGAGACAAAGGCGGCTGGTTAACCGAATTTCTCGACACACGATCCGGCTTGTCAATAAGAGATTCCAAATTCCTTGAATATGAGCAGGATGAACTACTCCCTCCCACAGGTGCATTGGCCTGCTTGGGCGATGGACCCTGAACCAACCCATTTACTATTTTCAATGGTTAATTGCTCGCCTCAGAGTCGATGACTACGTCCCCAGGCCCAGCCGATTGACTGTCCAGGCCACGAAATATCATTTTCATATCTCTCCAATTGGGATCTCCAAAGTTTTGGTACGCAATCGCAAATGGCTCGTGCTGGAACCTCGAACAAAAGATTAAATGTGAAATATCTTTCCCACTAGCTAGTTCATATGAACAAAGATGAACACGATGTTTGTGAAAATAAGTTGTGTTTCTTGGTTTTAAAATATAAAAACGTGTTAGCATGCATGCGGAAAATACCTCAACTACTTTCTTCCAAACATGCTTGGACCCCCTCATCTCTCCCGTCTCCTCCACGTACCGCAAACTGGGGTTGCGAAGGAGGCCACGAAATACCCGAAAGCACAATTTGAGGGAAGCCAACTTGTCCATGCAGTCGTCTGCTGTGAACTTTGTATGCATCTCCACATTTAGTAAGTCCTTACAAAATTCTATAGCCGTCGTGTCTAGATCGCCGTTTTTCACCAGACTGACTGAACGAGTATCCTTTAAAAGTGAAATGAAATATCTGTCGATGTCTTCGGTCCATACTTTGTCGTACAAGAAATTCTTTTATTTAATAGCCTCACCCTTTGACATTTTTTTTCAAGTTTACTCAACCAAGGTTTTTTTTTTTTTGGATTTTGCTCAAGCTGGATTACAAAATGAGTAAGAGTATTATCCAAATGAGGTAATATATAGGTGGCAATATGAGTAAGGTTTACTCCACATGGTTTTGGGAAAGTGGGCATCACTTTAGTGATTTTTGGGAGTCGCACCCTTCGGCATGCCAATGTATGTAAGGAATATATTCCATTTTGTGCATGCCTACTAGTAGTTGCGTCATTTCCTGTTAGAAATGTTACTTCCATCCAAAATATGATGGAGTACTGGTTTGAAAATTCTACTGCACATGGTCCATACATGACCCCACCAATTTATGTAAAGAAGACAGATAATTGCAACTGACCAAAAAACACAGATACATTAAAGGGTTCAACCTTCCTATCTCATCTAATACGAAGAACATAAGTTCAGAAAAACATTCACATTTTGACAAACACGTTGAAAACTCCAGTCCGTGCATTCCACGGGCGTACATTTTCTGAAGTAAATCTTCGTTCGCAAAGTCCTCAAACTTCCTTCACACATCTGGAGCAAATACCTCTTGCAAGCCATAAAACTCGGGGTACCCACTATGCAAATATACGTAGGCAAACTTCTCCATTTGAAATAAAATAAAAATGTGATTGAATATCGGCAATTGAGAATGGCAAATTATATAACCATTTTGATGTCACTTACATTGAGAATGTACTCCTAGGTGGACTTATCGCAGATCGCTTGGTTCGTGAAAACATTGTGGCTTACACCCTTGACATTGAGAATCCACTGAAACACCTGAAACCGCCTATATAGTTTGGTAACCCTATTAGAACAATATTCGTAATCGAAGTCAATGTTAAATTCCATATTCACACCATTCAGCGCGGTCGTGATGGCCTCATAGTTTGTTGTACTGACCCTGAATACTCCTAATTTTCGTTGCTCAACAAGAATGACAACCAAACATTCATCTACTTCTTGTGTCCATCTGTCGGTGTAGAAGACCTTACGCTGCATTCATTTTCGTGGGTCCATGGATAAATACTGTATGACTAGTTTACTATAATATTTGGTGGATGATACAATTTTATTATGACTACTTAAATAGAATATTAAGTAAACAGTCAAACCCACATGACTTTACGTATGATATGAACGAACAAAAAGCATGAGAGAATATGACCACTGACATTGATAGCGACTGTGACTCTACTTGGACAGATTTGGAAGAGAATATATTCCTTCTACTATTAATATTCAGTATATTCACGTCCCAACAAGGGGCTGGGGTTAATTGTTCTTGCCACCCTAAACCAGCTCGGACAAATTGGTTCTTATAAGCTACCATGCTCCTTATTTATCATGCGGCTGTACCGAACAACAATTCACAGTCAATCAAAGGCAAGTAGTATAGACCAATATTACATGAGAACAGTGAGCCGAACTTTTGTGTTCTTTTCAAAATTAAAATCCGGTTAACCAATACGTGTCTACATTTGAAAGGATTTAAGTTCACCCGCAAGAGAACGGGGTCACTTGTAGACTGGCAAGTTAACTCGGGTCGATCTCTCGAGGAATGGAAATCGAAATTAATGAAGTTTATTATACTAGTATCACAATTTCTATTTCTAAAACACACGATCAAGTGGGGTTTTCAAAAGGATTTAGCTTTGACAAATTCAAACTCGGACTCTTCTTGTCTCGAGGGTGTCAACCTCTCAACAAGTTGTAAGAAAAGTAATTTACCAAATTCAATTATGAACTACCGCATATCATACTAAAGATTGTAAATACACTTGCGCCTAATCATGCACAAACAATAACCAACTAATGTTCGTATACCTTCAATAATCATAAAACACTCAACGATTCTATCACTGTACCACTATGAGATCATAACTCAATGCTAATCATGCTCAACATTAAATCAAGATTCAAAACAATTAGAATATTAAAACGCTGCAACTTATGCGACTAAATTAATCATAACTTCATCCACAATTTAATGACAATTGTTCATCCAAACATCAACAACCAAAAACACGATAGTAACAAGTTCGAATCACCAGTAATTCAGTAAACTATCAACAAATACCACCCAAGGTATTCACCAAATGATTCATAACAATTCCCAAATTAAACTAATTACGATCACTACAAGATAACGAGTTTAGAGATTACTAATCGTTGAAACTACTTTCAACGAGCGATGATAATGAACTAGCTCACTTTGAGGGTTGCGTTAGAATCACAAAGCTTGTCACGAATCTGAAATTCCAGCGAAGGTCGATGGCTGCGACTAATCGAACTGTGCTACGGGTGCCGTAAGGGCTTCTTTGCTAGAGGTATGAGAGATGTGTCAAATCTCTCTACCTTTGAGGTGTTTGGTGGCTTCTCTAGCCTTTCCCAAGTCTCCTCTCATCAGTAATTTCGAACCCTAGCCTTCCTCTTCAGTTCTAAAGACTCCAAGCCGTTTTGTAACTAAAGATTTCTAAAAATTCTGCATGCGTAACGTACATGTCCGATCGGACGAAGGCTTCTGTCCACGGCTTCGATCGGTGCGCCAGTTTGTCCAGTCGGTGTGTGCTTCATCAGTCAGTCCGATCGGAGACACACATTGTTCGATTGGATGAGTGTCCTTTGGGCCACTTTTGAGCGTCGCTTCTCCTATCTTTGTCTTTCGGACCTACCGGATGCTCTAGCTGTATGGGAAAATCAAGTATTACTCTCATTTGGACCGATTATTGAGTAATAAGTCGGAAAGTTACACAAGAAGGTAAAGAATGCAAAACAATGCAATTTAACCTAATCTTAACCCGAAAAAGAGAATAAAATGACTCAATTATGTGCAGATTTGTAACAAATACGTGCGAATCAAACATCACAAAAGATCTATAACCATTTTATTAATAGTACGTCGGGCTAAGAATCCATATCTCCGAGATTTAATTCCGTGAATTACAAATGTTTATCCACACATACTATCTATTTCCTATCATCAATGTGCAATACAATACTCTACTTTAACAACTATAGAAGCATAAACATCAAAGACAATACCCATGCGATCAGACTAGATCAAACAACCTTCTTATAACGCTCCTTATACTTATCACATTTGCGGTGGCTCGCACGGATCTCATCGCGGAAATGTTCTATCTCCGGATGTATGGATTGATCCTTGACGGGATGATCCAGCCAAATAAACATATTACATTTTCCCTCCTGCGAAAATACAATTCAATATTAAATCTAAGTACTTGACCTAGTAGGTCTATTTTCTCGGAGAAACACCATATTGTTAGATGCTATAATACGGGAGCAGAAGGTATGGAATCAGTACCTCTCTGATAGGACACGCGAGAAAATGACGAACGGTATTCCCTTTTGTTCTTGCAGTTTGGACCCTCATCTCCAGTCGATAATAGCATAAAAGTGGCAGAGCTTAGCGGCAGAGAAGACACTGGTACGCAAAGGATGATTGCCATTGCAATCCCGAACTAGTTGAGTCACTCATTTAGCTAATTTGCAGTAACACCAAAATATAAACGATAGTCATTGCTACAAATAAGTACAATCTTATGTTGCGTCGAATAAGGATGATAACCTATCAACAGGGAGTTTGTATAAATGTATATATATACGTATATGGAAAGACATTACTAAAACAATGAATACTGAGTTTTGGGTTCAATTCCCATCAATTCGACAAATAATTTCGATAGAGAAATCGTAAAATTAACCCGATAACCTACCCATACCTCCTGCTAACTGGTGGATAGCAACCGTACCACCGATTGAAAACACGCTCAGTGTGAAGGGATACTCTCCAGCTTGCTCCCACTGGTAATCGAATTCCAATCCAAGGTATGTTGTGAAATCAGCTTCATGAACCGATCCTCTTAATTGGTAATTCGAGGGGTCGAACTTCACAGATCTCAGATTTTGGTTTCTGATATAAAAGAAGTTTGATGTGAGGGCAAAAACGTCAATTTCACGACAGTCCCCCTCATCATTCAAAGCGAATGCTTGGTGTGATTGATAATCCTGTTCACGCCACTCACATCGTCACCCCAGCTAAACGGAGGATTGTAGTATCATATACATTGCCGTCCGTGAATATGAGATGAAATTATCCCGTCCCATCAGCAAAAGTGAACGCGCCCCAACTACTCGTGCCCATCCCAAACCAATTTTGAAATTAGCATTAGTACAAAAATGCCTTCTAAAATAGATTTTTTAGAAGGGGTCTGTTTTCTACCTTTTAGAAAGTTGTTCAATGGTATTTTTATAATAAAATAGTCACACTCTAGAACGATTTATAATATACCTTTTAAAAAATTGGGGCTCCCATATGTACAAGGTATATTGTGAACTCGTTTTATAATATTAACTTATTGTAATATATATTATATACTCATTATAGAATACTAATATTTTAGAAGGTATATTGTACACCCATTCCAGTATGTTCAATTTTTGAGAAGGTATAATGTACATCTCTACTAATAATATTTATTTTTAGAAATTATTAATATATTATATAATAATAAGTTTTATTTTTTAATTAGAAAAATTATATCCATTATCCCCTTTTCTCTCTCTTTATCCAAAGCCCTAGCCGCAAGCTTCCCCTTCCTATCCACCTGACCTCCTGGCCTCCATCTTTGCCACTGCTCAGGGCTGGTCGGATCTGTCAGCAAAATCTTCTTCTATGCCTCCATCTCCACCGCTTCCGCCACCACACTCGGTGTTGCCTACAACCCCTCTACTCACCTCTTCAACTAAACCCACCCCGCTGTCTGCGACTTGTCCACCACCAACATCACCCTCCTTCTCACCTTCCCTAACCACCTCATCCCCTCATTCACAGCCAATCGCTCCTCTGCCACCGTCTGGCTCTACCCCCATGTCTTCCCCTACCTCCCACGCACACGTATCTGTCCCATATCCATCGGCTCCGACGTCCTTACCATCGCCCAACTCCCAACTGCCCTCTGGTCTACACCACCATAGCTCATCCAATCTAAAGCTCAATTGCCCTAATTACACCTCCTAAATCAAACAACCGTCACTCCCCCCCCATACCCAGCTCCGATACTTACTTTCCCTAATTGAGGTATGAGGTATGCTTCTGTGTGTTCGGTTGTTTATTTTAATATTTGCGAGTTTGATTTTCTTACTTTATTTTGTTTACTTAGTTGGGGGAACTCCCATCTGCACGATAATATAAATATTGTATCCCACCTAATCCAAGTCAAAGTCTATCTTTCCTCTAACTCAAGTTAAATTCCAATTGTACTCCCCCACCCCCACCCCGGATCCGATACTCAGTTTCCCTAATTGAGGTATGCTTTTGTGTGTTCAGTTGTTTATTTTCATCTTTGTGAGTTTAATTTATTTAGTTTTATTTTGTTTACTTAGTGGGAGGAATTCCCATATGAACTAAAAGATAAAAATTATATCACACCTAATCCAAGTCAAAGTAATCTTAAATCAACCCATAATTCATCTTTCTCAAAAACCCTCTCGTCCCATTTTATCTCCATTCAGGAATTTCTCCACCAAAAATTCTACATTGAATATCTCGATTTTTTACCAGGCGCAGTATATTGAAGGAAAAACTTGATTTAAACGAGAACAAAATTAGAGAAAATCATGGCGCGTTGTTCCACCATATTACCAGTCATTTTGAACTACAAATTTGTAGTACTGGGGTTTTAG
The DNA here is from genome assembly GCA_014905375.1 of Phtheirospermum japonicum. Classification (NCBI taxonomy): domain Eukaryota; kingdom Viridiplantae; phylum Streptophyta; class Magnoliopsida; order Lamiales; family Orobanchaceae; genus Phtheirospermum; species Phtheirospermum japonicum. The sequence continues at coordinate 995,277 of BMAC01000088.1, forward strand.
ATTCATCATTTTTAGAGTAGGATTGTGCGGGACGATTTGTCAAAGAGACGCAGAGGCGATGGAGAGCGAAACAGCCTGGTAAATAATTCTTGAATTGTCGAGGTAGTATAGGATTTTGAATTGAAATTCATTCTCTTTTTTCTTAGTATAAATCATTTAATTCAATACTAATTTTTAAGTTTTGATCTATAGTGGTCTTTTTAAGTATAAATCCTTGTATGGAATTATAACTTGGATTACCCTGCTCATATTTGTTTTAGTTTGTTTGGTTTTTTCAATTATATATTTTTGTAGTATGGCATCCAATTAATGTCATACTACTTTGTATCATGGTCATTTCAATTAGTATGTGTGTTTATTTTCAATAATTTATTTGAACATGTTCTCCTTGGATTTTTTCAACTATTTCATTTTGAAAAAAATACTAGTATATAATTCATATTGATACTTGAATCTCATACTTGTTATTAGTTTCATTGTATATGATGCGACCTGATCTGATGATAGACTGGTTAAACAACTTGGAAAAGCTGGGACAGACTTGGTTGGGATGAGCTGAACTGGTGACCTTAGAAAGAGGAAAGCTGACGAGCCTATAGCCTGATAAGGACTGTCCTGACATCATTCGGAGCATTGGACAAGGTTTTAAGAGGTCAGGTCAGGGATTGGGAGAACTTGACCCCGGAGCTGATCTGTTTTATGGAAGGAAGCTTCCAGATCAGGTCGTCTTGAGTAACGGCCCAAGACTCGCGGGTTTTCTATTTCCGATATCCCGGAAAGACCCCACTTGGCAAGAACTATAAGTATCTCAGCCCCAAGGCTGAGAGAGGTATGAGATTCTAAGCACTCTTCTCTTGATTTTGATTATTCCGATCTAATACGCTTAACTGATTTAAGAATTGGAGAGGTTTCCACTGGAAAACCCCCGGTGGTCCTTTATAACGTGTCTTTGTTGGAACAGGTTGTGATATTCTCAAGGAAAGGAGTAGGTACTATCGGTGTAATTTTCAGGGCAAAACAATTGGCGCCGCCTGTGGCAAGGTTGAACAAAGCTAAGACGTGAGAAAGAAGTATGGCATCAGATGGACTCAGACGAAACTTGGTGGCGGAGATGGGCGAAACGCCAAGTTCTGCTACACCAATGGGCATGCCGGAGACAGCAGGACCATCGGCAGCAACTAGGCCAAGCACAATGCAACCCCCTCCAAGAGGTGCCTAGCAAGCAGAAGGAGGAACACTGAATGATTCCTTTTTGAGGCAATTATCTGATCTCATCGGCAAGGCGGTAGAGGTGGCAGTGGAAAAGAAATTTGACGAACTTTCTCCGCCACCCTCCAAGGTAAACCAGCCATCTGAGACTGAGCAGATGCAGAATCTGCAGAGAGAGGTAAGGGAAGTTAAGCAAAAGATGGCTGGCACGAGTGCAGGTCAGGCACAGCGAAGCACCCCGTTTATTGAGGCGGTCATGAGGGAGGATCTCCCAACTTCTTAGCGTTCCTTGGGATTTGAATACAATGGGACAATGGATCCGTGGGATCACCTCAGCCGGTTCAAGATTCCAGACACCTTGCACAAACTTTCTGATGCGGTCATGTGTCGTGTCTTCCCCACAACCTTCAAGAAGTCAGCTCAGCTCAGGTTTATCCAACTACACCCCCCCCCCCCCCGTTCCACAAGCAACTTTGATGAGTTTAGTTATGCTTTCTTGTACCATTTCACTAGTTGCAGGAAATATCAAAAAATGCCACTAGAACTTTTCAGTTTGAAGCAAAAAGAAGGTGAAAGTTTGCGTTATTATATCAAGCAGTTCACAGATGCCAAGATGGAGGTGCCATCAGCGTCCGAGGATCTCTTGGTCAATGCCTTGCGCTCAAGGGCTCAGGAAGGGGGAGTTCTTCCAATCGTTGGTACTTAAGCCAAAACTGAAATTTGGAGAGCTCTTGGAAATAGCGGAAAAGTACATCCACTTGGAAGAAGCCTTGAAGATAAAAAACGATGAAAAGAATCGGGAGAGAAAGACCCAATAAGGAAGATATGACATAAATGAAGAAGCCCAGGACTGATCTGGTAGGAGGTTGTCCTCGGTTTGATAGGTATACGCCTTTGGCCCACGATACTGATGAGTGCCACACATTTGAAAGACGAGATAGAACAGATGGTACAGGCGGGACACCTCAAGGAATTTGTACGGGCAAAGAGGGAAGGGCTCAGATTTGACTCATATAAAAAGAACCAGTACCAGACCAGACAGGGAATAAGTGGCGGGACGTACGAGCACACAGAAGGAAAGCCAATCTCAGGAAGTGCGAGAGAAATCCTGATGATTATATGAGGCGAATGGGACGAACATTCTCGGTGAACCCAGAACAGTTATGTACGGGCTGCGAAAGACCTAACTAGAAGAACACGTGAAGTTGGAATGTTAGCACCGAGTCTGAACATTTGCTTTGGGTAGGAAGATGAGAACATCATTTTAGCCCCACACATGGATGCCCTGGTCATAATAGCCACCGTTGCTAACTACAACATGCGACGGATCTTTGTTGACACAGGAAGCTCATCAGATATTATGTTTTATGATTTCTTTAGGAAGCTGAATTTGAATGTGGAGTTAGAAGAGATCACAACCTTGTTGGTGGGCATTGCGGGGGGGGGGGGGGGGGAGCCCTAAGACCCCTGGGAGCAGTAAAACTCTTGGTCACTCTTGGGGATGACCCGTTTAGGCAGACCAGGTCGTTGCGTTTCCTGATAGTGGAAGCACCCTACTCGTATAATGCCATGCTGGGTCGGCCGTCTCTAAGCCAATTTTAGGCAGTGATATCTATATATCACATGAAGCTGAAGTTCCCTGCTCAGGATGGAGTGGGTGAAGTCCGTGGTGACCAATATACGTCGTGATAGACGTATGTGGAGAGTGTTCAGTGCAATGAAGTGGAAAAGCGATGCAAAAGGGCAAGAACAGAGGAATCCAGACCTGAGCTAGCTCAGCGGGAGGAAAACTTGATGTCAGCATAGGTAATCCAAGGGGATGACAGTCGAGTCCTACATGTAGGAACGACCCTGAGCCTGGAGGTGTTGGTAAAGCTGGTGGCATTTTTGAGGAACAATGCAGACGTCTTTGCTTGGTCTCCCCAAGACTTAGTAGGAATAGACCCGTCCGTAGATGAGCATCACCTCAACATTAGCCCCACATTGAAAGCAGTGAAACAGAGGAAGTGCAATCTCGTTCCTGAGAAGGAAGCCATTATCGAGGTAGAGGTGGAAAAATTGTTGCGAGCCAAGCATATTCAGGAGATACAATTCCCAGAAGGGCTCTATAACGCAGTGTTGGTACCTAAGACCCAGGACGATTGGCGAATGTGCATAGATTTCAGAGATCTTAATCGCGCCTGCCCTAAGGACCATTACCCACTACCAAGGATAGATCAATTGGTGGATTCCACATCAGGATGTGAACTGCTGAGCATGATGGACGCTTTGCAAGGATATCACCATATTAGGCTAGCCGGGGAGGACTGGAAATGGGTTAGTTTCATAACCCCAAAAGGAACTTATTGTTACGTGGTCATGCCATTCGGGCTCAAGAACGCAGGCACCACATATCAACGGTTGGTAGACAAGATGTTCAAGACCCAGCTCGGGCGTAATATGGAAGTGTATGTGGATGACATGTTGGTGAAAAGCGCAAGGGCTACCTCACACATTGATGACCTAAGGGAGATTCAATACCTTGAGGAAGTACAGAATGAAACTCAACCCAAGGAAGTGTGCATTTGGGGTGAGAGCTGGGAAATTCCTGGGTTATATGGTCACAGAAAGGGGAATAGAGGCCAACCCGGAGAAAGTTAAAGCCATTATGGACATTCAACCCCCGAAAAATGTTTAAGAAATGCAGCGTCTGGCTGGACGGATTGCAGCTGACCGCTCGTCGTTGAAGCGTCAAAAATAATATTTATAAAAGTCCTCGACTTTCCTGTACTAACTAGTAGAATCCACAAGTAAGGGTCAATCCCATGAGGAGTGTGGATTAATTTGTGATAATTCGTATTTTGCTAAACAAAGAAAACGGGGTTAAAGAATATTAACTAATCTAAGAAAATTAAATAACTAAATAACTAACTAAAACAATTAAAAACACATAAACGAAACAAATAAGAAAATAATAAATAATAATAAATCTCCAGTCCTAGTTCAATTTCCACCCTCGTTCAATTCATCTAACCAATTCCAATATTATAATTCACTCATCATATACGAGTAAAAGCCCTAAGTAACAATAAGCTGTGCTACTCGAATTTGCCTTACCGTGTATTTAATTAAAACAAGCTCTTTAATTAATTCTAATTAATGAATAACCTAGAATAAGCTCTCTAGATTTAATCCACCAACAACATTAAGAACCAGACAAATAGGTTAATTTAAGAAATAAACTCATAGGCTCAGTTTATTCAACTTATGTTGTGTTACCCCTAATGATGTGAGACCATTAGTTGCTTCAGAGAAATCAAAACTACGAAAATTACACGGGAAGCAGTCCTCTTTCTAGCAATTGATAACCAAAATCTTAATCTAGGTCGCCAATCCAAATCAGAATCTAAGCAATCATGTCATGAATTTAGCAATCATGATATGTAAACAGAATAACACAAGCAATCTCATATGAAGAACGAAATAAATATGCATAAATTAATTAAACATAATCTCACGAAGGTTTCCACATCCCTAGGACTAGATAAACAACTACTCTCTAATGGAGTTCATAGAATAATAAAAGAAAAATAAAGAAATAAAACATAATTCTAAGATAAGAGGGGATAAGAAAGCTTAGATCTTGAATCTTGAGTCTTGTATCTTCAATCTTCAAGCTCCCTTGTTGTTAGGTGTTTTGGACTCCTAGAAACCCTAGGATCTTTGTGTTGTAGACGTTTTTGATGTTTAAGGGAGGTATTTATAGGTTTAGATGTCTTGGGGAATAAGTTCCCTTGTAAAAATAGGTGTTCCTCCCTTTCTATGTCGGTTATGCACTTTCCATAACTGTTTCCTACGCTTTCTATACCGGTTTCCTCACGCAAATAGGACTCCCAGTGCCGGGCAAACATGGGCGGGCGCGCGTGCAGCATGGGCGAGTCAGGGTTGGCAGCATCGTGGGCAGGCGCGTGCGGGTCGGTCGTCCATGAGCAGCATCGACGTGACAGAGAACTTTCTATATCGGTTGGACCCATAGCGATAACCCTTCTAGATACCTCAAAATCGTCCTTTCTTCGCCAATTCACTCGCTTTGTCCCTCAATTCCTTGTGCAACTCTTATGGACCATCCTTCAATCTTGAATACGCCAATTTAGAACTTAATTACTACAAAATAAGAGAGAAATACAAAATTGGTGCTCGACTACTCATAATGATAAATATGCGAGAAATAAATATATATGAGAACATTAAGCACATAAAAATATAGGAATTAAACCATTAAATAAAGCACAATTTCTCGCCTATCAAATTCCCCCAAACTTAAACTTTGCTTGTCCTCAAGCAAGTATAGAATTAAAGCACAAAATAAATATAAGATAAGTAAGTCACTCGAATCTTGATTAAATGAACTCATTCGGACTCTAGACATCCTTATATTTCTAGAAATCGCAAGTGTTTCATGTATTGACTCAAGTGACCCCAGTAGTTAGGCAACCCCTTTTCATATACGTCACGTCAATGTACTATGGTGCCCCCTCGCTACTCAATGGTTCGACTCTATCCATTGTTGGTCACGATCAAATATATTTCTTCAATTGAGGCCCGCAGCTCCGCACTAACATTCTTGACTTGATAATGATGATAAGGCACTGGATAGGAGGATCGTCTTGATTTGGTAATTGACTTGTTTAGTTCACCTCCACTTCATTGGGATTTTGATTGTATGATGCGCCACTTGAATACGTGCATGAATTTGTTGAGCTACTAGCATCTTCATTAGATTTTGCCCTTAGTATTTGTAAGCGAACTGCACTTGATAAATACGGATAGGCAGCTGTTTCGGCACCTCAATTCTTTTTGATTTTTTTAATTTTCTACTTACACCATGCCAGTATACCCCAATCGGACTTTATATGACTTCTATTTCAACTAACGAGATATCATCACACAACCACCAACCTCAAGGCCCCACACTACTCATACTGAGTACGGCAACCACAAATACATACAACGCAACAATCTAGAACTGACGCCCCACATATGAATCACAAAAGCACTAACATGCGTACCATTGATTCCTAAATCAAATGATGACTAAAGAATTTAACCGAAACATAATTCATCAAAGCAATTCAAGCAAGTACTTTTAACCTTTTAATTCAATTCCTGGAATTTAATCGCAAAAATTTAAAAAATTTATCAATTTTTTTAGCCCATATGCAATATAAATCATTAATTCCCACTCCCCCAAACTTAAACTTTAGCTTGTCCTCAAGTGAACACAACACAAGAACAAGCAAATCATATAAATCATAGGATAAGAGTAGGGAAAAGAAATCACCCGGGGTAAATGTCGAGGGGGGTCTCGGTTCCGATAATTAACCATGAAAATCGTACTTGATAAGATATGCCCAATCATCCAAATTCATCAACCAAGCTTTCTCTCCTTTCAACTGCAAAATAAAATCGAAAACAAATAATAACGTAAACACTGGGTTGCCTCCCAACAAGCGCCTTCTCTTAACGTCGTCGGCTCGACGTGTTACCCCTCAATTCCATGGGGGTTTCAGTGGAGGTCTCAAAGTACACGGAGCCCCCATGACTTCATCCTCCTCAAATCTCACTCGTTTCAACGTTGGATGCTTAACCGGATTCTTTCGACTTTGTGGTGGCTTCTCATAGGCATTAATAAGAATAGTTTCATCCATCACCACGTATGAAAGGTCACCGGTATCCACCTTCTCAAAAACACTTTCTCGCACGTGCGTCTCCTCCTCCTCTATCACTTGGTACATGGACCATGATGGCAACGGCTTCGGCATGGCTTCGATAGGAGAAACGGTAGAATTAGGAACATCATTTGTAAGCTCAGGCAGACTATGATCAACATGTGTCTACCTCGTTTCTTCTTCCTCCATCTCGTATTCATCCTCTAATTCAAATGTCGGGTCCTCCGCATCATCAATTTTCCCCACATCTTGCAGCATGATGGAACTCACATTCTCCACACGTTCCTCAGTCTGAGAAGACAATCGTTTATCCAGTTGGCTTATGTGATCCGCCATTTGATGCAATTGAGCTTCAAGCTTCTTGGTGTTCGTCATCATGGTCTCCATCATTCTATGAGGGCTGGGGACGGTTCTTGTGCTTGGGGGTGGTTATCATATTGGTTCGAGAAGTCTTGTCCCCTTTGAAAATTTGGAAGGTCCCCCCCATCTTGGCTCATAAGGATAAGGATCATAAGTTCTTTGCCGCGGTCGAGTCCCATAGACGTTCGCTTCAATCCTGGCTAGTAGCGTTGGGCAGTCATCGGAAACATGATCGAATGTATGGCACAATATACATGGTCGAACCCGAGGGATCCTTTGCATAGCCCGCTTAGTGTTTTGACGGAGTTGCGAAGTCTTAGACACCTCTGCTTTCACCAAATCCTCTAGCGATGGTCCAGAATTTTGTTCAACCAATGGCTCGGGATAATATTGTGGGTATTGATAATTGAAACGCGATCCGTCATTCCTAAAAGGTTGTCTATCCATTCCATACCTAGCATCATAATCATAAAATTGTTGAGAGTACGCTTCCATTCCAAAAGAAAATTTAGGGGTTTTTGATTTTTTTTAATTTAAATTTCGAGAATATTTTTTTTATTTAATTAAAATATTTTTTAATTTTTGAAAATATTTTTTTTTAAATTTTAAAAATGTAAAATAATAAATACATAAAAATCACAACTCAATAAGCGCCACTCCCCGGCAACGGCGCCAAAATTTGACCGCTCGTCGTTGAAGCGTCAAAAATAATATTTATAAAAGTCCTCGACTTTCCTCTACTAACTA
>BMAC01000088.1:1004015-1016290 GCA_014905375.1 Phtheirospermum japonicum
GAAATAAATATGCATAAATTAATTAAACATAATCTCACGAGGGTTTCCACATCCCTAGGACTAGATAAACAACTACTCTCTAAAGGAGTTCATAGAATAATAAAAGAAAAATAAAGAAATAAAATATAATTCTAATATAAGAGGGGATAAGAAAGTTTAGATCTTGAATCTTGAGTCTTGTATCTTCAATCTTCAAGCTCTCTTGTTATTGGGTGTTTTGGACTCTTTTTGGGGCCTAGAAATCCTTGGATTTTTGTGTTGTAGACGTTTTTGATATTTGATTTGCATCTTTTTGTACATATTTTTGCTATCATTTTTGTATCACGTTGCGTGTGTTTCGCTTGCTTTTAGGTGTTTTAGGAGTCGAGTTGGCCGTTTTTTGTTATTTCTAGGTTTTCGTATTTTTCTACGTGATGAGGCAGTATTGGTAAGACCTGAATTGAGGTAGACCTATATTTAATAGTAAAGGTGGTTAGAGTTGACTGACTGGCGTGTAAAAAAGTATGGTCAAACCTCTCTTGAAAAAGAGGTGGCCTTAGACAGACCTGATCGGTTGTTAACAGCAAAAGACAAATGAGGGACCTTTTGTTGCCTGGATGATCCTTGATTTATGGGCTTTGTTCCCGAAGTCCCGGAGAGGGGTCCCCACCGAGGGGGCTTCTAGATATTCCAGCCAGATCTGGATGAGGAAAGAGATGAAGCTAGTAGTGATTGTAAATGAGGAGATAGGGCCGACCTGCCTGCTTAAGAAAGATTCGCTGGTTTGGTCAGACCTGACCTTCGGCTTACTCAAGAAGGAACAAGTGGGACCACTTGTTCAGAAACTATTTTCCCAAACGGCCCTTGATTCGCGGCGCGTGTTCCTGGGATCCCGGCTGGGGGCCCACGGGAATAAGCTATAAATATCTCAGCCCCAAGGCTTAGAGAGGTATGTCGTCCTCTTAAAACATTCCTTCTTATTTTTCTGAAGGACACCTCAAACGCTTACTGACTTAGGCATCGGAGAGGTTTCCACCGGAAAACCACCGGTGGTCCTTTCTAATCTATTTTTGTGGTGTAGGTTCAGGAAGCTCTGGGGCTTTCAAGTATTATTCAGGTAGTTCACCTTTTGGGTTGAAACAATTGGCGCCGTCTGTGGGAAGGCTATCAAGTTAAGACGTGAGATTTTCTGTTTATTTCATGGCTTCAGACGGTTTACGACGGAACTTGGTGGGTGAGCTCGGTGGAACCCCTAGTTCCGCCGCGCCATGGGGGATGCCCAGGTCGACTGAAACGTCGGTGATGGGACCAGGAGAGACAGTGCCGTCGACAGGGACCGCTCCAGGCGCTACGCCACCCCCGCTCAGTAGATCTGTGCCAGCCACGGGTGGTTCGTTTAACAAATCCTTCCTTTTGCAGCTCTCGGAGCTAATCAGCAAAGCCGTGGAGACGGCGGTGGAAAAGAAGTTCACGGAGATGGCGACGCCGCCATCTAACACACTGCCAGCACGAACTGTCCTGGTGGTGGAAACGGAGCCATTGCGAGGACGGCAGGCGGATTGGGCTCCCTTACATGACGGGGAAGAGCACTTCTCCACCTCTGACAGCGAGACCTCAAGCCAGACTAATCCGGGTCTGGCTGAACAGATGCAAAGTCTGCAAAAAGAGGTGAGGGAGTTTAAGAGAAAAATGGCGACTGGCAGTGTGATTCCGGCGAGAAGGGGTACGCCGTTTACTGAGGAAGTTATGCGAGATGATGTGCCAGATTCATATCGCTCCCTAGGCTTCGAGTACAATGGAACCACGTACCCGTGGGACCATCTCAGTCGCTTCGAGATCGCGGAAGCCCATAAATTTTCGGACGCTGTCATGTGTCGGGTCTTCCCGATGACTTTTACTAAATCAGCGCAGCTCTAGTTTAGTCAGCTGCCGCCGAGGTCCATCAGCAATTTTGACGAGTTCAGCTCAGCCTTTTTACACCAGTTCACGAGCTGTAGAAAGTATCAGAAAATGCCGCTTGAACTCTTCAGTTTGAAGCAGAAAGAGAATGAGAGCCTCCGCGCTTATATCAATAGGTTTACAATCGCTAAGTTAGAGGTGCCCTCTGCGTCTGAAGAACTGTTGGTGAATGCTCTAGCGCAAGGTTTGAGACGAGGGGATTTCTTTCAGTCGCTGGTGGTGAAACCAGCTCTAAAATTTGGGGAGCTCTTGGAGAGAGCGGAAAAGTATATCCATCTGGAAGAAGCTTTGAAGATCAAGGAGGAGGGAGAAAGGAAGAGAGAAAGGCATGATCGCGAGGACAGGGGAACTGTAAAAAAGCTTAGGCCAGACCTGTCTGGAGGGAGGCCTCTCTTTGATAAATACACTCCTTTAGCAACCCCACAGGGAGAAATCTCACAGGCAATTGAGAAGCATCCAGACCTGAAGTGGCCAAAGACCTACTCGCAGAGGCCCAGGAAGGAAAAATCAGATTGTTTCTGTCGCTTCCACAATGAGTATGAGCACGAAACTGATCAGTGTACCCATCTAAAGGACGAATTGGAGAGGCTATTTCAGGATGGACAAATAAAGGAGTATGTTCGGATGAGGAGAGAGGAAGCCAGGTCTAGCAACAAGAATTATGATCGGTCCCTGATAAATAGGGGCAGCCAGGATAGGGTGCGAACTGGGGTAAGAGGATCTGATCAGACCCAGGTCATCCATGGAGAAATCCAGATGATTACCGGAGGAGAATTGGAGGATCATTCCAAGCGAACACAACACAGTTATGTCAGAGCCGCAAGGGACCTAGTTCGAAAATCACGTGACGTGGGACAAATGACCTCTACCCCTAACATCTGTTTCGGGTCAGAAGATGGCGATGGTATTCTAGTCCCCCCACATGGATGCTTTGGATCGACCCAGAGGTGGCAGAGCACCACCTCAACATTAGCTCGGATGCAAAGCCAGTAAAGCAGAAGAAACGCAATTTTGGGCCTGAGAAGGAGGCTGTCATAGAGGCTGAGGTGGAAAAACTGTTAAAGGCTAAACACATCCAGGAAATACAATTCCCTGAATAGCTTTATAATGCTGTCTTGGTTCCCAAGACTCAGGAGGACTGGCGCATGTGTATCGATTTCAGAGATCTCAATCGTGCTTGCCCGAAAGATCACTATCCTTTACCTAGAATCGACCAGCTCGTCGACTCTACTGCCGGATGTGAGCTCTTAAGTATGATGGATGCATCTCAAGGGTATCACCAGATTAGATTAGCCAGAGATGATTGGAAGTGGGTCAGCTTTATTACCCCAAAGGGGACGTATTCCTATGTTGTGATGCCTTTTGGTTTGAAAAATGCAGGAGCCACCTATCAGCGTTTGGTTGATAAGATGTTTAAGAATCAACTCGGGCGAAACATGGAAGTTTACGTGGACGATATGCTGGTTAAGAGCGTGAAAGCAACGTCACATGTGGAAGACCTGCGGGAGACCTTTGATACTCTACGACGGTATAGGATGAAGCTTAATCCCAGGAAATGCGCATTCGGGGTTAGAGCTGGCAAATTCCTGGGCTACATGGTCACGGAGAAGGGTATCGAGGCAAATCTCGAGAAGGTCAGAGCAACTATGGACATGCGGGCGCCTAGGAATATGAAGGAAATGCAATGCTTAGCAGGGCATATTAACGCGTTAAGTAGATTTGTGTCCAGGTCTGCAGAAAGGAGTTTACCATTATTTCAAGCTCTAAGAAAGAAAGCGAGGTTTCAGTGGAGCGATGAGTGTGAGGAAGCATTTATCGCATTGAAGGAGCATTTGGCTAACATGACCTTACTAACAAAGCCTGTCCTAGGAGAACCCCTCATTTTGTACTTATCAGTAGGGCAACAGGCAGTCAGTTCTGTCTTACTTCGAGAAGAGGGGAGGATGCAGAAACCAGTCTATTACTGGAGCAAGGTCTTGCATGATGCCGAAATAAGGTACGTCGAGGTAGAACGGGCAGTACTGGCCCTCGTAGGAATGGACCGAAAATTACGTCCGTATTTCCTTTCGCATAGTATAATTGTACGAACAAATTTGCCTTTGAAAGCGGTCATGGAAAAGCCAGAGGCGTCGGGAAGACTGGTCAGATGGATAATCGAGCTAAGTGAATTGATATCAGCTTTGAGACCAGAACAGTAATTAAAGCTCAGGCCTTGGCTGACTTCATGCAAGAAATGACTGGCCTTCCCAAAGAACTAAAGAAATGGACAATCTTCACGGATGGCTCTGTCTGTAATCAGGGCTGTGGAGCTGGAATTGTTCTGATGGATCCAGAAGGCGTGTCTACTGAATTTGCTATCCGGCTGAATACAACATTCTCTAATAATTCTGATGAGTACGAAGCTCTTCTAAGAGGTATTCAAATGGCGAAAGACCTGGGCGCGGATCACGTATGTGCCAAGGTCGATTCTCAACTTGTCTGCAAACAAATTAATGGAGAATTCGAGACAAGGGAGGAGCATATGCAGAGGTACTTGGCCAAATTTAGAGAGCTGGCCAGGGGAATGAAAGAGTTAACAGTTCTCCAGATTCCTAGAGAGGAAAATGGACGGGCTGATTTCCTGGCAAAGGTGGCCAGCTCGGCTTCAGATTGTCAAGAGAAGGTGATTACCTTGCTACAGGCGGGCGGAGAATTCGGGACAGAGCAGGTAGGCTCAGTTATGGAGAGAGATGATTGGCGCTCTCCCATAAAGGCATACCTAGAACAGGGATCCTTGCCAAATGATAAAAAAGAAGCAGCAAAGGTGCGAATCAGGTCTGCTAGATTTTGTCTGATTAAAGGAGAGTTATTTAGAAGAGGGTTTGGTCAGCCTCTTCTAAGATGTTTAAGCCAAACGGAAGGAGCTCTTGTCCTTATAGAAATCCATGAGGGATGTTGTGGTAACCACATGGGTGCCAGAGCTCTGTCAAGAAAGATCTTACGGGCAGGGTATTTCTGGCCCCATCTACGAGAAGAGGCGGAAAATTTTGTGCGCGCTTGTGAAAAATGCCAGAAGAATTCAACGCTAATACACAGGCCTGCCGAGGAGCTCATGACGATGAGCTCCCCTTGCCCATTCGCCAAATGGGGAATAGATCTGGTCGGTCCTATTCCCATGGCCCCTGCTCAAAAGAAGTTCTTGATAGTAGCAATCGATTATTTCAGTAAATGGGTAGAAGCGGAGGCCTTAGCCAAAATCACCGAAGACGCAGTTATGAAATTCCTACGGAAAAACATGGTATGTAGGTATGGCGTCCCCAGAATTCTAGTCTCAGATAATGGAACACAGTTCATGGGCTCTAGAATCAGGGCATGGTGTTCGAAAATGAAATTCGATCAGCACTTCACCTCTGTTTACCATCCCCAAGCTAATGGACAGGTAGAGGTCACCAATCGCATATTGGTCCAGGGGATCAAAACTTGTTTGGAAAGAGCTGGAGGCAAATGGGTGGATGAGCTGAGCACAGTCCTATAGGCCTATAGAACTAACCCTAAGGAGAGCACGGGGGAAACGCCTTTTAGCCTGGTCTATGGTATGAACGCTGTGATACCTGCAGAGATTAGCATGGAGACTCATCGAATTCAAAACTTCGATGAGAAGCAGAACGAGTCTTTGATACAAGATGCTCTGGATTTAGTTGAAGAAAAAAGGGACAGAGCTTCCACAAGGATGGCCCATATCAAAGGGCGAGTAAAGGCCATATATGACAGATCTGTTGTGAAAAGACAGTTCCGGGCTGGAGACATGATCTTAAGAAGATCTGATTTAGGAAAGTCCAAGGGGAAATTGGATGCCGCGTGGCAGGGACCCTTCCGAATTATCCAGGTCCTATCTGGAGGAGCTTACAAACTGGAAGAATTGGATGGCACGGCAGTCCCTCGCGTTTGGAACGTTGTCAATTTACGAAAATTTTACACCTAATTGTAATGCCTTATGTTTATTTGATTGAATAAATTTGCAGTTGAGTAAATTTGCAATCCACGGCAGGAGTAACCAATGAGAGATATTCAAAATATTGACGAATATGCCTATTAATAATTAAAAAAGAACTTACAGCAAAAACAGAAAAATACAAGAGGACATCTTTGCAGAACATTAGCAGAGGCGCAAATCACAAGCATAGAAAAGTAAAAGTGCAGCCTTAGGATGGAGGTACAGAAGCGAGAAGTTGACGGAGCCGTTGAATCTCGTCCTCATGTTCCAAAAGACGGATACGAAACTGGTCTGATACCTCCACGACAATGTCCCAGTCAACTACCGTTCAGAGTTCTCCCTTTTCAGGTTGAGAATGAGTTGCTGAAGACGTTGTCGTTCACAGCAGTATTGCAATTTCTTCTCGGCCAGCTTCTCCACACGTTCCTACAACTGGTCCTGCAGCTGGGAGATTTCTTCCTTAAGACGATTCCTCTCATGCAACAGTCGGATATGCTCCTCAGTGGAAATGTTGTTGGAAGATGATGAAGACGCCATTATGCAGGGGACATAAACCGAGAATAGACGCCATTATTTAGGAAAGGAAAAAGCGGGAAATCACTTTAAGTTGGCGCGCAGAGGGCTTATAAAAGGCGGGAAACTACATTGAGTTTGGTGCGCAAAAGGGCCCAGGAAAGCCAGGATTGGCTGAGGACGAACGTCCTAGATTTTGCCTGACCTGATTGTCAATTTAAGCCGGGATCGGCTAAGGACAGATGTCCTGGAATTTTCCTGACCTGATTGTCAGTTTAAGCCGGGATCGGCTAAGGACGGATGTCCTGAAATTTTCCTGACCTGATTGTCAGTTTAAGCCGGGATCGGCTAAGGACGGATGTCCTGAAATTTTTCTGACCTGATTGTCAGTTTAAGCCGGGATCGGCTAAGGATGGATGTCCTGAAATTTCTCCTGACCTGATTGTCGATTAATGCCAGGACTGGCTAAGGACGAATGTCCTGAAATTTCTCCCGACCTGATTGTCGGTTAATGCCAGGATTGGCTAAGGACGGATGTCCTGAGATTTGTCCGGCCTGATTGTCAGTTTAAGCCGGGATTGGCTAAGGAGCGAATGTCCTAGATTTTCCCCGACCTGATTTTCGGTTTAAGCCGGGATCGGCTACGGACGGATGTCCTGAAATTTTCCTGACCTGATTGTCGGTTAATGCCAGGATTGGCTAAAGACGAATGTCCTAGATGTTGCCCGACCTGATTGTCGGTTAGAGCCAGGATTGGCTAAGGACGGATGTCCTAGATTTCCCCGACCTGTTTGACCGATAAATCCAGGACTGGTCAAATCAAGCCAGCTATTTTCCTGATCTGGTTGACAGCTCAAGCCAAGGAAAGATAAAACACAAAATATCTTATGAGGTAAGTGCTGAACTACTAAGGTACTAACATAAAACACAAGTTTGAGTGATTTAAGCAAAGCAATAAAGATCCGATGCAAAACATATTTAAGCAAAAGCTATGACACACATGCAGAGGCACAAAGCTCATATATATTACTGATCATTCAATAAGAACAAGGTACAGGTTGTACACCTTCCCCCGGAGGGTTGGCGACTTTGATTGTATTAAAATGGCAGGAAATAAATAAAGGCAAAACCCAGACGCCTATCTAGGCGAAGACCTTCGGTCAGAGGCTAAATCCCGGCGAATACGCCAAAGCTCTCGCTCTGTCTCATGTAAACGGCGGCGATACTGGTCAGACCGCTCGGCGAGAACATGCGCCTCGCCAGCAGCGATGGTCAAGCAGTTCACTGAGTCGGCCAAACCCACCTTCTCCTCTTGCAGTTGACGGTTGACTTGTCGGAGTTCGGCCCATTCCCTTTTGAAATGACGCTTCTTCTGCCTTTTCCTTTCCAAAGGTGATAAAGGGAACCAATTTTTTCTTTGAGTGAGACCAGCTGGTCGGAAAGCTTGAATTTCTCCACAACCAGGGAAATGTTCTTTCTTTTTACCATGTTAAGTTCTTCGATCATAGGAGATGAAGACATTTTGCGGGTGGGTAATGAAAAGAGGATAAAGCATGCATACGAATATATATTGAAATCGAAGGCACGTGAGAGGAATCAAAAAGTACTAGGGTTTCCGGATATTCAGGAAACCCTAGAAAATTCAAGAGTCGCTACCGGACAAAAAGTAAAAGCATTCATATATTTTTCAGCATTACATACGCTTAGCAGAAATACAATTAGACTAGCCACACAGGCATCCTACAGGTCTGTGACAAAATAAACCTATGCGCCCTAAGGGTCAACTTCCATATCGTCTCTCAGCTCTGTCGGCAATTGGTCCACCACACCCTCGGACAGACCTCCCGGAGATGCGCCCCCAGGTAGCTCACCCAGACCTGCAAAGGCTGGGGAGGGAGATGAAGCAGGAGGGACCACCGAGAGGGTCAGGTCTGGCTGAGTTGGACTTAGTTCAGGAGAGCGGAGAATAGCATGAACATGTTCAGGGAACTCTGCAGATCCCATCATATGGAGGCGATCCTTGGCAGGGTCATAAGAAAAGGAGGTAGGCTCGGGAGGGCTTTTCAATGGCGTTTTTCGGTCAAAGGGGGACGTTGGGATTGGCCAAGGCCCACTTGGCCTGCTCATCCAAGCCATAGTGGTAGTACACCACAGCCTCTGGGAAGAGAAGGGAGAAAAGGTCTTTGGGTCCCAAGAAGGCCGCCTTGGCCTCATCCCTTGCCACCTGAACCAGCCTCAATCCCTCTTCCGAATTAAGGAACTCCGCTTTCCACTCATCCTTGGCCTTGGCTATGGCTTCGTCTGTTAGACTCCTTGTCTCGGCAATAGCCTCATCCCAAGCCTCTGACCGAGCTACCTCAAGCATTTTCTTCTGGGCTTTCTCCATCATGCTTACCTTCCCCTGCAACTCATTGACCTCTTTTATCTTGTCCTTAGACAGGGCCCGGAGGCGTAGCACCTTCTCTTTGAGATCTTCAACTTCCTTGACAAGGTTGGCTTGGCCTAGGGATCGGGTCGCCCTGATAGCCAGAAGTGCCCTCTTCGCCTCAGCCTAAGAACAAATCAGAAAATTGTTAAAAACTTGAAGGGTGTAAGAGAAAAAGGGTAGAGATGTCGGTAATATGAATTTTTACCCGGGCTTCATCCTGACACCATGACTCAAGTAGCTCCCGGTCGCTCATCTGCTCTAGAGTTCGTAGGTCTTCAGGAGTGCACTGGCCACTTACATGGCGAACTGCCACGTCGCCTGAGCAATTCAGAACTGAAGTTCATCGAGGTGGGCCAGAACTGCGCACGGTGGGGACCACAGGAGCTGCGACAGACGTTGGAGCTAGGTTGGTGGAGATGACAATACCCCGGCCCCGGCCGGATCGAGGCCTTTTCGTGAGAGGTACCTCCTCCTCCTCCGAGTCGGAAATGACATGCCTCAGGGATCGGGGGCGCATGGGCGGCGCAGCAGGAGGAGGGCTTTGGGCTCGCGGAATGGTGGAGGCATCCGCCTCCTGAGCTGGCGCTGTCACATCCGCTGCCATATCTTCCCTATCAGAAGTCTCAAACAGCAATCGCATCATCTCCTCGGAAAAGGTAGAACGGGAGAGTCAGACCTATAAAACATTAAAACATGATACAACGAGGACAAGGTGCGAAAGTTTCTTTACCAATTTTAGGGGGCAGGGGGCCTATCTCGCAAGTTTCGTTAAAAATCTCTAGAACTGAAGGGGTAAGGAGGTCGTTCACGTTGACAGGATTCGCATTCAGAGTTGCCACAATTCTCTAAATACGGGAAGGTCTGGTCACCGCTGTTAAGGAGGGATAAGAGGGCAGGGCGTCTATGGGAGTGGGGTCAAAACCCCAATCCCCCGCGCAGTGAACAAAAAGGAATTTCTTGCGCCAGGACTCATTGGAAGATGGAAGTTTGTGTATGAAATGGACCCCAGGCCTGGCGGTGAAGTAAAAATAGTCAGGCGGAAGGCTTTTCGCCTGGAAAAGTTGGTAGAAAGTCAGGGCTGTTGGGTCCTGGCCGGCGTAGCGCATAGCCAAATTATAACACACCATTATCCTAAAAGAGTTAGGAGAAAATTGAAAAATAGGAATTTTGTACATTTGGGCAATTTCTAGCATCATGGGATTAACGGGCAGATGCAGACCCGCTTGAAACTGTTCAACATAGAAAGTCACTCGGCCTACCGGCGCTTGGCAGGCCAAAGTGCAAGCCGGAGGGGCATAGAGATCAAAGGGGTCTTTAATTTTGTACTTGTAGCGAATCTCGTCTACTGTCTGTTGGCTAAGGATAGAGGTAACTTTGGGATAATCGGGAATTGGTGGAGGATATGTCACACCCCCTGAGGAGGAGGTGGCAATCGCGGCCGGAGAAACCGGCGGTGGTGAGAGAGCCGCCGCTATCTCCGGAGGGTCAGATGACGAAGGTGACGGAACTGCTGCTCCTTCTGAGATGGTGACCTAAGAGCAGAAGAGATTTCCGTCGCCTCTGGAATCATAGACGGAGGAGAAGAAAAGGCCGCCGCCTCAGGAATAACAGACGGCGGGGATAAGTCAACCCTAGTTCTTGGAGAAGAAGACATTGCAAAAATTAAAAGGGGGGGTAAGGGCTAAGAAAGATACCTGATTTTTTAAAATTCCTCGGAGAAAGTTGAGAATTATTGCAAAGAAATTTCGCCGGAGTACTGGTGGAGAATGGAGATCTGGAGGTTCGGAAGAAAAAGTAGAAGAAGAAAAGTGGTGATGAAAAGGAAACAAGCGGGAACAAAAGGCAAAGGGAATGATTTCAAAATACGAAAACCAAGAAAAGTGGGATTTGATGGGATCTCCGCATTTAATGCAGGCAGCTGAACAGTGCCCAAAAAGGTGAGTTGGAACGGCTAGGACTCTAAACTAGGGCTGACGAGGCAGTACCTGGAAGGACGTAGGAGTACAGTGACCGTTTGGAAACATGCGACACCACTAAATGCCAATAATTAGCCCTGGCAGTTTGGCGTATCCCTCGGGACTCGAACCAATGCGAGAAACACTAAAAGACATGGGGCCTCATTTATTATTAAGGGTCCGGGCACCTTGCCGCTCTACCTCAACCCCTTTTGGGGGGGAGGAGTTGATGAGGCAGTATTGGTAAGACCTGAATTGAGGTAGACCTATATCTATTAGTAAAGGTGGTGAGAGTTGACTGACTGGCGTGTAAAAAAGTATGGTCAAACCTCTCTTGAAAAAGAGGTGGCCTTAGACAGACCTGATCAGTTGTTAACAGGAAAAGACAAATGAGGGACCTTTTGTTGCCTGGATGATCCTTGATTTATGGGCTTTGTTCCCGAAGTCCCGGAGAGGGGTCCCCACCGAGGGGGCTTCTAGATATTCCAGCCAGATCTGGATGAGGAAAGAGATGAAGCCAGTAGTGATTGTAAATGAGGAGATAGGGCCGACCTGCCTGCTTAAGAAAGATTCGCTGGTTTGGTCAGACCTGACCTTCGGCTTACTCAAGAAGGAACAAGTGGGACCACTTGTTCAGAAACTGTTTTCCCAAACGGCCCATGATTCGCGGCGCGTGTTCCTGGGATCCCGGCTGGGGTCCCCACGGGAATAAGCTATAAATATCTCAGCCCCAAGGCTGAGAGAGGTATGTCGTCCTCTTAAAACATTCCTTCTTATTTTTTCGAAGGACACCTCAAACGCTTACTGACTTAGGCATCGGAGAGGTTTCCACCGGAAAACCACCGGTGGTCCTTTCTAATCTATTTTTTTTGGTGTAGGTTCAAGAAGCTCTGGGGCTTTCAAGTTCTATTCAGGTAGTTCACTTTTTGGGCTGAAACAGTACGTTTTATTATTAGTTTTCGTAGTTTTTCACTATTTCATTTTTCTATTGGCCGTAGGACGTCCAAGCGGGGCCCGCGCTCATTTGGGATCGTTGATACTCGACTCGGGAATGAACGGACAAAGCAAGGGAGCGCAACGAATGAGGCTCGATAAACCGGCGGACGTGAAAAGAATGAGGAATCGAGCCGGGTGCAGCAATCCAGTCGACCGAATGGAGTTCAGTCGATTGACTGCCCTTCTAGTCGATCGACTGGAACTCCAAAATTGACTTGATTCCAGGGACTTTTGGCATTTTGGACACTGCAGTCGATCGACTGCCGATGAGGTCGAATCGACTGCAGTCGATCGACTGGAACTCCGAGGATCGACTGAATTCCAGGGCTTTTGGCCCGAGTGGAGCCCGTAAGGTCGCCGAACTAGAAAGCCAATTGCCTCTCTCACCAAGCCATACCAACGCCGGGGCATGGAGCAAATGCGTGCCCGATTAACTACGGGCAAATGAACGAGTTCGACGAGCAAGCATACG
>BMAC01000088.1:1027404-1072897 GCA_014905375.1 Phtheirospermum japonicum
TTTGGACACTGCAGTCGATCGACTGCCGATGAGGTCGAATCGACTGCAGTCGATCGACTGGAACTCCGAGGATCGACTGAATTCCAGGGCTTTTGACCGTTTTGACAAGAGCAGTCGATCGACAGGAGAGTTGACCGATCGACTGCCAGTCGATCGACTGAAAAGTAGATTTTTTGCCACTTTTGCATGTTTTTGCCCCTGCGTGATGTATTAATCAAAGACGTCATTTCACTCAGAAGAACAACTTGCAGCTGAGGACTTTCTTCTCCAAGGAAGCTCCCTCAACACCAGATCATATTTTCTTCCTTTCATTTGGATCAATTTTAATTCCRAAAAATTCTAGTAATTAGTAATAGATTAGTTAAGCTTTAGATCTTATTTAGTTAGTTGTTCAAGCCTTGGTTTAGTTTTCTTTTGTGAAGAATCCTTCAAGCTTTCAAGCTTTTCTATTTCAAGCTTTTGTGGATCATTACTCTTGGTAATATCTTTCCATTAATATAGTTTTATTTCCTTGTTATTTCATTTAATTGTGTGTTGATGTTTGATCGTAATTTAGTTATTATTTTGATCATCAAACTTCCATTTTCATTTTATAGCTTTCTAGCTTTTTAACTTATGCTTTTAAGTTGTTAAGTTGTTTAGATCAATCTTTAAGTTTTTAGAAGTTTTATATAATCTTCCTTTTAGAACTTTAATTTTAATTAAACTAATGTTGACTTTTTCAAATAAGCTTGACTTTAATTTTCCCTCCATTTTCCTTAATTTACAATTATAAGTTTTCTTAGTTAACTAGTTTAGATCATTTTTAATTAAGCTTTATTTCCTTTTCGTATTTTAATATTTTCAAAACTTCTATTTCAATTTGAAAGTTTAGTTATAAAAATCGAAACCAAATCAATGACTACTGCTTTCTTAGTTTAGAATAGTTAGTCGCTACCGACGATAAGAGCAATTAAGAAACCGACAAGCCGATAACATCCATCCTCGAGAGACACGACTCGGGAAGAACTCGCTGCCCTACAATCGGCTCCGTACTCTTGCGGAGACGGATTCTCAAATTAGAGCATCGAGAATTCGTCAATCAATGTTTAAGGGAGGTATTTATAGGTTTAGATGTCTTGGGGAATAAGTTCCCTTGTAAAAATAGGTGTCCTGCCCCTTCTATGTCGGTTATGCACTTTGCATAACTGTTTCCTGTGCTTTCTTTACCGGTTTACTCGCGCAAATAAGACTCCCAGCGCCGGGCAAACATGGGCGGGCGCGCGTGCAGCATGGGCGAGTCAGGGTCGGCAGCATCGTGGGCAAGTGCGTGCGAGTCGGTCGTCCATGAGCAATACCGACGCGACAGAGAACTTTCCATATCGGTTGGACCCATAGCGATAACCCTTCTAGATAGCCCAGAATCGTCCTTTCTTCGCCAATTCACTCGTTTTGTCCCTCGATTCCTTGTGCAACTCTTATGCACCATCCTTCAATTTTGAATACGCCAATTTAGCACCTAATTACTACAAAATAAGAGAGAAATACAAAACTGGTGCTCGACTACTCATAATAATAAATATGCGAGAAATAAATATATATGTGAACATTAAGAACATAAAAATATAGGAATTAAACCATTAAATAAAGCACAATCTCTCGCTTATCAGCAGCCCTGAGCAGGTTCGTTTCACGCTCAGCCAAGAGGAGCTTACCATTTTTTCGAGCCTTGTGAAAGAAGGCTCCGTTTTAATGGGACGAAGAATGCCAGGAGGCATTTCAGAAGTTGAAAGAGCATCTAATCGGCATGTCATTGTTACCAAACCAGTCCAGGGAGAACCCTTAATCCTATACTTGTCTATAGGGAAGCAGGCTGTGAGCACGGTCCTAATCAGAGAAGAAAGCAGAGTGCAGAGGCCAGTGTATTATTGGAGCAAGGTGTTTCATGACGCCGAGCTCCGATATATGGAGATAGAGCGATCCATGCTAGCTCTGGTCAGGACGGCTCGCAAGTTCCACCCCTATTTTCTTTCGCACAAGATAGTGGTCAGAACGAACCTACCCCTAAAAGCAATTGTGGATAAACCAGAAGCCTCGAGGCGTCTGGTGAAATGGATAATTGAGCTCAGCGAGTTTGATATCAATTTTGAAGCGTGAACAACCATCAAATCCCAGGCATTGGCCAATTTTATGCAAGAGATGACCAGCTCTCCTGAGGAGAAGAAAGAGTGGATGATCAACACTGATGGCTCGGTGGGCAACCTGGGTTGTGGTGCAGGAATAATATTAATAGACCCGGAAGGTGTGACCACAGAATATGCAGTGGGGATGAACTATCCCTTATCCAATAACGCATTGGAGTATGAGGCCCTGCTGAGAGGAGTTCAGATGGCAAGGGAATTGGGGATAGAGCGAGTATGCGCACGGGTGGATTCACAACTTGTCAACAAGAAGGCAAGGGGAGAAATTGAAAAAAGGGAAGAACGCATGAAAAAATATATAGCTCAATTTTGGGAGCTGTCCAACACCATGGATGCTTTGATTGTACAACAAATCCTTAGAGAAGAAAACGGCCGAGCAGTTTACCTGGCCAGGATAGCCAGCTCGACAACAGATTGCCAAGAGAGAATGATCACCTTATTGATGGCACACCGATAACTTGGAGAGGAGAGGATATACGTATTGGAGGAAGAGAAGGACTGGCACTCCCCTATTAGAGCATATCTGGAGAAAGGAAAGCTACCTGATGACAAAAAGGAGGCAACGAAAGTGAGAATCAGGTCGTCCCATTTTTTCTTGATAAGGGGAGAGCTGTACAGAAGAGGGTCTCGACAACCTCTTTCGCGGTGCTTAAGCTCAAAAGAAGGTGCCCATATTCTTAAAGAAATTCATGAAGGGTGCTTCGGAAACCACATGGGTGCTAGGACCCTATCGAGCAATACCATGAGAGCTGGCTATTTTTAGCCACAGTTAAGAAAGGAAGCAGAGGATTTTGTCAGGAAGGGCGACAGGTGCCAGAAGAAATCACCTCTGGTGCATCGGCCTTCAGAGAGCTCATGACAATGAGCTCTCCCTTCCCCTTCGCCAAGTGGGGGATAGACCTGGTGAGACCTTTCCTGATCGTGGCCATTGATTCAGCAAGTGTGTGGAGGCTGAAGCCTTAGAAAAACTTACAGAAGAGGCGGTAATGGGATTTTTATGAAAGAATGTAGTGTCACGGTTCGGATTCCTGAGGATCTTAGTGTCCGATAATGGCACGCAGTTCATGGGAGCTTGGATTTGAGCCTGGTGCACTAAGATGAAGATAGACCAACATTTCACATCTGTCTACCATCCTCAGGAAAATGGTCAGGTCGAGGTGATTAATTGAATCTTGGTTCAGGGGTCTAAGGCACGTTTAGAAAAGCTCAGTTCGATTCTATGGGCTTATCGAACCAACCCCAAGGAGAGAACTGGAGAAACCCCATTTAGACTGGTATATGGCATGGGTGCCGTAATTCCCACAGAGATAAGCATGGAGACCCACCGAATACAGAGCTTTGATGAAAACCAGAATGAGTTGCTAGTATAGGACGCGCTAGATTTGATTGAGGAAAAGCGAGAAAGATTTATGGTAAAGATGGAGCACATGAGAGGATGGATCAGGGCAACCTATAATAAATCGGTAGTGAAGAGGCATTTTCAGATAGGAGACCTGGTCCTCTGCAGAACTGACTTAGGTAAGACCAAGGGAAAGCTAGATGCTACTTGGCAAGGACCGTACAAGGTCATGAAAACTCTTGCAGTAGGGGCTTATGAATTAGAGCATCTGGATGGAGTCAAAGTACCTGGAGCGTAGAATGTAGCAAACCTACGAAAATATTATGTGTAAGATTAATGCATGAAACTTATTTATATAAAATATGTGGTTTGAATTAATCCGTGTTTTATTGCAAACTGACATGATTGTCAGTAAAATTCTTTAGCCCTGATTGGCTAAGGGCAGATGCCCCGAAAATCTGACCTGATTGTCAGTGAGATTCTTTAGCCCCGATTGGCTAAGGGCAGATGCCCCGAAAACCTGACCTGATTGTCAGTAAAAATTTTGAGCCCGGATTGGCTAAGGACGGATGCCCCGAAAATCTGACCTGATTGTTAGTAAAAAATTTACACCTGAACGGCTAAGGGCGGATACCTCAAAAATCTGACCTGATTATCAGTAAAAAAATTTAGCCCTGATTGGCTAAGGGCGGATTCTCCGAAAACATGACCTGATTGTCAGTAAAGATTTTAGCCCTGATTGGCTAAGGGCGGATGCCTCGAAAACCTGACCTGGTTGTCAGAAGATTTCTAGCCTCGATCGGCTAAGGGATGGATATCCCCGACTCGACTTGATAGTCAGTTAAAGGCACGAGCCCCAGATTTTATTCTTAAGCCCAATTGGCTGAGGGATAGATATCCCCAACTGACCTGGGGTCAGGATACGAGCGTAAATTTCCAAAACCCAGCCAGATAGACTAAAGGATGGATAGCCCTGATTTAATCCAGTTGTTCAAAATGCATCCTGAAAGTTTTGATTTGAGATGGATAGACTAAAGGATGGATAGCCCTGATTTAACTCAGAACATATTGAAACGCGGATGTTATTTCAAGAAAATCCAAGTACATGAGAAAAGATCGCAGAAAATGAAGAAATGAAAATACAAACAAAATAAAATTAAAAAGCATCATGAATGGGATGAAGGCGCCTTTCGGTCAGAAGCCAAAACCCGACGTAGGCGCCACAGATCACGCTCAGTTTCATGAAGGCATTGGCGGTACCTATCTGCTCGTTCAGTGGTGGACTGAGCTTCACCAGCGGCGGTGGTCAGTCGGCATACCTATCTGCTAGTAAGGCCATCTCGACTAATGCCCGACTCTTTGCATGATCTCTAAAGTATCCTTCATGTATTTTCGCAATACTCCTAACCCTTCTTCCGACGATAAACACTTCTGATAAGGCCCAAAGTGCGACATCTTGTATAAGTGTGTATCCATCAAGCAGTAGCTTAGTTAAGAACCTCCCAGATCGGTGTTTGCCAATATTTCCTCTCCTCTATTTTCATTACCTTACTCCACTGCTCTAAACAACTAGTAGGCAGTGCCATTAAACTAACAGTCCTCGTACTGTAGTCCCCCAAGGCCCTTTCCATCTTGGTGAGTTAATCCATCTTTGTGTTTTCAGCTCTCGGTAAATGTTCCAATTTGAACTCCTCGAATCGATCCACCACTTGATTAATTTCCCCCTGATACTCTTGCATACTAATCGATGATTTCTCAACACTCTAGTTTTAGAAATTATCTCCACAATAGTATGGAGTCGATTATAGAGTGGCAAGTTGTATCCCGAGTTGTGTCTCTCGAGGATAAATGTTATCGACAATCGGTGTTTTTAGTTAATCCCTTGCTAACATCGATTACACTAATCTACTCTAAGAAAGCAATAAGTCTTTTGGTTGAGTTTAAGTTTTTTTTTATGCTAATGCTTGAATTGAAATGAAAACTTTGAAAACACAATACTAAGGCAAAGGTTAATAAATCTTGAAAGCTTGCTTAAAAGTAATTAATTTGAGAAGATTAATTAAACCCTAATTAAAAACTCTTAATAAATCAAAGACTACTAAATTAAGGAAAGCTTGCAAGTTTAAAAGAGAAAATGGAGGGAAAATCAAAGCTTTAAAACTTGAAGAAGTCAAAGAGCATTAAATATGAAGAAGTCAAATTGATCAAAGAGGAAAGTCCCATATGTCTTTGAAGGACCAAAGGTTTGTTTAGACAAATGGGGTAAAAAGCTTCAAGTGATGTGCTCCAATGGAGATTATGCGAGAAGAAGTTTTAAAATCTAGAAGATTGAAATGAGGATTTGAAATAAAATGAAAGATAACATAATCTAAAATCTAATAATCAACACAAAAGAAATTACAACAACACAAGAACAACACACAATAATAAGGAGAAAGATTACTACCAATTTCACTCCAAACAAGCTCCAAGGTTTGTTACAATATTCAAAAGACAAGAACAACTTCACCACAGTAAAATCCACAAATGAAGGAGATGTCACCTTCTCCAACATCTTTTTGAGAACAACTAATTAAAACTTACTAAACTAAACTACTCTAAAGATTATGAACTAGGGTTTAAGAATACAATGGAATAGTGAAAGGGGCTTAGAGGAGATTGAACAAGTTCAAAATCAACCAAGGAGAGGATAAGGTTGGTGGAGAGAAGGCTGGGATATATATATAAGCGCAGGGGTAAAATCGTCAAAAATGCCAAAAAAACCCTCAAAACTTCCTGCGAGGCAATCGATCGGCATCGTTTTAGTTGATCAACTGCCTGTCGATCGGTTGGATTCAGTCGATCGACTGCCTGTCGATTGACTGGAAGGCAGTTGATCGACTAATTATCTGTTCAAACGTCCCAGCCTCTGTCGAGCAGTCGATCCAGGTAGCTTGCAGTCAATCAACTGGCATGGCAGTCGATCAACTGCCCTTGCAGTCGATTCCAGTTGGTTTCGGCTCGGTTTTCTCATTTTTTTCTCCAAAACGTCCGCCGGTCGTCGTCTCTTACTCGCGCTGTGTTACCTTGCATATCTTCGCTTGTCCATTGCATAGCGAGTCAATTGAAATGCCATAAGCGTGCGCGAGTCCCGTTTTGGTCATTCTACGGCCAAAAACATAAAACGAGTGAAAATATATGAAAAATGTAATAAAAACCGCGCAAACGCTATAAAACCTAAAACTAACAAAATAAGCTTAATTGACTCCTAACACCCAAAAAAATGAAAGTGAAACACATGCGATCACGACACAAAAAGGTAAAAAAAAACACATAAAAAAATGTGCAAATCACATACGTTCTTCCCATGCCTCAAAAGACCCGTCATACTTGCGAGCTACAAGCTGGAAATATATTATGCCTTTAACTGTTTCACTCTTAGGTCGCCTGCCATTTTAATTCCCTATAGTAACGCCTGATACTCAGCATCATTGTTCGAGGCTTTGAACCCCAATTTCACCGCAAGATCAAAGTTTTCCCCTTCTAGGTTAGTTAATATAATTCCTAGCCCCGCACCACTTATCATGGTTGATCCATCTATGTGCAATCACCATGCCTTCTTCTCAACTCCCTCCTCTTTAGAACCCGCCATATCTTGCATCAAATCTACTAGTACATGTGCCTTAATTGTTGTCCTTGGACCATACACCACGTCATATTCGCTGAGCTCTATCACCCATTTTATGAATCTTCTAGACACGTTTGGTTTTCTTAATACTCCTTTAAGTGCTAGATTAGTCCTCACCCTAACCCTATGATTCAGAAAGTAAGGTTGCAGTTTCCTAATTATATAGATCAATGCAAAAATTCCTTTTCTCCAACTCCAAAAAATTCTTCTTAGAACATCTCAACATCTGGCTTATATAATAAATGGGTCTGTAACTACCAGCCTCCTCTTGAGTCAATACTGAACTCACCGACCACCTCGACTGATATGTACATAATCGGATCTTCTACTGGCATAAACTTCATCAATAGTGGGATCTCAGCCAAGTACTTCTTTAATTATTCAAAGGCCTCTTTTGCTTTCTCTGTCCACTCAAACTTTAATTCTTTCCTCTAAGATTTGAAGAAAGGAAAACCCTTCTCATCTGACCTGGAGATAAATTGGCTAAGACTTGCTATGTGACCTGTTAATACCTGCACCTCTCTCACAATTCGGGGATGGGAAATTTCCATCACATCCCACACCTTCTCCGGATTCACCTCAATGCCTCTTTCTTTCACCATGTACCCTAAAAACTTCCCCGATGAAACCAAAAGGAACACTTCTTAAGATTCAGTTTCATCCCATACTGCCTCAATATTGTAAAGGCCTTTTTCAAACCCTCTGCATGAGAATCCACCCTCTTACTCTTCACCAACATGTCATCCACATAGACCTTCATGATCGATCCCAACAAATCTTTAAACATCTTGTACACCAACCTTTGTTTGTTCGCTCATGACCCAAATAACATGAAAAAAAATAATATGTACCCGTTGAAGTGATAAAACTTACCTTTGGTTGATCTTCCTTCGCCAATGAGATTTTATGGTATCCATGGGATGCATCCATCATGCTCAGTAGATCACACCCTGAAGTTGAATCTACCAATTGTTTAATACGTGGCAACGTATAGTGATCTTTTGGATAAGCCTTGTTTAGCTCACGGAAATTGATGCACATCCTCACTTATCTCCTGATTTTGCACCATAACCACGTTGGACAAATATTCTAAGAATTGGATCTCCCGGATAATACCTGCTTTCAATATCTTTTGCACCTCCTCGTCTATTACCTTGTCCAATTTTGCTCTAAAATGTTTACTTTTCTTCCGTACAGGTCTCGCCTCTAGATCTGCATTTAAGTGATGCGTGCAACCTTAAGGACACCCACGGTAACTCGGTGTCTCGAAAAGAAAACATATCTCAAAATTCCTTCAGTAGAGCAACGAGCTCCATCTTTATGCCCTCTGGCAACTAGCTGCCTATCCTTTTTATATACCCCTACCTACCATCCTCCAACTCGATCTCCATGAGTTCTTCATGAGGTCGGGTAGAGTTATCTTCCTCCCTCAATTTCTTAGCACTAAGTATTCCTTTCTGGATTTCACTATTCTACTATCATTTTATTTCACTCATCTCTTTCATTAATGTCATCTGATAGCAAGATTGTGCAGCCTATTGGTCTGATATTATCGTGCCGACCTTATCCCCAACTGGATACTTTATGCTCATATGGTATATGAATGTAACTTCTTGAAACTCATTGAGTGCAGGTCGACCCAGTATGATATTATAAGATGAGTTTTGGCCTTGATTATTGGGAAATTTATCTTCTCCCCTCATAGCTCACCACCTCCCAGACAACTGGTAAAACAACTTCTCCTTCTTTTATGACCTATGCTCCATTGACCAAGCATTCCTAATATAGGATGTTTACCGAGCTCCCATTATCCACAAACACCCTTCTTACGTCATATCCAACCACCTCTACCTGGATCACCAGCATCGTTATGTTTGACCTGCAACCGTCTCCTTTTCTTTGGTCTAAAACAAATGATCGGACTCATAGGTGGGGGTTGCCTATTAATGGCAGCAACCTGTAAATATATTGGGCAAGCTACCTTCACATGTTTCTTACTGGAATTGTTCAAGTCCCCATTTGTTGGTTAACCTGAAATCATGTTTATTTGCCCCTATTATTCCCAGTCCCCCAACCTGTTCTGGTCTCCTTTGTTCCTCCTGTCTTCTTTGTCCTTCCATCTGTACCTATGAGGGAGCTCCTAGGGGAGTCCAGACAAGGCCTGTCTCTGATTTCCAGGTGCCCTATCCTTGTAAATGACCTCTTTGAGATGCATAACCTTAATCAACCTTTCTATCTCTTCCATTAGATGTTGGCATCTCTCCGTGGAATGTCCATAATTATTATAGAATTTTTAATAGAACTATGACCTTGGGTTGTTAGGTATTTGTGTATAATATTTAGGCAACCTAATGACATTAGGCATATGTATTTCCGTGATTGTGAATATCTAAGCTCGCGACATCTCTAAGGGTGTAAAACTTGGTTCCTTCTTCAATTCTCCTATCATTTCTTGCTTCTACTCCACCTTCTACACCATGTTCCATAATTCACTGGTCGATGTACCTCCCTTCTGGGTTCTGGACTTTTGTTGGCATTCTCTCCACATACCTGACCTCTCTCCTAATACGTATTCTATCTTTTTCTTCTTCTGCTTCCTCTACGTGGATGTATTTCATACATTGATTCAGTACCTCCTCAAAAGTACGTCTTGGCCACTTAGCTAATGAGGTCCTTAAGCCACCTATCCGTAATACCTGGTTTAGCGCTCCTACTTTCATGTCATCCGTGGTTGTAGGCACTTCAAATGTAGCTCTGGTAAACCTGGCTACGTAATCCTTCAAAGTTTCCCCAGGTCACTGCACCACTGAAAAGAGCGACTGCGCCATTTCTATATGTATCTTCGTGCTAGCAAAGTGTGTTAAAAAGGCCCAATTTAAAACTAGAAAACTCATTATTCTTCCCGGGGCCAGTTGATGAAACTAATCTAGTGCCAGTCCTCGTAAGGTAGATAAAAATGCACTACATGACACATCATCCATGTATTTCCACAAGACCGCCTTTTTCTCAAAACTTTGAACATGTTGGGTAGGATATTAATACCCTTCGTAATAAAACTCCAACCCTTTATATCCTCGAGTCAAAGCCACCATCAATATTCCTTCAAAGAATGGATGGCCTCTTAACACCTGCCGATCTGCTCTTGAAACCTGCCTTTGAAGTGCTCGCACCGCCTCCTGCATGTCTCTCATTTCCCGTGATGTTGGCAGTACTTCTTCCTCATCTTTGTCTACCTCTCCTCCTGTATTATCTTGTTGATACCTCTTTTGTGTTTTATTGCTGAAAAATCAGATATCATCTTCATTTTCTTCCTCCTCTGATGACGAGTACCTCCTATGTGGTCGCTTCCTCTTTCATGCTCTCACTAACTCTGGATCAAGCACCCATGGTTCTTTTTCCCTACTCTTATTTTGGACTGGAGTAAGTGGTTCTAGTCTATGTTCTTCCTCCTTCTCCTCTCCAAGTGTAAGTTCTTCCTCCTCATTGCTATCGCACCGCATTGATAAACATTAGGAGAAAGCTTTTATTTGTGAGACAAGGCCTCTCCTTTGGTAATTCTTCCTATTCTTTAGTACCCAGATTAATCTCCTTCTGAATTATTATTTCAGGGGTATTACTCATGTCCCCCATATTCTTAACTTCTTTCTCCCCCTCCGTGATGGTTGTGTTTCCATGATTGGTTGTTCTTTTGTATTCTTATGCGGTGTCTTGCCTCCTTCAACTTGCACCCCCTTGTCGTTTTTCTTACTTGGCTCGCAACCAAGCTAAAGTTCAGGGCTTGTGGTGTTATGTTCGTTACTTTCACGATTGTTTTAGTTGATTATCACGTCTTTTTTTAAGTACTCGTTGTCCCTCGTATTCCCACAGACGACACCACTCGGCCAAAAAGATTGGCTTGCCAAGAAACAGGTCGCTGAGCTTTGAACTGTCTTCTCTGACTTGAGCGACCTACAAAATAAAACCTAAACTGGATAGCCCCGGCATAGGCCTTCCGATGATTAATTCAGTACCTTTATATGATGATAAACAAGAGCCCAAAAATTAGGATTAAATAAACTTAAGATAGCAGTGAGGCATGTGTCCTCTTTATATAGACAAGATACGCATTCCCATTCTAGGGTTTCATCTCCTATTCACACCATTATTCCATAAACAACCCACCAACTTAGAATTAAGATTTCTCATTTATGCTAAGTTACCATAATTGTTAGAACTCTCATATTCTGTTAAATTACCATAATAACCATAGGATAATAACAATCTCATACTCTTAACCCGCTGGGGCCCATACCATACTAGCCATACCAGTCCTTTGGGGCCCATACCATACCATCTATACCAGCACGCCGGGGCCCATTCTATAACATTAAGGCCCATCTATCCCAGCTTACTTGAGTCATAAACATAAATACCATTTTAGTCTATAAGAGCTCAGCAATCCCTTAAAAAGAGGTCGCCTCACTGACCTAACTTGACGTGCATGCCGACTTGGATATTCAATACTTTATCACTACTTATTTGAAAGTTTTCACAATTCATAAAATCAATCCATGCTACTTTCCACTTATTACATAATCTCGCTTATTTATCGATGTTGTTCCTACTACTTTACTTGAATTTAGAGTCCTTGTTTAAATTCCATATTACTTAATTAAATTAAAAGCTACTTGAAACATAAATTAGTATGATATATGCGCAAACTTAGTGATATTTCATAATCCTTAGTGTAACAGATGTCTTATCCATGGTATTTCATACTATATCCGCTAAATTTCACAACAATTCAAGAAATTTAGTACTTATCTGTGAGATTTCATACTATATTATGGAATCTTGTACTAATCATTTTAATCTCATAATATATCTATAAATAAAATACTAATATCGTGAAATCTCATACTAATCCATTAAACTTCTTACTAGAATCAACCAAATTTCTATTTAAACTAAAAACTCATAAAAATACAACTATTTTTCCTTTAAATTTCTATTTCATATTGGCAATGAAAATATTAATCTCATACAAGCACTATCAAATTTTATATTACCATACAAAAATTCACAAAATAATGAAATTTCATACAAACCTTATTGATTTCTTACTAAACGGTGGATGAGAATGAACCTCAACCACGAGATTTAAGGATGATGATGTCATCATATCTACTTAGAGTCTTTATATTTATTAATAATGATGTCATAATTAGTTTATTAGTTATTTGTTATATTATAAAAATTCCCCAAACAAAATATTTCCAAAAAAAAAAAATCTATTTTTTCTTTTTGTTTTTTATATTTATTCGTGTATTGAAATTTTGATAATTTATATTGTGTAACTTCTCATGAACTATAGTGCATGAACTCAAGTACTATTGTGCATAAATATTATACCTATGTATATAACATCAATCAACTTAATATGCATGCATTGTTAGAGAAAATGCACAACAGTGTAGTAAAAATGCACAATAGTCATTGAACTTTTCATCCTTAATTTCATGCCATGCACATTAGTGCCACTGTAAATGCACAATAGTGTTAGTGAAAATGTACATTAGTCATTCATGATTATTAAAACATCGACCATAACATGCATAAAATTGTGACTGGGCATGCACAATATTACCACTGAACATGCACAAATAGTCATATTTTCATTTTTGAGATTTGAAATTACAAATTTGAATTGATGTAATGACAAATTATAATATCAATCAATGATATTTCAACATTAGACATGAAAAGCAGTGTAAGTAAACACGCATAATAGTATTTTTGTCTTTTATTATACAGTTTTTGATATCAAAATTGTGTGAAGACACAATAATTAATTATGATATTAACCACACATTATTGCAATTTTAGTCCCATGAGACATGCACAACAGTGTTACTAAATATGCATAATAGTATACGAGAAGTTGCACAATATAATTTATTAGTGCAATGGAACTCCCGCAAAAAACAAAAAAAAAATGAAAATTTCAAAATAAAATAAAAAATTAATTTTTTATTTAAAAAATAAAGTCCTTTGAGACGTGCACAATAGTGCAACTGAAAATGCACAATAGTGTTGCCGAATATGCACATTAGTATATGAGAGTTGCACAATATATTTTATCAGTGCATCGAAACCCTCCCTGAAAAACAAAACAAACAAACAAATATTTTTTTAAAATATTTTTTTATTTTTATTTAAATAATAGTATTTATGACATCATCATTATCAAAATTTGATGTTATGATGACATTATCATCCTCAAATCTATTGGTCATAAATCATTCTCATTTCTCATCTAAACACTCATTCTCATTTGATCATCTCTCTCTCTCTCTCTCTCTCTCTCTATCTCTATCTATCTATCTATCTATCTATCTATCTATCTATCTATCTATCTATCTATCTATATGTGGAAAAATTGCATTCTTTGTCCTGTAAGTTTGGCCCATTTTAATTTTTGTCCTGTAAATATAGGTGGTTCAAAAATTATCCTATATTTTTAAAATTTTCGCGTTTTATGTCCTCTAAATATAGGCGGTTCAAAAATTGTCCTGTATTTTAAAAAATTTTCGCATTTTTTGCCTTCTAAATCTTCGCATTTTATGGTCTTAGAGAACATAAAACGTGAAGATTTTTTAAGATACAGGACAATTTTCGAACCGCCTATATTTAGAGGACATAAATTGAAAGTAATTCCAAAATTATTCAAAATAAATTGATAAAAATAATGAAAATAATTATAGATTTTGCCTATTTTATTTTGTGCATGAAAATGGTATCTGAGCCTAGATTTATTAAGAACTTTTAAGAAAATTTTATTATAATTATGTAATTAACTTTTGGTGAGGAGAATTATCTCTAAAAATAGATCCGAATGAGTGTTCGAGGTGTATTCATTTCAGGCAATATTTTCGAATTTTGGAAATATACGAGTTGGACCATTAAGAGAAAATAACATATTGGGACAACCAATATGTTGAACAAGCTATCGCCGGAGTCAACAGGGTAACTTTGAGACAATGCGATAAACAAAAGGTGTATCACATGAGTTGCCTTTGTGTAAATCATATGCTAAAGTCGGATTTGATAAATCATAGGGATGTAACTCATGAATCCCATAAATAGATCCAACTTCAGCGAGGTGATATCTGATTCCTCTAAGAATCTTAAAGATCTTAGAGAAATCCGAAGAATATTATAATACATCGACCACCATCAACAATGTATCCAGGTGCAAATGAAAGAGATACATGGACATCAAAAGAAAACACGAGAATCTTAATTGATGTTCAAAAATGAGTCAAGGCCCTTGAAGCCAATCCAAGTACATCCGGAGGCAGACGACGTGCAACTTTCAGAACAGAACCCCTTTTACATCAAAGGGGGTAACCGACCGAGGTTATAAGACAACCAACAGAGGAAGAAAATATGATAGATGTAAATAAAGGAACTCCATTACAATCTAAGAAATAATGGAGAAATTCGACATTGAAGATGTACACAACCTTGTCAAATCCTTCACAGGATTAGGTATTGTGGATCTAAAAATGAACTTAGGAGACTTTTGGGCCTTGGTTTTGAGAAGTGCTCCTGCACCAACACCAACAAGTTTCAATCCAGGTGAAAGTACGGCTTCACATGAACCAATTCCAGAAGAACCAATGCAACATGTTGGGGATTTAACCATAAAAAGAGATCTTGAAGGCCAGACAATGTCCCTGAAGGCCAAATATTCTCAACACGCCACACGGGAAGTCTCAACTTGATCCCATGCATCCGTATAGATTATTAACGTTAAATCTGGACATTCCATGTATGTATGTATGTATGTATGACTAGTTCTCTTGTGTGACCGACACGAATCATTTTTTGTATGAAGAATTCACTTTTTTCTATAATAATGTCATTTTAGCTATAAAAGTGTCAATCTTGCACTAAAATAAATGTCACTTCACATATTAATCAAGCATTTCAGTAAGTTAAAGATAATAGAGTCATGTTTCTTTTAAATATTGTCATTTTTTTCTCTACAAGTGTTACATTACATGTTTAATAAAAGTTATCACTTTTTTTTGTCAAGTATCACATGGGCATTTAAAAATATTTATTTGTATCTTATATAAAATGATAAATTCGTATCTCCCAAACAAATTTATTTTTTGCCTAAAGGCCGAATTTTTTTTTTTGACAAATCGTCTCCTAAACTACACGAAATTGACAAATCACCCCATGTGTTGAAATTCTGGCTAAAAAGGCTCTCGCAGACCAACAAACCTATATTTTCGAACATTCATGCACCTCACCTCCGGCACCATCGTATTCAACACATTTTTACGATTTAGAATTTAACTAGTCAAAGTTGCTAAAAAAACACATTTTTTCAGCCAACTCCGTCAACTTCGATCAACTGTCTGGACAACTTCGACCTTCGTTGAACCAAAAGATAATAGAAACCGAATGAGACTGATTTTCAAGTTTAAAAGAAATTGGAGTGTCCGAAAACCCGATCGGAAGTTGAAAAAAAATGTGTTTTTGGCAACATTGATCGACGATTTAGTAGAGCAAACACACTCCGATTGAGCCGAGATTAGATATTTTGAGTCGTAAAAATGTGGTGAACCCAATGATACTGAAACTGAGGCACATGAATATACAAAAAATGAATTGGATGGTCTCCGGGAGACTTTTTTGCAGGAATTTAGAAACAAGAGGCAATTTGTCAAAAAAACAATTAGGGGGTTTAGGCGAAAAAATTGATTTTTTGGGGAGGTAAAAAAGAAAAATTCCTAACTAAAACAATCAATTTCTTATTGAAAATTGTCACTCTTAGCTTTAATTTCATTACCTTACAATTTGCATTTTATATGTATCATTTTATTCTCAAGTCCCTTATAATACTAATATTTGACTCGTGCGTTGCACGAACAATATATTTTTTTAATAGAAGGGGAAATTGAATAATATTAATTATTTAATGAATTTGAATAATTACTGAAGTGATTATATATTACGGTAAAGTTAATAAATCTAAATTGAAATCAGCTTAATTCTTTTATAGACGAAAAAGTATGAATAAGTAAATAACTTGACTCACAAAAAGATTTTTATTAAAAAGAATGTAGACTACAAATAATGAGAAACTCTCTTGCACACAACATTCATAGTTTTGTTACTACTTATTTTCTCATTGTCACAAATCAAGGTCTTAAACCTCTTACGATTGATCATTCTTGATATAGCAATGTACAATTGATCAGACTAAATGCGCGTGTGAGAGAGAGAAAAATTTTGTCCTTAACTTTTGTTGATCGTCGTTGCATATGAAAAGATCACTTGAAATTCTCGCCATTGAACTTATAAGAAAACCTCATATCAAACAGTATGACAGTTATTCGATTGAACAATATTAATTCCCTTACACTATTTACTTGAAGAATATTAGCTTCCAAAACATAATCCCTCGATTTTTGTAACAACCAACGTGGTTTTATTACAAAAACCAAAACACTGATGAATATTTCTCAACAATATGATTGGAGTTCCAACATTCAATTTTAGTTCGTAATTTGGCATTCGTGTTCAAAATTTAATTGTTTCATGCTCATTCCAATAGATGAATAAGATGCATAAACATT
Source organism: Phtheirospermum japonicum (assembly GCA_014905375.1). Classification (NCBI taxonomy): domain Eukaryota; kingdom Viridiplantae; phylum Streptophyta; class Magnoliopsida; order Lamiales; family Orobanchaceae; genus Phtheirospermum; species Phtheirospermum japonicum. The sequence continues at coordinate 1,044,226 of BMAC01000088.1, forward strand.
TTCTACAAGTAAATTCAATTGAGACTATGAGTCTTTAATGTGTTTGTACAAGTATTGTGAATATTATTTATAGTTATTAAGTTTTTTCAAAATCTAGAATCACATGTAACTTATTACAATAAAAGAACATTAATAACATCAAATTGTTAAGATGGACTTAAACTATTTGTAATAGCATCACCAAGTTACTATAGAATTAAAATTAAGATATATTTTAATTTGAAAGCTAATAAAACATGAATGATTCCAAATATATTATACTTGATATCATGGTGTTCGTTGAATTTGATGAAGAAGGCACGGAAGCATTTTCTCCATTTGTATCAAAATGAGACCCGTGTGATCTTTCGCACAAATACTTACATGTGTTTAAAGAAAATTGCAGAGATTATAAGCTAAAATTTTAGATCACTTTTATGAAGTGTTTACAAATATTATATGAGAGAAAATGAGCATGCTAGGAACTTCATCTACCAGAAATACTAAAAGTTGAAGTTTTGCATGGACATTTTTATATTAGCAGATTTTGCAGCAACATGGATCTAATACTACACAAATCTTAAACCATAAAAATAAAATGGATAATACACAAAGATCGATTTATTTTTTCTGAGTATATAATATATATACTGATGTTGTAAAATGAACAAAAATTAAAATCATAATTAAGGTTAGAACTAGAAAATCCCTTTTACTACATTAGCATGAGCTCTTTTGTTTCTCATTCATCTTCAACATTCAATCAAGAGATAAGTCACACACGTAAAGAAATTTCAATCTCAAAGCTTATAATTGAGTTCAAATATTGATAGTTGTTTACTAACCACCACAATGAAAATAAAGTTAAAAAAAAACTAGGCAAGAAATGTAGAAACTGGAATGAAAACAATCAATGTATAGGCAGTCTGCCCATGCAAACATCTACTGTTATCTGAATGAGAACCCCAAATAATTAATATGAAAAAAAAAATCTGCAACACCTAACCTTGACATCTTCAATCCAACCTGCTAGGTGCTATGAAAGTATTAAATCTGTTACTCACAAAACAAAAGAATAGTTCATTACCTAAGATGAAAACAATATGTTGAGTAACGTAGACTTTAACTAAATGGAATTTATTTGAGATTAATTTATAAAATAATCTATTCTTTTAACATGGTCTAATAAAAAATGTATCAAATGAATAGAAAACACATATAATAATTTTTTATTAACGATATTCTCTAATCTCTATATTAATCGTCATATAAAACATTAGTTAAATCTAAACAAAACCGCATGAAGGGCAAATCTAACACAATAAAAAGGTAACTCACGGTTAATGAACCGGAAGGAAAAATAAATAAAGAATTCACTTTCATCATCATTTTAGGATATGTGTGTCCCCACAATGTCAACAAAAACATTGAATATATCTGAAGATGAAACATATTTGAACAATAAAAGCTTCAAATTAATAGCAAACCCACATAACAATTTTGTATGCATGGTATTCTCTAATATCTATATTAACTCACTGCAAAATTAATTAAATCTAAACAGGTATAATGCAAATCAAACGCAATAAAAAGATACCTCACAGTTTAGAAAATAGCAGGAGCTTTAAAAAATATATATATACATATATAACAACTCATTGATGCTACTGAAATTTTCTGCGCAGAGTATCCAACAACTTCAAGCAAATCGATTCATCATCAATAGCAAGAACACGAAGCCCACATTAATTTTGATCCCAAGTAGTACTGTAATTATTTAACTAAGACCGATAATTTACATTCCAACATCGGGAATCCAAGAAAATAGCCAGACATCAATAATCAATAAATTTATTTCAAAGAACCTGAAACTAAATTTATTGAATTAACCGGTTCGGCGAAAAAAAGTAAAAAAGAAATCAATAGCGATAACGTCTATAATTGAAAGAGCCATCAAAACTATCATTTTTATTTGTGTAGCATCATACAGTGGAAATCCATCAAATTAGGAATATATGTGAAAGAAGATAATTAAAAGGCCAATGAATTTAGTACTAAGATCTAAAGTTATACATAAAAATAATATGTTATCGGGAAAATAAAGAAATCCACAAACCAAATTATATAATGAAACCATACACAATTTAGACTATAATAATATACTATCTTCTTCGGTCAAAAAAAATAAATTTGAATCAGAATTAATCAAAAAAATCAGATCATGAGATTGTCATTGCGACAAAATAACAACACCCCTCGAGTTAAGGCTTCTCTCACAGCATCAACATTTGCTATTGCAAAAGTACAAACCAAAATATTTTTTTTAATTAAATTGTGGTGCTTTTATTAAAAAAGGAGAAAAGAGTTCCAATACATAGTAAAATAGTGAGAAAAAAAAACAAAGATACTAGCGCTTCACAAGGAATCCACGTTTAACAGAACTTTTTGAAGCTCTAAGTGTAGGAATTGAATCTTCATCTTCAGTAATATCCGCCCAAAATTGTGTAGAAGCAATACTTATAAGGTGAAGGGCAGGAGAGGATTTTGTATCGTCAAAAATGAAAGGAGTAGAAGACTCCTGTTGTAATTTTTTAATTATATCAATTAATTCTCGATCAGTGGCAGGTTTACGATAAAGATGTGTGCGATGTTGGCTGCCAATATTCGAACCATCCACTATAATGCTTTCTTCACGTGCTAGACAGGATGTTGGAGTATGTTGCGCCGAAGGAGAAACCTTATCCGAAGAACCCATGTCCACCTGATCAATATAACCCGTGCTCGAAGAAGTTGTTGAAGCAGGTTCATCATAAAGCACAAGTTGTAGAGAGGAGTCACAAACAATCTCAGCCGATCTGCAATCGGTCGACTAGTTCTCCCTGCAAAGCTGCACAGTTAGTTTCTCACCATCGTCTGAGCCACTATTAGAAGGCTCAGAAGCGACACATTAACCTTTCCCTTCTAAACCGGACGAAGTATCAAGATTCGTAGTGGCTTTAGGAGTCGTGTTCATAGGGGCGGGAGATAACATCTCAGACCTCGAAGTAGGCTCTGGGGTAGGAGGTGTTGAAGGACCTGTGCAACCTTCATCTTGTAACACTTGAAAGGTGTAAAATTTGAAGGTGTATGGTTTTGAAAATAAGTATCAGTTTGTGATGTTACTTTCAATGTTAACCAACATTGAATACCAACATCAATCAGAGTTAAACTAAAAATATGCAGCGAAAATAAAACTTAAGAACACAGCAAATTAAATTCAGTTCACAAGTAAAAATACTTGTGAACTTGGGTGTACAGACCTGAAAACTATATTACTTTCTTGTTCACGATCAATACAAAAATATGAAGTAATATATGGAAACTAAAGTTGGTCACGCAACTTTGAAGACCTTAATTTCGAACAGTGGCTTCAAGTAGTCTTTGTTTTCTTTCCTTGCTGTGCGTCGTCTTGCTTGCGTCTTCTCTAAAAAATCCGTGCGTCAAGAAGTGTTCCCAAACTTTAGTATTCTCTTGTCTTAAATAGACAATTCTAGAATCCTAAACTTGGTGAACAAGTAAAACAAATCCTAAACATAATCTAGGAAACTAAATAAAGTCTTGTACATCAACTAGGAAACATATAAAGTCCTAAATCTAGTTCCCTAATTTATTTTGTGCCCAAGAAAGGAAAATAACAAAGTAGGAATTATTGCCAAGAATAAATTCCTCAACAATCTCCCCCTTTTACCTTTCTGGACAAAATAGTACGACGCAAAAACAAGTTCAAACAAAAACTACTAACTCCCTCTAAGTTAGAAAACTCCCCCTAAATAAAACACCCAATGTTATTAAAACATTAACCCAACATTACAAACCAACATTGTTCATTTTTACTCATCAAAACAAAACATAAGGAACTTATTGACTTCGTACCCTCTTCGAACGACAAGAGGATGTCGAAGTTCCTTCACCACGATCCTTTCGCTTCTTCAACTGCTTTCTGTTCATCTTTTTCAAGGCCTTATTACTAGCCAAGGCCTCGGCAACAACAGTATCCTCATCAGCATCATCCTTATCCGCATCGCCAGCATCGTCTCCCCCTTTTGACCAGAAGGCAAAAGGGCCTCTATTATAGAACTACGAAGGGCCTGCAGCTGGGTCATTTGTGTATCAATCCAAGTAACATGCGCACGAAGAACCTGCGTAGACATGTGGGCCATGTTGGGAACGCTTGACCCAACATCATTGGCAACATTGGCTCAAAAAGGCGCCTGCCACGGAAGATCAATAATCCGTGCACCAGTAATATGTTGGCCCCTCAAAGCAAACCAGTTAGCCTCTCCCGTAAGCACATCATCAGGATGAAGCGCCAAACCCTGATTCTCAAGCAGGCTAAAGATCAACAAGGGAAAGCACAACGAGGCCGTGTACTAGGTGGTGGCGAACTTTGTGACAATATCAAACACATGCTTCCTGAAGCTAAACTTGATTCCCCTCCCGAGCTTATACAGAAACTGGGCCTGAGGCCGCGTAACACAAGTTGTGTTCTTTGAGGGAACCCAGTTACAAACTGCGACCTTGTGCAAAATAGAATAAAGGGAAGAAAGACGAGTACTCAACAGTTGCTCAAACCATGAATGAACCAAATCTCCAAACAAGAATGAGATAACCTCATTCATCTTGTCCACAGTCGAATCACCTCGATACGGCTCAGTGCCAAACAGCTCATCAATCAAATCAGGGGTAAAACTAAACATTATGCCACGCACATAAACATTGCCTTAATTTACAGAATTTAAATCAATAATAGATGGCAACAAATTGGCAAAGAATTCCACAACGATTTCACGGACAAAAGGCATGGCAGTCGAGACTGTGGAATACATACCTTTATGCTGAAAGTAAGCAATCAAGTTTTGCTTCTCAAACAACAAAACCGGGACTCGGCGCTAAGTGATCATATGCCGGGTCTGGTATTCAGCAAATAATGCCTCAGCTTCGGCAGTCAAAAACCTGCGGAGAATGGCACCATGTACTCAAGCTCAACATTCCAAGAGGGAATGTCAATGGAGGAGTGAGAATGAGTGGAGGTGTCAGAAGGAGGCGATACGGGAGCAGGAGAAGTAAAATCAGCAGAGACTGAGACAGAGGATGAAGCAGCCTGGGCTTGCGGTGATGTTGGTATGGGGGAACCAACATGGGGACCAACATTGGCCTTCTTCGCTGCCCATGTTTTCTTCTTATCTTTCTTTAAAGCAGACACGATGTCACAAAGAGGCACATCAAAAGATGAATCAGGGGAGTACTCAAAAAGATCAGGATCAAACTCAGGTTGATCACTACGAACTGGTGACGGAGGAGGAACAGCAGTAGACGGTCTGGATGAACTTGTGATCTTTCCTAAGATAAAATCCAAAATTGTATAAGGAGGGGATGAATATCCAGTTTCAGTGGAACCTGGAGAAACCTTGATGGCCGCCGGGGTAGATTTCTTGTCGGCCAACTTCACAGTCTGCTTTCGGCGAGGTGTCTTCTTCGCTGTCACACTTGGAGCCGAAACAAAAGGAGGCACCGATCCTTCCACTGGAGTAGTAGGGACATAATCATCGTCGTTAGGGTCCAACATCACCGTGACATCCTCCGCGAGGTTCATGTGCTCAATTGGCATATTGCGGCGCGGCCCTACTTGGATCTTTGGTACTGTAGGCAGCACTACGCACTATGCCGGGAGGTATAATCGTCGGGATATTTTCAGGGTAGGTTCCCCACTCGTCCAAACGTTTCATCAACAAACGCCAAATATGGTGGATTGTCAACATCGATTTTGTTGTTGGGCTGCCCTGGAAAAACCTGTGCTTCGGGGGCGGCGTTAAGAGGAGCAGGAGCCGACACAATATCATGAGAATCACGCGGCGGCGAGGGAGGCAGTGATGTTGGGATGGAAGAAGAACCACCACCGACTTCGGCGCGAATGTCCAGGCCGCCAATTTTCACATTGGGTGCTGGAACCTATTCGCCGGAGAGACGGAAGCTGGCCGGAAACTCAGGAATAGATGATTAAGAGGACGGGTTCAACATCCTGCAAATTTACATGATGACCGTTGCCAAGGAGAGAGAGAGAAATAGAAAATAAAAGGAAAAAGCCATAATTTTACCTTTCAGCGGATTTTGGGCCTATAACCTGATTTTCTTTCCTTTCTAAAACGAAACCACTCCCCCTTAATGTAGGATACATGATTAACCCCCACTTCAACCATTATCTCATCAAAATTTATTATTTAAAAAACATAAAATTGCACGACTTCTACTACTAAATTAACCGAAGTAGTGAACTGGATCAATTGAACCATCAGCATAGTAGAATTTATCTTGTGCAATATGAATTATCACTCTCCAAACCTGAAATCTAATGCCTTTGTGAAAATGTCAGCAAGCTGATTGTCTGTCCCTACATGCTCAAGGCTAACAATCTTCCTCTCAACTAAGTCTTGAATAAAGTGGTACCTTATGTCAATGTGTTTGATTCGAGAATGCTGGACTTGATTTTTTGAGATGTCAATGGCACTGGAATTGTCACAAAGCACAGTCAAAATACTACTGTGCAGACCGTAGTCTTCCATCATCTGGTTCATCCACAACAATTGTATATACGCACTTCCAGCTGTAATATACTCGGCTTCAACTATAGAAAGAGAAACACAATTCTGTTTTTTGCTATACCTAGAGATTAGATTATTTCCCAAGAAAAAATAGCCACCTATAGTAGTCTTCCTATCTACCACATCCCCAGCCCATTCCGAATCAGTATACCCTACAAGTTCAGTACCAGTGTCCTTAGTGTACCACACACCTAATTCTGTTGTACCAGCAATGTACCTTATGATTCTTTTAATGGCTTTTAAGTGTGACTCTTTTGGATTAGACTGATATCTAGCACACAAACACACACTATACATAATATCAGGTCTACTTGCTGTCAAGTACAACAGACTCCCTATCATGCTTCTGTACATTGTGTTATCAACACCCTTACCAACATCGTCTCTCGACAATTTCACAGTTTTACCTAATGGGGTTTTCTTATGCGTTTCAGATTCTAACCAAAACTTTTTAAATAAGTTCTTAGCATATTTGGTCTGAGAAAGGAAAATACCATCATCAAGCTTTTTGATTTGAAGACCGAGAAAGTACGAGAGATTACCTTCCATGCTCATCTCAAATGTGTCGGACATTCGAGTGATAAAATCCTTGACCATCTGCTCATTAGTGGATAAAAAAATAATAACATCTACATAAATTTGGATGATTAAGATGTGCTTATTGGATTTAAGGAGAAACAAAGTTTTGTCAACTTCCCCTCGTCTAAAGTTCAAATAGAGCAAATGTTGAGTTAGCCTTTCATACCAAGCTCTAGGGGCTTGTTTTAAACCATAAAGAGCCTTTTTCAGTTTTAAAACAAAATTTGATTTTTGAGGATCCACAAATCCTTTAGGTTGCTCAACATGTAATTCTTCACTCAAGACTCCATTTAAAAAAGAACTCTTTATGTCCATTTGATGCAATGATATCTTCATATGACAAGCAACAGTGAGTAAAAGTCTTACCGACTCAATGCGAGCAACAGGGGCAAATGTTTCATCAAATACAATTTCTTCAATTTGTGTGTGCCCTTGCGCAACCAGACGAGCTTTGTTCCTCACAATATTGCCTGACTCATCAGTTTTGTTCTTAAGATCCACTTTGTTCCAATGACATGAGAGTTCTCTAGACGAGGGACTAAATCCCAAACATCATTTTTGGCAAATTGGTCCAGCTCCTCTTGCATTGCCTTTATCAAGAACTCATCCTTGAGTGCATCCTCCACACGCTTGGGCTCTATTTTAGAAAGATACAAAGACTCACGAATCTTAGAACAATTATTAGACAGACAGACGTACTTGACCATTTCTTTGAGATTTATCTGTCTCCTTCTTGTACGTCTTTCATCTAAATCTCCGATGATTTGGCCCATGGGGTGGTTTCTCTGAATTCAGGATGGGATATCCCTCTCATGAAGATCAATGGGGTCAGCTAGATCTTCTTCTTCTAAATTAGAATCTGATTCTGTGGTGGCTTGAGTTGATGTTGGTTCTGATGTTGTGTTCCCAGAACCAACATTGGTACCAACATCGCTCAATTCCCTGGTTTCAGCACCTGCATCTTTGTTTTCGATACCTGCACTATCATCTACAGGAAGAGTGACATTATCTTGAGATTTTTGATCATAGACCAGATCATTATTCTCGGTAGGTTTAATTCCACTTGTCAGATCATCGAACTTGACATTAACTGACTCAAACATGCTTCGAGTTCTAATATTAAATAGTCTATATGCATGACTATTTTGGGAATACCCCATGAAGATGCACTTGTCACTTTTTGAGTCCAGTTTAGCTAGATGATTTCTATCATTGAGCACATAGCAAATACATCCAAAAACATGAAAATAGCTCAAGTTTGGTTTTTTACCCAACAACAATTCATAGGGTGTGGCACATGACCCTTGTCTAAAATAAACCCTATTTATGATATGACATGCAGTATTCATAGCTACAGCCCAAAAACGTTTTGCAATGCCATTAGAAATAAGCATAGTTCTAGTCATTTCAGCAATAGACCTGTTTTTTCGTTCAGCTATGCCATTTTGTTGGGGAGTAATTGGTGAATAAAATTCGTGACTTATTCCTTCTGAAGTGCAGTATTTTGAAAAAGATGCATTTTCAAATTCTTTTCCATGATAAGTTCTAATCCTACCAATGTTAACATCAAATCTCACACACAGCCTCTTTGCAAGTTTTTTGAATGCTTCAAAAGTTTCAGATTTTTCTTTTAAAAACTCTACCCAAGTGAAACGAGAAAAACCATCAACAATGACTAATACGTACCTTTTACCACCAAGGCGCTTGACTTCAAGTAGTCCCATAAGGTCCATATGAAGGAGTTCGAAGCAATATGATGTAGTGAGACTCTGCACAACTTGATGCGGCACCCTGACCTGCTTTCCTTTTTGACACGCCTTGCACACAAGAATGATCTTGGTGTTGATCTTAGACAGCCCATTCATAGCTTCCTCTTTAGCCAGCCTGTCCATCATCTTGTAGTTGACATGCCCATGTTCTTGATGCCATACCTCAGCATCACTTCATTGAGACAATTTGCAAAAGGCATCACTATTGATTTGATAGCAGTTATCTGAAGTCCTTTGACCAATGAGGATACACGGTCCATTTTCCTCATAGACTTCACACTTCTCTCGATTGAATTTGACATTGAACCCACCGTCGCAAAGTTGACTTATGCTTATTAGGTTCTCAGTAAGTCCTTCTACAAGCAACATATTTCCAGAGTTACAACGCCGGGAACATGGAGAGTTCCTTAGCCAATGATTTGGTCATTTACACCTCTACCATACTTTACCTTTCAACCTCGAAATCTGACAATGTTGGAAAGTAGTTCTTCTGACCTAGTCATATGCTTCGAGCATCCACTATCGAAATACAAAGCTCTAGGGACGTGGGATTTCAGGGAGGTATGTATCATATTGCACTTGAAGTTATTTTTCTTGACCCACACTTGTTTGAACCTGGTGTTGGTATTGATGTTGGTAACACGAGAACCAACATGGAATTTAGCTGCCACCTTTGTTCTCTGAAAGTGTCATCTCTCGCTGATTAGAGTAGATTTGTCCTTGTTTTTATTAGTATTTTAGTACGTTTTTCTATTTGTTTTTGGTATAAGTTGGACGATTTAAGCATAATTCCATATTTTTATAGTTCTGACTTATTTTACCGTATTTTAATAGTAATTGAGGCAAATAGGTGATATTTCATTGTTTTCACTTTACAGCTAAGTAACCGGAAGAGTTCAGCGCGTAATAGACGAAGTTCGATGTTCAAGAATAAGAGAACGAGCTTTCCGGCGAAACGAGTAGCAAAAGATAGAGAGAGATGAAGGCAGACGCACAGTCGCGTCGATTGACGTGACCGTCGATGCTCCGTCGACGCGAGCCATGATCCGCGTCAGTCGACGCACTGTCGATGCAACTTGCTGAAGCGTCGATGTCGACGCACCGATGTCGACGCAACGTCGACGCAACTTGCTGAAGCGTCGATGTCAACGCACCCAGTCGATGCACCCGCCCAGCCGACGCGCACGCCTAGCCGACACGCACGCCCAGGCAGCACCGACGTCGAGCACCAGCATGCGTCAGTCGACGCACCGTCGATGCACCGTCGACGCGACGGCCCAGAATTCGGATTTTAGGGTTTCTTGTGCGCCAAGACTTGCAATATTTATATAAACCCTCCATATTTAGGATTTTTAAGAGAACACACGACCACCTAGGGTTTCTTAGCTTACAATAACAATAATCCCACATCTCATAACGAGATTTGAAGACGGAGATCAAGGATCGAAGAACAACGCGTCAAAAACATCGAATTCGCATTCAGGATTCAATCTTCGCCCAAGATCGATGTTCAATTAGTTTAATTCTTAGTTAATCTCTTAGTTAATTCGAGTTTAATTAGTTTAATCATTTTTATGCTTGGATATTGGATATTGGTTAATTTAGTTTATTTATGCGAGTTGATTTATGTTTAGTTATTCGTTAATCTTAGATTCTTATGATTCATTGCGTAGTGATAATTTCTTACGTTCATGATCTTAGATTCGTTAATTAGTTTTAATTTATGGTTGCGTATTATTGATAGTATAATTATTGCTCGTAGTTGATAATCTAGTTAGAATATTTAGTTTAATTAGTTTTAGTTTAATTATTGCTTTGGTTTATAATGATCAATTCAACATCTTTTAAAACCCCAATTGTACATGTGTTTTTTTTTAGTTCGTAAATTGAGAAAAACATCCGAAAGACCGAACAGTTGTTTCCTCGAGAGATACGACTCGAGTCAAACTCATCACCCTACAAGTACCTCGTACTCTTGCGAGCAAACTGACGTGCTGTTAAATTAGTTTATTAAAAAGGGGTGCACAAAAGTTTGAGTCAAAAATTTGGCGCCGTTGCCGGGGATGCAACGAGTAGGAATATAGGATGTTTTTCGTTTTAAGTTTTTAGTTTCTTTTTATTTTTATTTATTTATTTTATTTCCGAACTTGGTCTTTGCCATTTGGTACGTTGATGTATTGTTGAGTTTATGCAAGGAAGGCGATCACTTCACCGCGACCTTGTACCATTCATTGACAACATCCATCGTTCGAACCCACCAATACAAAGACCCATTTTTTTTCCCGAGGACGATTCTTCAACAGCAACTGATTTTGTGTGCGACGAGATTCCCGAATCCATGGCGAGACGATCTAATCATGGAGGCGGGCACGATGAATTGTTTGATGCATTAAACAATGAGTTACCTTTCCAACCTCCACAAAGACATCGGGGAGAGTATGGAAGCGAGCCGCGATACTTTGGAGGTTACAATCAACCACCAAACAATTGGGCCCCGCTACAACTAAGAGGAAGGAACGCTCAACGTGATGAAGAAATACGTGACGATTATTCTGACAGACAAATCCCTCGACGAGAGTTTGTAGATGAATGGTTCGATGACCGAGCTTACGAAGGAGATTATGCTGCTTATCATCAAGAGAGAGCACCGAGACACGCTCAACCACCTAGACAGTGTGATTTGGCACGTCCGAAGGTTGTACCTTTTGGGTCTTCTATTGTTCTTGGGCCGACTGCAAGGGAAGTGGAGATTAAACCGCACCAAATTAATTTAGTTTCGACTTTTCACGAAAATGCCCACGAAGACCCCTAAGCATTTTTGAACTACTTTATCGATGAAGTAGGCAGATTTGTAGGTCATGGCCTAAACCGGGAGGAGATGCAAATGATTTGTTTCCCCTATAGCATGAAAGACAAGGCGAAGACATGGTTACTGTCCTTAGAACCAAGGTCATTAACTGATTGGGAGATGATAAGCGAGAAGTTCCTAAATCAATACTATTCGGCACAAACAACGGGGCAAATTCGGAGGCAGATTGCTAACTTCGAACAAGTGGAGGGAGAATTATTTCATGAAACATGGGAGGATTACAAATCACTTTTACAAGCATGCCCCCATCATAGCTATTCCCCCGAGATAATTAATCAGTTTTTCTTTGATGGTTTGTCGCCCATGGGGAAAAGCCAAGTTGAAATAGCAGCAGGAGGAGATTTTGGTGATTTAACGGCTCACGAGGCAAAACGAGTATTGGAGAAGCTGAGTGAAAAATCTAGAGAAACCAACTCTTGGCTCCGTAAATTGAAAGTTAATGAGATTTCCATCCCTGATCCTGACTTAGATGATGGCAAATTAGTCAAAGCAATGTGCGAAGAGATATTTGAGGAGAAATTGGCAGCTTGGAAGGCCGAGCGGGCAAGCAAGGCCTCTTCGAAGAAGACTAATGCGATGTGTCACCAATGCGGATCCCCTGAACATTTAGCCGATATGTGCCCGTTCAATAACGAACAACGAGGGGACGTCAACGCCATCCAGCACTATTCGAATCAACAACATTCGGGGCAGAGACCACCACACATGCAAACACCTACTACAGTTCAGTCGACTGATCAACTTTTAGTCTGGCAACAAAACCAAGTTGCCGAAACTATTCGGAACTGAGACGGCCTCACACATGTTCAGGAGGAAATGAAGGGAGTTCGAGARGATATGAAAGAATTGAGAACGATGATGGCTGAAATGGCCAAAAGAACTCTTGAAAATTCGTCAGGACTAAGAAGATTGGAGTTAATGGTGGGACAATTGGCAACTGACATGGCATTATTGAAGAAGGAGAAAAATACTCTACCAAGCCAAACGGAACAAGCCTCGGCTATTCATGTGCTGAGAAGCGGGAAAGAAGTGGATAACTGCATTGAGCTAGAAAAGAAGAAGGACGAGGAAGAAGCCGAACCCCAACCGCAAGTAGATACAACCAAGTCGGACGATCTAATGCATAATTCTTCAACTCCGAATATTCCGGGGCCATTGAAGAAAAAGAACTCGACAGCAGCTGAAGACTCCATCGATGCACCATCAAGGAACTTGACCATTTATGATCGTGTTCCCTTTCCAAGTTGCCTACATCCGGCCAAGGAGATTAAAAAATTCATGGAGTTATACAATTTACTGAAGAATGTTAATATTAACCTCCCCCTGATAGAGGTGATAAAGACAATGCCGGCATTTTTGAAGTTTTTCAAGATCTAGCATCAAAGGAAAGGCGTTTGGCTACAAATCAACATGTGGCTTTGATAAGAGAAGTTGGTGATATATTTAAGAAACCATTGCCACCCAAAGAGAAGGATCCCGGGAGTTTCTGCATAACTATTTCTCTCGGGAATGGACAAACGGCAAGAGGGATGCTCGATCTTGGGCTAGCATAAATTTGATGCCCCATTCGATTTACAAGGAATTTGGCCTAGGACCGCTGAAGCCGACCACGATGAAATTACAATTGGCGGATAGAACGATAAGGCTACCTTTGGGGATTGTGGAGGATGTCTTAGTACAAGTAGACAAGCTAGTAGTTCCGGTCGATTTTGTCATTATGGACGTTGGTGACGTACAAAGCGAGAATCGAGAGCATACAATTTTATTAGGACGTCCGTTCATGTCTACAACGCGTACGGTGATCGATGTAAACGAGGGGAGGGTGACTATGTCCGTATTAGGCGAAACGGTGATGTTTTCACTTCAAGATTTCCACAAGAGTCCTGCATCGTTTGTTAAGAACGATTGTTCTACTATTGATTTAGTAGATTCTTGCGCGAATGAGCTCTTGAGCATCGGAACGATTGAAGAGTTTGATAATGTAGAAGCATTAGATGATGGAGTGCCCATGAAGTTTAACGTGCCTGAAAACGAGCCAAAAGTGGAGTTGAGACCACAACGAGATCGTTCGAAGTTTGAGCCAAGAGAATAGACGAAGCCACCGCATTTTCATTCAAGATGTGTGTCCCTCGACCCCTACAAGAATTTTAAACGTACGAAGAAAAAGGGCGAGGCTGATAGCAAGGATTGGACAGCGAAGAAGAAGAATTCGAATGAAGTTTTTAACGAGAAGTTCAAGGTTGGTCAACTAGTGCTGTATAATTCCGATCGTAAGTTTGATCCAACCAAGTTTGACGTCGCATGGAGTGGACCATTTTTAGTAAAAGATATGGATGAGTATGGAGTCGCCACTCTATACGATGAGAGTGCAAATAAGGGATTCTAAGCCCACAAACATCGACTTAAGCCTTATTTCAAGGATTATATGAAGAATCGTGATCGTACCAAGAAGGAGTTCGTGGACTCACCACGAGCTGGAAATTGATCGAGCAATTGCGTCGAGCATATGACGTTAAATGTTGCGCTTCTTGGGAGGCAACCCAAGCGTTAGTTAGTTTTTGTTTTATTTTCTTTTATTTTATTTCTATCTTTTTATATTGTGTCAATTGCCGTGGTACATTTATGTGTGTGTTGATGTGCAGAAAATACGATAAATTACCTATTCTGGACAACGGTTATATAGCGGAAGCTCGCTACCGCAAGGCCTTACCGCTAGTTCCACTCGAGGCGTTAACGATGACGATCAACCACTGAACCTACCGCTTACCGCAGCAATCATGGATTACGATGATTTCGTCGATCGAGGTTGCAATCCGACCCAAGTTAGTCGCAGCCCGACAACCTTTGGATGAGCTGCAACCCAGCCATTTACGACGTTGGCCGCAATCCGGCCGTTTCAAATCCAAAAGACGTGCCACTGGGCACTTGCGCGTAGCAATTGATTGCAATCATGTTTTGTTTGTTTTGTTTATTTTTATAGGTTTGTTTGGGACAATCTAGTCACGCGATCTGAGATGAAGGATAATTGCACATGCGTTTTTAGAGAGACTCGGCCATCGAATTTTTAGGGATGTTTTCTTATCTCCCATACTCTTATTTTCTTTAATATTTATGACAATCAGGAGATTGCCAAGTTTTTAGGGAGGGGGGTGGTTGAGCATGGTTAGTGCAATTTGATGTCTTTGTTTTGAAATGCATATTTTTGATGTGATTGATCGCTATTTCTACGCTTATTTGTGTTTGTATGGCTTGCCTGTCGAAGTTGACTATGTATGATTATTTGTTTTCGTCTTTGAGCGTGCATAAGTGCATAATTTTTCAAAATTTATTATATATTGTAAAATGGTACTTGGACGCAATCGATTTCGCAAAACCTTAAAAGCAGCGTCAATTCAAAATTTTTCATGCAAAAAGCCAGCGAGTAGCCTGAGTGTTTATCATCATTGCATGTACGTGAATAAGTTTCAGTCTTGATATCTCTTTGATACCGCTGTGTGTAGTTGACTTTGAACATGAAGTTAAGGCACATATAAAACCCTATTCCGGCTATATCCATATATTTTTAGCCACTATAAATTCCGAATGAGCCAATCATAGCCAAATATCCATGCCTATAGCCATGAGTATTTTTGAGACGACCCCAACCCATTAAAAGCGTGGGGTAGGAGTTCGCTATTTTTATTGGTTATTTGAGTCTTGGAAATTTTTATTAGGAATCTATGATTTTATGAATTTTTATAATCTAGGACCACCATCCAAAAAGAAAAAGAAGAAAAAAAAAGAAAAAGAATAATACCCCATAAAAAAAGAAAAAAAAATTATAATAAAAGGGGAAATAAAAATAAAACAAAATAATAGGATGGTGGATAGTGTTGATTAATTGCCTACGCGCTTATTAAGGTTTGAATTTTATTGTTTATTTTATGAAGCCTTATGTTTAAGAGGCAAAAGAGTTGTGATTAAGTGGTTTTTGAGCTTCAAGTCGGTTTTACGGTTTGCGAGTTGAGGAATAACCTATATTTTAAGGCTACGTTATGAGAGTTAAGTGAGGTTTTTCTTTTTGAGCGAGAAGAAGCAATTTGCTTCTTGATTAGATTAGGTTGGGTGAGTTATTTAGCCACACGACTTATATATTCCATATCCGTCCAAAGAGCCTTATGTTACAACCCGCGAAGA
Source organism: Phtheirospermum japonicum (assembly GCA_014905375.1). NCBI lineage: Eukaryota > Viridiplantae > Streptophyta > Magnoliopsida > Lamiales > Orobanchaceae > Phtheirospermum > Phtheirospermum japonicum. Next base: position 1,060,236 of record BMAC01000088.1, read on the forward strand.
CCTTTTCTGATTCTTAGTTTAGAAAGCACACTTAATTTGCGATTGAAAAGAGATTGATTTTATGTGCTTATTTATTGTACATGTAATTGTATGATTTGAGTGTATACACGTCCCATGCAGAAAATACTTGAGTGCTTTTGAGCGTACTTATATATATTATCCTTCGTGAGGAAGCATGATTTTATTTTGAAGCAACAATGTAATAATGGTCAATTATTTGACGTTGTGTGACTTTTACCTATATTTTCGAAATTATCTATGTAGCAACGCACGACTCTTTGCTTGAACTTATTTTCATTCTAGTTATATTTTGAATTTATCGTTTGTTCGAGGACGAACAAACCAATAAAGCGTGGGGTAGTTGATTAGAGTAAATTTGTCCTTATTTTTATTAGTATTTTAGTACGTTTTTCTATTTATTTTTGGTATAAGTTGGACGATTTAAGCATAATTCCGTATTTTTATAGTTCTGACTTATTTTACCGTATTTTAATCGTAATTGAGTCAAATAGGTGATATTTCGTTGTTTTCACTTTACAGCTAAGTAACCGGAAGAGTTCAGCGCGTAATAGACGAAGTTTGATGTTCAAGAATAGGAGAACGAGCTTTCCGGCGAAACGAGTAGCAAAAGATAGAGAGAGACGGAGGCAGACGCGCAGTCGCGTCGATTGAAGAGACCGTCGACGCTCCGTCGACACGAGCCATGATCCGCGTCAGTCGACACAGCGTCGACGCACTATCGACGCAACTTGCTGAAGCGTTGATGTCGACGCAACATCGACGCAACTTGCTGAAGCGTCGATGTCGACGCACCCGCCCAGCCAACGCGCACGTCCAGGCAGCACCGATGCCGAGCACCAGCACGCGTCAGTCGACGCATCGTCGACGCGACGGCCCAGAATTCGGATTTTAGGGTTTCTTGTGCGCCAAGACTTGCAATATCTATATAAACCCTCCATATTTCGGATTTTTAAGAGAACACACGACCACCTAGGGTTTCTTAGCTTACAATAACAATAATCCCACATCTCATAACGAGATTTGAGGACGGAGATCAAGGATCGAAGAACAACGCGTCCAAAACATCGAATTCGCGTTCGGGATTCAATCTTCGCCCAAGATCGACGATCAATTCTGGAATAGCTGGAGCTTCTCATTGCTTTTAGTAGTTACAATAAGTTTTCTAAACTCTTAGTTAATTTAGTAGTTAATTTCTAGTTTAATTCTTAGTTAATTCGATTTTAATTAGTTTAATCGTTTTTATGCTTAGATATTGGATATTAGTTAATTTAGTTTATTTATGCGAGTTGATTAATGTTTAGTTATTCGTTAATCTTAGATTCTTATGACTCATTGCGTAGTGATAATTTCTTACGTTCATGCTCTTAGATTCGTTAATTAGTTTTAATCCATGGTTGCGTATTATTGATAGTATAATTATTGCTCGTAGTTGATAATCTATTTAGAATATTTAGTTTAATTAGTTTTAGTTTAATTATTGCTTTGGTTTATAATGATCAATTCAACATCTTTTAAAACCCCAATTGTATATGTATTTTATTTTAGTTCGTAAATTGAGAAAAACACCGAAAGACCGAACAGTTATTTCCTCGAGAGATACGACTCGAGTCAAACTCATCACCCTACAAGTACCTCGTACTCTTGCGAGCAAACTGACGTGCTTTTAAATTAATTTATTAAAAAGGGGTGCACAAAAGTTGGATTCACTCGCTAATAATCTTCCAGCAGAATGGTCGAATGTGACATTGTTTTCCACAATGATGGCACATGAACTGTCTCCTTCTCTTCTTGTGGCGTTTGGAGGGTTTTTGTTCTTGGCTTGATACTTGTGTTTGCTGATTTTGTTTGTAGCCGATTCCATGATTTGAGTTTTTTGGAAAACTCATCTCCAAAATTTCGTTGAGCTTTGTTTTCCCTTTGTTCAGATTTGTGATGGTTCCTTGAACCTTTGTCTGCTTGGTTTTCACCTTTTCTAGCTCAGCATCCTTCTTGGTGAGCGACGTTTCCAATCGGATAATTATGTCAAGTTGATCACTCTTTTCCTTGGTTAGTTTTTGAACTTCTTTCATGAGATCCTTGACCAGTACCTATTTTCCCCAACTAACAAACAGTTTCTTATGCTCAATACTCAACTGCTCGTATTCTTCAAGATAGTCATTAGTCTCTGCATTCAGGCACACAATGTTGGTCTCAAGGACACCAACATGGACGTCTTCATCCCACAAAACATTAGAAAATAGGGATGGAATCGGTTCAGGCGAGTCGGAATCATTGACATCCTCAGTGAAGTCTGTGGCAACCATGCTCTTTTTCCTGAGAGTGTTAGCACACTCGTTCTTGTAGTGTCCCCAAACTTTACATTCATGACATTGAATTTCACTGAGCGGTTTCGGGGAGCTGGATGCATTATATATTGATTGTGAGGACTACGATTTGGGAAGAGTGCTTCCAGTGAACTTTGGTGCAGACACCGGTGACTTGGTCTTTGTGCTTGATCCTCCCATGCTGTTCTTTTTCTTTAGGAAATTATTAAAATGTTGGGTCACAAAGGACAGTTCGTCTTCCTCAAGAGTAGTGGACTCCATCTTTTTCAGAATCCCATTCATATCAAACTCCTTATCATCTTCATCGATGTCTGAGTTAGCATCGGAGGAGAGAGCAATATTATTCTCTTTTGAGTTGGAACCGAGGTGTTCCATCTCATATTGCTTGAGAGATCCAACTAAGGTATTAAATTCTATGTCATCAACATCTTTGGATTCTTCTATGGCAACCACTTTTACGGTGAATTTATTTGTAAAGGATCTCAGTAGTTTTCCCACAAGACGCGAGTTCGTTATTGATTCACCAAGCTCTCTACACTCGTTTGTAACATCTGAGAGTCTCATGGCGTAGTCCATGATAGACTCCTTTTCGTCCATTCTCATTGTCTTGAAGGTGGACATCAGCATTTTGAGCCTTGATCTCTTTACGCTCTGGGTCCCTTCACACACCCTTTGGAGTGCATCCCATGCATCCTTTGCTGAGTCACATTTCTTGATGACTCTGTAGTAACTTGCATCTACATTTCCACACAAGGTGTTGATGTATTTGGAATTCCAGTTTGCAGCAGCAACTTCGTCAGCAGTCCAATCTATCTCCTTCTTATCGATGGTATCACCTTCACCATCAGTGACACATGGATTTTCCCATCCAATTAGAAAGGTTCTCCATGAACGTTCGTCAATGCTATTTAAGTGCCACCGCATCCTCTGTTTCCAGAGGGAGTAGTTATCCCCATTGAGGATCGGAGGCATTGGGTTGCCTTGAGCATCCACAGCACCTAAACAAATAAGGATCAGTATTTAAAGTTTAAATAACCCACTCTAGATGCCAATTGTGAAATTTGAAGGTCTATGGTTTTGAAAATAAGTATCAGTTTATGATGTTACTTTCAATGTTAACCAACTTGAATACTAACATCAACCAGAGTTAAACTAAAAATATGCAGCGGAAATAAAACTTAAAAACACAGCAAATTAAATTCAGTTCACAAGTAAAAATACTTGTGAACTTGGGTGTATAAACCCTAAAACTATATTACTTTCTTGTTCACGATCAATACAAAAATATGAAGTAATATATGAAAACTAAAGTATCAAAAACATGATACTAAATACTTGTCGCCTCGATGAAAGATCTCCTCCATTGGTCACACAACTTCGAAGACCTTAATCTCGAACAGTGGATCCAAGTAGTTTTCATATTCTTTACTTGTTGTGCATCGTCTTGCTTGCGTCTTCTCTAAAAAATCTGTGCGTCAAGAAGTGTTCCCAAGCTTTAGTATTCTCTTGTCTTAAATAGACAATCCTAGAATCCTAAACTTGGTAAATGAGTAAAACAAATCCTAAACATAATCTAGGAAACTAAATAAAGTCTTGTAAATCAACTAGGACACAAATAAAGTCCTAAATATAGTTCCCTAATTTATTTTGTGCCCAAGAAAGGCAAATAACAAAATAGAAATTATTGCCAAAAATAAATTCCTCAACAAAAGGTGTTGGAAGTCATCAAAGAAGGATTAGTAGGCTCGAGAGTCGGGAAGGAATCCGTATGGTTACGGACCTGATGCTCACGAGAGTTAGAACATCGTCTAATGTTAAACATTTGCCAATCATCTCTAACGACATTTTGAGCGACACGAGGTTTATAAGAGGGGCAAGAACCAACAAGATACCCAACTGTCTTACAGAAAGAACAAAAATCTGGCAAGTACTCATACCCAATGGAAATATACCAAAATATACCTCCCGTTCGATCATAACCATCTCATGCAGGTTATTTTAAAGATTAATCTCAACCAGAACACGAACAAAATGGCCCACTGAACCATTAATAGAACGCTCATCAATTTGTAAAGGAGTGCCAACGAATCTAGCAATATTTAAAATAAAATAATGAACCCAGTACTTGATTGGCAACTCATAAATACGGATCCAAACCTGAAATGAGGCCGAAGGGACCTTGTAGGGGTTGAAGTCCGGGTTCCATGGAAGAGTCGAATAGAGCTTGAGCCAAACTTCCAAGCGGATTTGGCAAACACATGTGGCCTACCGTTGGCAGAGGAAAAAGAGATGCTGAAGAATCCATTTCCAAGCGGAACAAAGCTCCACGATCCAGTAGTTTCCTAAGTAGTCTTCAAGGCGGACTTCCAATCGTCAAGCGAAAGGGGTTTCGATCCTTTGGGTAAAGGAGACGGCCTATGAGAGAGTCACGTAACATCAAAATGCGACTTTGATAGCGAGATTCGTCGATAGTGACCAAGAAGTAGTCCCCTTTTTTGATCGGAGGAGCACCCATGGTTATGCTCGTTGGTGGCAGTTGGGTGGGGAGGGAAATGGCCTGGGCATCGGGCCCGGGGCAGGGGCAGGTGGGCTACCAAATCCGGGGAAGGAGGTCGCGGGGGCAACACCCGTCGCCTGGAGCAACTCTGGGGGCATAAAGGAGTACGACCCATTGTAGAATGGGATAGGCATTGAGATGGGTGGCGCAAGGCATGAGCAGCCGCGGGCTCAGCCGAGAGCGACGGACCAGCAGCCGTCGAAAAATCCGAGGATGGGCGAAAATGATTCTGCAGCGCAAGCAAAGAATTGGACGAAAAAGGCGCAGCGTGGGCAGCCGGCGAAGCAGCGACGGGCGGTACAACCGCTGAGGTGGTGGGTCAAGAAGGATCCAGAGAGGTGATGGACCAAGAGGGATCCAAAAAATATTCAATCAGAGTGGGTTGAGAGTGGTTCAAACCCCGCTGAAATGAAACTTGCACCGCAAGCAAAGGGTAGGAAGCCCAAGAATGGCCATGAACCCTAGCCGCCGCTGGGTTAGCGTGCGCGCCATCGTACTGTGAAGAAGGGTAGAAACCGGAGAAGGAGAGAACACATCGGGAACATTGGGAAGGCGATTCTAACCAGTGCCGGGGAAAAAAGAGGCTTGCGAAGCCGGACAAGCTAGCATAACCCAACCCGCCGACAAGGAAGCAATGGAGATGGACGAGGCGACGGCAAGAGTGGGGTCACTGGCAGGAGCTTGAAAAGGTGGAATGGGACCACCATAAGTTAAGCCAGAAAATAGTGGAAGAAGAGGCCCCGAGCAATCAACCGGAAGAATCGGGCCCGTATGATTGGAGACCGAACTGATGTGAGCTATGGAGGGTTATACTTGCGACGGATAAGGCATCCCAGAGTGCGGCGGGATCTGTGGCTACGATGGAAATTGGGTCATCGGGGAAGACAAAGTTGAACCGTCCAGAAGCGACAGGAGCATTTGGACAAATGGCTATAATGGATTCTGAACCACCTGGAGGACGTCGCCCGCCCAGCTAGTAGTGACGGCAATGATCGGATGAGCGGGGAGGCAAACAGAATAGGAGTCGACGAAGCTTCAGGCAATGAGAGGCTCGGTGATGACGCCGTGAACCCGATAGGAAGTCGGCTAGGTTGATGGATAAAGTTCGTGTAGAGAGCGTTTTTTCTGCATTTTTTCATTGCGACCGAACGCACAGGTATTCTATTCAATAAGACATTATAAGCTCTTTGGGGCAGTTCGTCAGACACTTGGCGTGTGATGTTGATAAAAGAAGGATTTGGATAGAATTTCAAACACAATTAACCCAATCCAACAAGCGAAATACACTCTAGTTCAAGGATTAAATGGTTCAACGAAGTACCTTAATTGCTCAAATGAAATCGAAGAAAGGTTTAGACAAAACGGGATTGAGCCGTTTGCCGCAGAGAAATGAAATTGTCAAGTGATATCAGACTATCTTTGAGTGTGTCACTTCATCGGAAATGTTTCCCCCAAATCAATTTCACAATAAACCAAAATATGTATTAGCCACGCAACCATTTTACTAACCAGAAAAAATTGCATATCAACTGTTTCAACAACTACAAATAATAATATATTTGTATCCAAAAAATAGAGAAAAAAAAAAACATAAACCAAAACCAAAGTAGGGGTGGGGAAGAAAAAAGAGTTAAACCAATCAAAGGACATGCAAATTCGCACATAAATAAGATAAACTGAACACAAATCTAATTCATACATTTTTTTTATTCACATATATGGAGAACTCCAAATGAAAATCCAACAACGCTAGTAAGTGAACAATATGGACCTAACTAATGCAACCGAATACAGATAAAAAAACATTTTTAAAGCTACCAAACAAAGGTAAATTCCATTTGATATTTAATATTTTACAAATTAACAATGGAATCTAACAAAAGATAATAATGGTTAACCACACAACTTTTAGAAATATAAGTAATATGATGAAAAAGAGAAGCAATAAAAACGACAAAAGAAATTGCTTACCTAGTTCGTCAGAGAAAGATTCTGACTACGTCTGGGGGCGCTGCCAAGCCAGGAGTTTGTACTATAATAATTTTTGAGATGAAGTTACAATTACACAACCAGGGTATTTATAACAAGGAAACCCTAGTTATAATTTTGAGACGAGGGCTTGGATGTACAGTAATTCAGGCACCACAACTCAAGAATCTCCCACCTGGAGACTGATCTCGAATGTAACCATCTCTACATCTTCTCAACGTAACTCATAACTTTAGCAGCGCCAAGCCTTCCTCTCAAGTTCTAAGTCCAATTGAATCCATGCATAACTTCAAATTCTCTAAGGTCAAAACATTAGTCAACATATCGGCAGGATTGCCAATTCCACGAATCTTCACTAGCTGCAAGATCTTCTCCTCTAAGAGATAACGTATGTATTAATACTTTAATTTAATATACTTTGTTCTTGAATGAAATGATGGATTCTTAGCCAACAAAATAGCACTCTGACTATCACTGTAGAGGATACCATTTTTCGGCTCTTTCCCCAACTCACCAAAGAAATTTTGCAGCCATACAATCTCTTTATTAGACTCTGTCACTGCTACATACTCTGTTTCTGCGGTCGATAGAGCCACAACCTTCTGCAACTTAGAAACCCAAGATATCACTGTACCACCCAAAGTAAATACATACTCGGTAGTACTTCTCCTTTGATCAAGGTCACTCGATGTTAAATCTACATCTGTGTATCCCGAAAGCTCAACGCCTTTGCCCTCAAAACATAAGGCTCTCTCTTTGGTGCCTCTCAAGTACCTAAAGATCCACTTCACTGCTTCCCAATGTTGTCTACCTGGATTTCTCATAAAACGATTAACTACTCCCACCGTAGATCAATATCTGGTCTCGTGCACACCATTACGTACATGATGCTACCAATCGCTGAAGCGTAGGGAGCTCTGTACATATGGGCACGCTCTTCATCACTACTAGGAGACTCTTTGATAGATAGTTTGATATGAATACCTAGCGGGATACTCACTAGCTTGTCATTCTCCATGTTGAATCTTTTCAACAACTTCTCGATGTACTCCGCATGAGAAAGATACAATCTTTGTCCCACCAAGTCTCGAGTAATCCGCATACCCAAAATCTGCTTGGCTTCTCCAAGGTCTTTCATAGAAAACGTTTTGACAACTATTTGTTAAATATATCCACTTCTCGAGCACAAGAACCTACTTTCAACATATAACAATAATATGATATAACTATCATTAAACATCTTGAAGTAGCAACAATGGTCAGCATTGCATCTGACGAAGTCAATATCAAGCATGAACTTATCAAACTTCTTGTATCACTGTCTCGGAGTCTGTTTCAAACCATACAAGCTCTTCTTCAGTTTACACACTAGGTCTCTATTACCTACCGATAAGTATCCCTCTGGTTGATTCATATATATGTTTCCTCCAAATCACCATGGAGAAATGCTATTTTTACATCCATCTTCTCTAACAGTAAGTTCTCTACATCAACCATACTCATAACCATTCGAATATTGGTTAGTTTCACAACAGTAGTAAAAATATATGTATAATCAATACCGTATTTCTGCTGAAATTCCTTCACAACCAGCCTTGCCTTGTAACGTTTGCTCCCATCAGCCTCATCTTTAATTTTGTAGACCCACTTATGGGAAAATGAACTTTTTCGTCCTGTAAGTTGGCCCAATTTGTAATTTAGCCCTCTTTTTGGCCTGTTTTTAATTTCGTCCGATTATCGCCAGAAAAACTCAATTTTACCGGACTTTGCTTATTAGGCGCCGACTTGTGCTGAATCGTCTTTTATTTGGGGGGAAATTAGGCCATGTGGAAATAAATTAAAAGAAAACTATATTTATTTGCCACGTAGTCATAAAAAGAGGACCCACCATCACAGCGGAACCCGGCCCAAGCAATACCGAATCAAACCACCACCACCATTTTTCTTTCTTCCTATCCTATGGTCCAAATTCAAAAGTCCTCAACGACACCCCCAAAAGTCATCGGAGAATCGACCGCTTATCACCATAATCAACACCACCGTCGGCATAACCCCTGGCCCGTTACCCATAGTCATTTGTTATAGTCCATCAAGATGGAATTGAAGTGTCGCCTCGCCTGCAACCACTGTGGGAAGTCGCAAATTTGTTGCTACTAAATGCCACCACCGCCTTGTTAGTTCACCTAATCACTGTCGTCTATGATTGAAGAAGGAGGAGAAGCTCGCGGCCAAAACCAAGGCGCACAACGGGAAGCCTGTTATGATCTCAATCCCCGATCTCTCTCATCCGTCGCTCTATCACTCCCCTCGCAGTTAGGTTAAATCTTCAAACCCTAATTTGAATTACGGCAAGCATATGGTTGGGGTTTTGTCGCCTCCTCTCGAGCCGTAGATGGTGGTTAAGTCCACTAAATGGGCCACCATTGTCGGTGTTTGTTCTCGATTGTTATTACAAGAAGATCTCTCAGATGTCGAGTTGGTCAAAGCTTGATTTCTCTAAATTTTCCACAGTTTGGGCTGGGGAAGAATGCTCTTGTACTTCAAAATTAGACCATAACCCTAATAATTTTCTCGACTGGCACGAGAATGGGGATGAGTTTGGGAATGATATTAGGGTTGAGGCTGGTGAGATTGAAAATGTTGGAGAAAGGGTCAAGGATTTGGATATTGTGGGAGAAAAGAATTCTAGGATCCTATGCCATGGGAATTACTACAACCCGTTTTGAGGATTTTAGGGCATTGTTTGCTGGGCCCGTTGAAAGTCGACGAGGTGAAGGATGAGGCATATGTGTTTCTTTTTTTAGCCTACGTGGCAAATAAAAATATTTTTCTTTTAATTCATTGCCACATGGTCGAATTTCCACCAAATTAAAAAGAGAACTCAGCACAAACCGGCGCCTAATCAGCAAAGTCCGGTAAAATTGAGTTTTTCCAGCGATAATCGGACTAAATTGCAGATATTTTAAAAGAAACTGGATGAAATTGAAAACAGGCCAAAAAAAGGAGTAAATTACAAAGTAGGCCAACTTATAGGACGAAAAAGTTCATTTTCCCACCCACTTATTATGCAGCGCCTTCTTTCCTTTTGGGAGATCAACAAGATCCCAAGTGTCATTGGACATCAAGATCTTCATCCATGTCAAGCCTCAATCTGCTTCTGGTCTTACCATGTGCAGCCTTTGCGTAACATTGAGGTTCACCACCATCAGTCAACAACAAATAGTAATTTAATGGTTTGAACTTATCTGGTGATCCTCGCACACTTGTAGACCTTCGCAACGGAAGTGGTGGTGTTCTCGGCTCAACCTCAACAACCTCCTCGTCATTCTGAGCTGCTTTGCTCCCACCTGAGTTAGAAATATCTAACTCTACAACCTGAGTACCTGCACTTTCAGCATCCGATGCACCCATCCTATCCTTGTACAAAACCTGTTCATTAAATATGACATCTCGACTGTGGATTATTTTTTGATTCTTTTCATACCAGAATCCATTACCGAATTCATCACCGCCATATCCAATAAATTTACATTTAATATATTTAGCATCCAACTTACTTCTAGCTGCAGCATCTATATGAACATAAGCAACACAACCAAATATTTGCAAATAAGTTAGGTTTACATCCTTACCACTCCAAGCCTCCTCCGGTATGCCATTCTCCAAAGGAGCTGATGCTCCTCTGTTAACCAGGAATGCAGATGTGTTAACTGCATCTGCCCAAAACATCTTTGGTAAACCTGACTTCAACCGCATACATCTGGCACGCTCATTTAGAGTTCTGTTCATTTGCTCTGCCACTCCGTTCTGCTGAGGGGTTCCTCTCAGGGTCTTTTCTATGGGAATTCCATTTGTAGCACAATACTCTTTGAATTCTCTAAGCTCGTACTCTCTGCCATTGTCAGATCTTAAGCACTTTACTTTCAAACCTGTTTCATTTTCTACAAGGGCATTCCACTTTCTAAAAGTATCAAATGCATCAGATTTGTTTTTCAAAAAGTAAACCCATACCTTTCTTATAGAATCATCAATGAAAGTCATGTAGTATGACGCACCACCAAGGGATGTCACTGGCGCTGGTCCCCATAAGTCACTATGTACTAACTCTAACTTCTGTTTCTTTAAGGTTCTGCCACCCTTCGAAAAACTCGCTCTTTTCTGTTTACCAAAGACATAATCATCACATAAACTAACATCAATTGTCTTGAGGCTGGGTAGCTTACCCTTCAAACACAGTTATTTCATCCTCTTCTCACTCATGTGGCCAAGTCGACAATGCCATAAATCCGCATCATTATTTTTTTCTGCAATAGCAATGCAATATTTGGTACTAGTTGTCATATACAACGTACCTTCCTTCTTTCCTCGATCCATCACCATGGATCCTTTTGTTATCTTCCAGTTACTACAGCCAAAGGTCACAACATAATCTTCGTCATCCAGCTACCCTACTGAAAGTAGATTTCTCCTCAAACCAGGAATGTGTGTCACATTACAGAACCATTTGGAGTATTGATCCGAACATCTCCCTTTCCCACAGTTTTTAGAGGCTCATCATCAGTAAGGTAAACCTCCCCAAAATTACCAGACGTATACTGTTCCATGACCTCAGCACTACTGCAAGAATGAAACAATGCACCTGAATCCAAAACCCACGATTCTAATGGACTGCTCACACTCAAAATAAGTGTGTCTGCAATATCTTATGTTGTTGTGTTAGATGATTTGTTGTCCTTCTTCTTCAATGGCGCTTTGCACTGATTCTGGTAATGACCTAACTTGTCATAATTCCAATACTTGATCTCACTCTTATCCTTTCTTGACTTGATTCTGCTCCTTAACTTTGATCTACCTCAATTAAATTTACTCTTTGATTGTGATCGCCCCCTATTCTCTGTACTCAAAGCTGACCCTGAAGTTATACCCGATTCTCTTATGCGAATTTCTTCACCAATAATCAAATCTCTAACATCGCCAAACTTCATCTTCTCCTTCCCCGTTGAAGCACTAACAGCGGTAAACTTTCCGTTCCAACTTTCTGGTAAAGAGGACAACAAAATTAGGGCTTGGACCTTATCATCAAAATTAATATCAATCGAGCTCAATTAGGCTTGTATCATGTTGAACTCGTTGAGATGAGCAGCAACCGTAGTAACCTCTGACATATTTAGGTTGTAAAGACGTCGCATTAGATGAACCTTGTTCGTTGTCGATGGCTTCTCGTACATCCACTACAAAAAAATTCGGCAATTCTGGTGGATATGCTGACGGGCAAAAAGCCGTCAGCAATGCTGGCGAAAATACTGTCGGATAAAAATGCTGGCGGGTTTGCTGGCGGCCATGGCCGTCAGCATATATACCCGTCAGTATCCCCTCAGGGAAAGAGCGGGAAACTATCCCGCTTAATTATCCTGAGTGTTTGTTGTTCACGAATACGAAATAAAAATAAAATCCTAATCTAAACACATAAAAGCAATAAATTGATCTAAACGAAGAATAATTAAAATTAAGGAGTTTTGAAAAGATTTAGAAAACTAAGGGTTCTAGAGCTTCGAATCGTTTCCACGATCTCTTGGGAAAAACCCAATTGATGGTTCACGACGATTCTAGGCTCTAGACCCGTTAGATCTAGCCAATCAATCTCATCAATTCATCATAATATTCTCATCACAATCATCAATCCAAAATCACCAAGATCATACAATTCATCATACATGGGGGGTTTGTTTGAAGATTGAATTATTCTAAATTAAACTATCAAGCAAGAATTG
>BMAC01000088.1:1076556-1091725 GCA_014905375.1 Phtheirospermum japonicum
CGGCCTTGCCCGTCAGGATATAATTTTTAATTAAAAAAAAATAAAAAAAATATATGCTGATGGCCCTTGCCCGTCAGAATTATTAAATAAAAATTAAAAAAAAAAGCTGACGGGCAAGCCGTCAGCAATTTATTTAAAATATAATAATTATATATTTATAAATAATATTATATATTTATAAATAATATTATATATTTATAAAATAATATATTATATAAAAATAATATATATATATTTATAATTTAATTTATTTTTATATAAATAATAAAATATATAATTATATTAATTATTATATAAATATAATATAATTATAAATTAAACATTTATAAATATATAATATATATTTATAATAAATATTATAATATAATATTATATTATTATTATATAAGAATTAATAATTAATTATATATTAATATTATTTTATTATAAAAAATAAATTAAATTATAAATATATAATATTATTTTATATAATATATTATTTTTATAATATATAATATTATTTATAAATATATAATATTATTTATAAAATATATAATTATTATATTTTAAATAAATTGCTGACGGCTTGCCCGTCAGCTTTTTTTTTAATTTTTATTTAATAATTCTGACGGGCAAGGGCCATCAGCATATATTTTTTTTATTTTTTTTAATTAAAAATTATATCCTGACGGGCAAGGCCGTCAGGATAATTAAGCGGGATAGTTTCCCGCTCTTTCCCTGAGGGGATACTGACGGGTATATATGCTGACGGCCATGGCCGCCAGCAAACCCGCCAGCATTTTTATCCGACAGTATTTTCGCCAGCATTGCTGACGGCTTTTTGCCCGTCAGCATAAAAAGCATAAGAACTAATTAAACTAAATTAAAACGAAAGGAATTAAATACTTACTAATTAAACTATGACGAGAGTTGCAGCGTTCCGAAAGAGAATCTTGAATCTAAATTATCTAAACTATCTAAGAACTAATCTAATTTATTCTAAATCTAAGAATTTAAAACTAATAATTATGAAAAGAAACTAAGAAATCGAAGGGCACTCGTTGGGATTGTCAGCCCCTAAGAGGCCTTAAAAACCATAGGAATAATGTGTATTTTTGAATGTGAGGGGTGGGGGGTATTTATAGGTGTAGGTGGCTTAGAAAAGGGTCAAAATTAGGGTTTCCGCCCCTTTTAGGACATTCAGCACTTTCCATGTCGGTTGGGCCCATAGACATCCCTTCTAGAAGGCCCAGAATCAAGAGGTGCTGCCAGCCCAGCTTTCTATACCGGTTGGGCCCAGCGACAGCCCTTCTAGAAGGCCCAAAACTGTCATTTCTTCAAATCGCAGCCCGTTTTCGCTGAAACTCTACTCGTTTGCCCATTCTTGACTACGTCCAAACCTAAATACCTCAAAATACCTAAAATAAACATAAAATTAATTAATTATAATTAAAATATGGTAAAACAAGTTGGAGATAAGAAAATGTGAAAATATGCTCAATCTATCCAACTTTCACCGAAAATAATAACAAAAATGAACTAAAATACTAACTAAAATCAAGACAAATTCATGTTAATCAATGCTCTACCAACAATACTCTGATCAGCTCTTTGAATGGAGTAAGCGCCCTTTCGACGTGGTGCAACTTACCAGGTGGGAGAGGCTATTTTCGTATGTAGGTATCGACACGCAGCCTAATGATCACCCTCTAACCAGACCTAAATTTTGTAGGTCCCTTGGTTGTAAATTTCCTTTTACTTTATACCCATGATATATTCCTTTAAGTCAATTTTCTTTTGCAGATGCCCTCATCAGTACCTGTCTTTTATCATGCTCCGAGGGTGCCACTGTCCAAGCTGATCCGAGCCCAGCGACAACATTAGCACTGTGAGCTCCCATAGTTGATATGGATGAGGAACTGGATCATGCCACGGCTGTGAAAGATGGGCAAGCAGTACCCAGCGACCCCGGTGATCAAATGCCCCTTCAAAATGTTGTGATCAAAGGGAAGGGCAAAAGATCAACTCGAGAGAGACCAACTTCATAATTCGGGTATCTAGCTAAGAAACAGTGACGCCTCCACAAGACATATGCCCCTGCATCGAGCTCTCCAGCTTTGGAGAAGAGTCTGGCACAATGCGCCACTGCTGATCAATTCAAAACCCTTCTGACTGCTCAGGTGAGCTAATACTTCCCGAAACATATATTTCAAGTATATTATTATGCCACACATTTAAGATATCATATTTCCCTCTTTGAAATATAGCTTGAGCCTCTGGTGGATGCATTGTTGAACCATTTTTAGACGACCTCTTCAAAAGGCGAGCTACAAAAAACCTGCATCGAGCTAACCACCCACGCAGAAAGGCAAACACAACAGTTATCTCTCACCTAAGGAGATCTGAACAAGGCTCGCCGCCAACTGACAACTCTGGAAGAGGAACTGAACGTCTCTAACAGTCAAGTAGAGACGCTGAAAGATGAAACCACTCGACTAGGAGGTCGCTTGGTGGAGCTGGAGGGCCAGTTGCAGAGGAAATGTGAGAAGATGGAGGAAGCCACTCGCACAGCTCGCGAACAAGGGGTAGCCAAAGGTCATCGCACCTTTCTGAGGAGTGAGATGGGAAAGAAGTTCATGGATGCATATAAGGATGAATTATTGGCTGCCTACAAGAATACCACCCTATGCTTGGGCAAGATGGCAAAGGAGGTCGAGAATGGGTCCTCCATGCTGTGGAGCATATCAAGACCCATCTCGTAGCAATCAACATCTCATTCGATCCTGACACGAACGGCTCCATTGACAAGCTTTCTCCTTTCACCTTTTGGAAAGGTGATATAAATCAGCCTCCAACATCAAACTGGTGGGCATTTTGCAAGAGCCATGCAATCTTGAGAGCAAGACTTGGTGCCAAGCTGGAGGCTCCTCTCGACGACTCGGTGCCTGATGGCAATACTGCTTAACCCTTGTAATTCCAGACTTTCACTTTCTTTGCATACTTTTTGAGACCATGTATGAACAATCTCAACCTTATGTATGCATCACCTGTCATAACAAATCACCCAAAAAATACAAACAATCCATACTTCAACTATGCAGATTAATGATGGCAATAAGCCTCAAAGTACTAGAATCCTCCCAATTCCCCAAGTTACTGCAAGCAGAGCAGGAACAACATGTTACCAAAGCCCCCATGTCATTACTTCAAATATTTTTGTAAAGCACATCATAACCTCATCCAGAGTTATTAACATGTAAATTAAACATGTATATACCTTAAAAGTAGAAATGTAAATCAAGCATATCAATTTCTCGGGATATGTAAATCAAACAGGTATATACGACTCTCCTACGCAAAAAGGTATCGTCCCAGACTGTCGATACGCCTTCTTCCACTCGTATATACGACTGTTATAAGAATCCCACATCGTTATATAGAATGCCATTTTGATGGCATTCTCGTTGTATATACCTCTGTCCCACCACACCAATCCCTATAAAAGAAATACAATTAGACAAAATAATTAATCAATTTACTTAACACAAAACAAAATAAATAAACAAAATTACCCTAAAACGAGGCCACCACTTCTGACGATGGTTGTCCGGGATGTGCTCGAATTTCCACCCTCTGGGTGGATATGAGGTTTGTGAATAGTCCTCAATAGGTCGGCAACTCCTTCGACGAACTTCGTAACCTAAAAATTAATAAATTTATTTCAAATAATTAAATTATATATTGAACACATAACAAAATTGATTAAAATGTTACTTACCTATTTCTGATCGCGAATACCTCGATCCCGGTAGTCCTGACCTCTGTACCGGGCGTGCTTCCCGCCTCATCAGACGGGGTAGGTGGAAAAGTATCATCGAAATCCATGCCGGTGGCATCATCCTCATGGGGTCCCGAGGACGATGATCCGAAAGAAATCCGATTATTATGAGGACCCCTTCCAGGCATCTAACATACAATATAGTTTTATTAATAAATAAAATTAATTATATATATATATATATATACTTATATTTATATATATTGTTATTCATATTATTTTTAACACTCATAAAATCTTCAAACCTCAACCATAACTTTCGTGATTCTAGAATTAAAGAAGGTGGCAAAATTTCGGCAGCATTATGAGAAGAATGAGTAATTCAAGTTATAATTGGTAAGGCTTCTATCCCATTTAAGAACGTGACATTTAGTAGTATGAATTATCTTAAAATATGCATTTTTCTTTGATTCAAGATTTCGGCAGCATCTCCTCTTAGTTCTCGTAGTACACGTATATTTCAGTGCACCCGAGAGAGATGCAGAAATCGAAATTTCAAACTAAGAAAAAAAACATACACATAAGATAACCATACTACAAGTCACATTCTCAAACTGTTCAAAAATGGGACAGTTCGAAATTTAGTATCAAACTCTATATTTGATACTAAATCTCAAACGGGTCTAAGGAATATTGGAATAATTTGAAACTTACTTTCAAAATTTTCTATTTGATATTAATTTTCAAACAAGTGATCTATATATAATTGATTCTCTACAACAATATGAATCGCGTCACTTCGCCAGGATTCAAAATAAGCAATTACCACCGTCACATTTTTAAAAAATATTTTGAAAGTTTAAATAAAACCACGTGACACCCTATCACGTTTTTAAAAAAAATTGAAAACCCGCTATTGGAGGGACAACACCTCTCGGTCGGCATCGTAACCCACGTCAATATCCGACGGTATACAACCAACAACACCAATGACATTAATATATATAAACAAAAATAAACCCTGGCCGATAACTACGGCCTCCCATGCATGCAAAATATACAAAAAAAATTAAATCCCGTCCGATCACCACGGCCTCCCATGCATGAAAAATATATATACGATATAATGGGTGCATACATATATCACAATATAATTTGCCCCTAAAATTTATCTAAATTTAAAAGCATACCCTAACAATCTAAGTTAATACAATGACACCCTATTTTCCTAATTATTTACTTAATTAACTCATAACTATCTAATTATATACTTTGTATACGTGTTTTCCTAAAAGTTTACCAATTTAACCCTAATTTCAAAATTATTTACGATTAGACCCCTAATTTGAAATCAAAATTTTATTTCAAATTTAAACTCTATTTTAAACCTAATTATTTTAACTAGAACATAAAAACAAAATTTTAAATAAATTTTTATTTAATTTAAAATTATTTTAAAAACTATAAATGTATTTTCAAATTAAAATAAAAACAGATTAAGATTAACTATAATTTTAATCCTAATTAAGTAATTAAATCCTAATTGACTCATAATTACATAATTAACTTTTCATTGCGTGTCATTACATATTAACCCCTAATGTAATTATAATTATTTAATTAACCACTAATTTATTTTAATTACACAACAAATCCGAATTTCAAACCCTAATCCCTAAATAAACACTAAACCCTAACCTTAAACACTAATTATCTGCTAATTATATAATAAATCAATCAACAACAGATACACAAAAAATATACAAAAATAAAAAACTAACAGAAATGAATTGAAAATACCTCGTTGACAGGCGTTCGGTGGAAGGCGACGGCGGCGGCGCTCGGTGGCAGGCGGCGACGGTGGTGCTCAGTGGCAGGCGGTTGTGCGGCTAGATTCTTGGCAGCGACGGCGAGGGGGACGGGGAGGCGGCGAGGCGGCTGGGATTCTTGGGCAGGGGGCGGCAAGGCGGCGGCGATGGGTCGGCGACGGGGCAGGGGAAGCGGCGAGGCGGCGGCGATGGCTTGGCGACGGGGGGCAGGGGTTGGGCCAAGAGACGGGGGGGGGGGATTTTTTTTTTGTTTTGTTTGTTTTGATAGAATGACGAGGGGAAAGAGGGGGCTGCGTTTCTAGGTTTAGAATCCTGACGGCCCTGCCTGTCAGGATTCTCGATACTTATACGGTGACGGGCAAGGCCGTCAGCGTATATATTTTTGTATTTTTTTTAAACAAAAATTATATCCTGACGGGCATGCCCGTCAGGATTATTACGTGGGATAGATTCCCGCTCTATCCCTGAGGGGCTGCTGGCGGGGTTAGTTGCTGACGGCCAGGGGTCGTCAGAAAATCCTCCAGCTATGATTTTCGCCAGGAAACCCGCCAGCATTTCTGATGGCTTTTTGGCCGTCAGTAACTCCGCCAGTATAGCCGAGTTTTTTTGTAGTGATTGGCACCGAGGTGGTATAATGAGACCCATGCCATAAAAGTCCGCTACCCTGTATAAGAGCTAACTGCTATCATACTTCAGGTCGCGACTACTTAAAACAATTCGATCAGCTCTCAGAAAGAATGCTCCTTACGAAAAATGAGATCGTTTACCCAAATTATCAAATACTTGCATATAGCCGACATGAACATTTGATTTCGTATCAAACCATATTGAGAAATCTATTAGCGCCATAATCATCTTAGCAAAACAGACATTAGGCCAACATAATTTTAATAGTAGAAGATTAAGTAGGCCACGATTTCATAATTATTAATTTGATAAACTTGGGTGACAAAGATGAATTCATGAATCTCTGAAGAAGATAAAATGAATTTATGAGATATAATTCGAATTATATAATAAAAAAAAATAAAACAAATGAGTAAATTTAGTACTAACCAAAAAATTAAGATTCGGGTTAGGGCTGCAAACGAGTCGAACGGCTCACGAGCGCTCGCGAGCAGCTCGAGTCAAAGCTCGACTCGAGCTCGGTCAAACTCGAGCTCGAGTCGAGCTCGAGCAGCTCGAGCTCACAAACGAGCCGAGCTTGAGCACGTCACTAATAAGCTCGCGAGCTCGACGAGCTGCTCGATTATGTGTGAATTTACTAAAATACTCCTATTTAATAGTATTAATTACAAAAATACCATAATTTTATTAGATTTAAAACAAAAAAACTCGAGCCGAGCTCGAGCTTTTGTTGAGTCGAGCATTATCGAGTCGATCTCGAGCCGAGCTCGAGCATGCTCATTTCCTTGTCGAGCCGAGCTCGAGCAGCAATCTTTCGAGCCGAGTCGAGCTCGAGCTCGAACTCGAGCACAAATAAAAAATAGTCAATCCTGGCTCGAAATCGTGAATGCTCGACTCGACTCGGTTCGTTTGCCGCCCTAATTCGGGTAAACAAACCAAAATATTAATCAAACTATTGCTCTCCTAAAACTTGGGAATTTGGATCTAAAACAAATAGATTTAATTATGGGATATACAAACTAAAAAAAAAAAGAGGATTGTCAATAAAAAATCGAAATATAAAGCATCACAAAGCCACTGGAACAAATGAATCATCGAACATGAATGGACTGATTTCGAAAACACAAAGCCACTCAAACTCAGGCAATTAAGTAAAAATATGAGAAATTTAAAAAAAGGAAAAAGAAATTGAATAAACAATTGATGTCGATATAATGGAACGTGGGTTTTCGTATGAAAAAGAAAAGGTGTCTCTAGAAATCGATATAATCGAGCAAATAGGTAGTGGGTTATGAGTTTTGGATAAGAATATTAATTTTGTATGTTTTTAGAAGTCAACTTAGCGTAGACACCCGCGATTACGCGGGCATTGATAAGAAAATCATGAAAATATAATATTTATTTTAAAATAAATTTAGAAGGTAGACATTAAATACAAAGCGAAAAAACAATGTTCATTTTAAATTTTGAAAACCTACTTTATACACGATATTATTAATATGCAGATATCGAGAAATAATTTATCAAGTTCAAAAGCTGAATTATTATTCACTTAAAATTTTGAAAAAAACTCATTGTATATCACATTTACTATTTTATTTTATATTTTACATTGAAATAATCTTGAACCATTTACGTCTCTTCATTCTCAATAAGTTCAAATGAGCTCAATTTTACAAAATTTGTTAAAGTTTGTTCATGTCTATACACCAAACCAACATGTTTATTGAAATGAAAATGACATTATTTTTCAAACAAAGAGAAACAGATAATTTAGACAAAATATTATAAATGTTTCACACACACACACACACACACACACACATATATATATATATATATATATTTATAATCATTTCTATGTATATGGATACTATAATATTTATAAGATTACGTAGATTGTGTGAAATAGTTTACAATTATTATATATTTACATTTAAGCAATATATATTCAAACCATCTAATAATTTTAAAATATAGGATATTATTAAAAAAACGTTGAACATGGTTCATAAAAAGATTATTATTCGTTGAAATGTAGTTTACAAAATTATAAAATACTTAGTTGTACAAAATATTCACACGCTATTCTCCAGCTTGAAGTAAAATAAGATGTGAGACCATAGCAATTATATACTATTAATTCAAATACATAAAAATTGCAAGATAATGATTTTAAGTCATGAACCTTAAACCCAAAGTCATGTAAAAAAATTTTTTTGAACAAATTGTAAACTCCTATTGCAAAAAACTTAACAAAGTCATATTGTGCATAAATAACAGTGAAGTTTAATAACGTACATATACATTATTTAAATCTAGTTATTTACACTAAATATTACAGTAGGTTCTTCATCTCTTTCTAGAGATGACATGAAACAATAATAGAATCCAACATAGCGCGACTAATCTCGTAAAACAAATAACTCAGAATAAAAGAAATAGTATATCTATTAAAAAATATTAATATTACAAATGGCACCTTAAATATTTTTATTGAGATTAAATATAATATTAATTGCACTTTATTGTTATATATAGATTTTTCGTTTTATATAAAAATTCTTTGTACCTATATTAATATAGGATTATTTTAAAACAAACTTGAGTATTCAATTAAAATTATTAATTGAAATAAAAAAAAAGTGATTATTGATCTCTCCATCAAATAAAAAAGTCTAAATGAATGATAAATATTTTTTTAAATTAGTAATTATAATTAAGAACAGTGTAATAAATACATCTCCCGACTAAAAAAAAATTTAAATCTAAAAAAATAAACATGATAAAACTTGAATATTAAACTAAATTAACAAAAAAACTAAATGAATATATACTTGTTTTGATCAAAACTCAAATATTACCATGTTTTAATTGTAGTTAACGAAATTTGAATAATGATCTTTTAAAGAAAATGAATAATGTACCGTAAATACTGTTGTATATTTAAACTATCTTAAATATCGTATAAATTATGTATTTATTGATACCGTCAATAAATATATTTATTGATATCGTAATAATTTATTAATATACAAATATTATTTGCACAATAATTCATGTATCTCAGGCACATTGTAATATGCTGGCAATACAATTTATCACAAGTGATTCCGCGTTAATCTGTCACATATTTACTTTAATTTTTTAAAATTATAAACGTTAAAATATGAGATTTTTGTTAATTTCGATTTTATAACAAACATAAGTCAACAACTGAGAAACATTTAGAAAATCATTATCGTATACGAAATTAAACCAAACAATTAGAACTGTTTCTCTTTTGGTAGAATTGGAATGATAGTTAAATATATAAAATATAATATTCAACTAACAAATCTTTACACCACAAGTTTCGTTTAGATTGATTACTTAAAAAAATATTGATGGGTCATTTCTAATTATTTTATAAAGGCAATACAATTACATATATGTTAATATTGTAAATTCTTATAAAATAGAATATATATATATATATATATATATATATATATATATACTAGTGTGAAAACCCGCGTAATACGCGGGCAAAGTGAGAAATTACACAAAAAATAATAAAATATATCGATTATTAAAAATCACAATAAGCATGCCAAAAATTTACCACAAAAAATAAGTTTTGTCTCTAATTATAAATTCGGAAAGATTTCCTTGTAAACTACATTACATGTCTTATTGACAATGTTTCCATCTTCGTTGCAGTAAAGAATCTTCAACCCTTTTCGACTCTTAACTCGAAATACCGCAACATAAAGCTGACCGTGACTGAAAACTYGTCTTGGCAAATATAACCCAACATTAGAAAGTGTTTGCCCCTGACTCTTGTTTATAGTCATTGCGAAACATACAATGAGTGGAAACTGTCTTCTTTGGAATTTGAAAGGCACCCTGCTATCAGAGGGACTCAACGTCATACGTGGAATATATACCTTGGTCCCAATGTTGTTACCTGATAAGATCCTTGCTTCAATAATACGATCTCCAAGTTGTGTAACAACCAATCTCGTACCATTGCATAAACCTGCTGCTTGGTCCATGTTTCTAATCAACATAACAGGGACACCAATTTTCAACTTTAAAATATGATTAGGTATCCCCGAACACTTTATTGAATTAAGAATGTCGGTTGAGTACACTTGGTGCTGAGCCTCCCCGTTAACATATGTTTTACAAATCGTATCGGAACTAAGATATTCTCTTTCATCACCTGGAAGTATTGACATCACATAATCATTAATTGTTTCAACAATGCTATTAGTGGGTGCAAGAATAGCTCTCTCCTCAAAGAAGGAGTCAGTGCCAAAAGTTTTCTAAGATAGATGGATAGGTGCTCTCGACAATAGCAGCAACATGATCACCAGTTGTTCTTAAGAGTATATCTTCCGGTATATCGATCAAAGTTTCACCATCCACCTCGGAACCAATGTCCACCGTCACCAACTTTCAGTATCCACTCTGAGAATTCTTTGATATCTTTTGCAACAGAAGCGGTCAGTGATTGTCCAACAGTTAACCTCATATTCCTAGTCAATCTCAAGATTTTACAATGTTCCCATAATCGAGATGAGCATATACTTGCATAAACAATATCTTCTCGGCTACCCTTCGGTACAACTGGAAGAATTTGTCTGAAGTCTCCACCAAGAACCACAACCTTACCTCCAAATGGTAGTTTTTTCTTTCCTCGGGTGCAATAAATATCAAACTTTTATGCAAAGCTTCTAAACAAAATCTGCTCATCATTGGTGCCTCATCCCAAATGATTAGTTTTGCCTGATCCATGAGTGCAGCTAATTCAGTCCCAGGAGTAATTGAACACATTGAGTCTTCCGTTATAGTCAGAGGTATACCGAACCTTGAATGTGCAGTTCTTCCCGAAGGAAGTAAGAGGGCCGCAACACCACTTGAAGCAACATTTAAAACAATTTCTCCTTTAGACCGCAAAGCTGCTGATAACGTTCGCCAGATAAAAGTTTTACCTGTGCCACCATAGCCGTAAACAAAATAAACGCCACCCATGCTTGATGAGGTAGCACCTATTATTTCACGATAGATTCCTTTTTGTTCATCAGTTAATAATGAGCATAGATTGCGATGCTCAACTTCCAAAAGAGATCTATCAAAGTTAAGTTCTTGCTGGATCAGTCTGTTATTCCCGTCACTAATTAACGCATCATCGGGGATGGGCATATCGGCGAAATTCTTGAGCGATCTACCATTGCTTTGCAAGATCTTTTCCAATTCAATCAGAGTGAAATTCTTCAATAGCTCATCTGTCAACTGGAGACCTACATCAATAATAAAATGACATCATCACTCAATAAACTTTGAAAATTTAATTTTTATTTTCTACTGAAATTGTTATTATATTGTGTGAAAATAAATACTAAATAATAATAAATACCATCTATGCCAAGCTCCTTCCGTTGTCTCTGTAGGATGTTGTCTGCCAAAATTTGCCATGTCTTTTCCCAAACATATTCTGGTCTTGAGATACTTCCTGACAGTAGCAAGGATGCAAATAGTTTCCTGAGGAATGTAAGTAAACCCCAAAAACTCGCCTCGATAATACCATCAATGTATTCTTTATCATCATCCAAAAATCTTAGAGAATAACATGCATCCTTGTAAGTCGGATAAACAACGTTATTAATTGTTCGTATTTCTTCATGTGAGGTTGCGCCCCGAGAATGATGTAGCATCAACGACAAATAATATGCCTCTCCAACACCAGGAGGAACATAATCCAACCTACCAATTTTAATACCACGCTGTCTAACAGTCCAAACACGCGGCGTGCCATGCCAAACGAATTTTGTTGGGAATTCTGTATAGGATAATTCTCTGGCATAAGGATATTTCTTATTGCACTCCATCCAAGCAAGGAACATTGAGTCACGTCCGTCCTCTTCAACAACAACTCTTTCGATCATGTCATCATCATTATAGTACACCGGTTGTTCATCAATAAGGTGGAAACTTAGGCGCTGTACGGATGGATTCCTGTAATGTATATCCAAAGCAAGTATACGCCAGACTGCCTCAGGTGGAGATATATATCTACATTTGTAGTAGTTTTTAATCTCATCAACAACCTCTTCCTTTCCACTTGCATCTTTTCCTTGCTCCGTTAAAGACAAAGTCACACGATCGTGGCCCTTATTTATGTACTTGAACAGATACTTGATAGATTTAAACTGATTGCACCACTCAACATTAATATGAGCCTGGTATCTGATCAACAGCAAAGGACTGTATGAAACAACATACCTATTGTCCATCATGATACCATTCTTCACGACTACATTTCCCGTGTCTCTTCTCTTGTACATTGGGTAACCATCATCATCAACAGTAGTTCTTTCAATGTACTTCTTAGGAAAGCCCTTAGTACACTTTCCTTTCTTCAAACACGCTCTATCTGTTTTAGAACTGCAGGGACCATGCATCATGTGTTGAGACACCAATTCATACAACTTCGGATGAGTATCCTTATTAGGGATSTCAGKTGAAATAATTTGATCAACCTCTTCCGCTTCAGGAAGTTTACTACCGCGATCTAGGAAAAGAAGGATATGAGCATGCGGCAAACCTCGCTTTTGAAATTCCACCGTGTATATAACTTCAAGTGAAAAATAAATTAAAATTAATTGATATAGAACAACTAATGTTTAAATACAAATKTTTTCATCAAATGTCCATTATATAAAATATTAATTTATTTCCTAATTAAGTAGTTAACAATTAAKAAATATCTTAAAATATCAGACACACTAATTGACTAACATATGAAATTATTACCTGCTCTCGTTTTGCCAAAAATTTCCAATTCTTTCATGTCCTTGATTATTTGGTCCAGTTTGATTTTGAAGATACGACACACAATATCCGGCCTATCTTCGGATTTTAGTGACCTCATTTCCAAATATCTTGTGATCTCTGGCCACTTTGGGTTACAGGTGATTGTAATAAATAGATCTGGATATCCAAKCCACTTGCAAATAGCCATTGCATCTCGATAGTTTTGGATCATATACCGGGCTCCACCGGTGAAAGAAGTCGGAATGACTATTCTCTGACCAARAGAAGTGGCTCGTTTTTGACCCTTAGCAGCTGCATCTTTAATTTTATTAAACTTATATGTTCTCAGGAGAGCTTGATTAAACCTAGCATACTTTAATCTTTCACACTCGAACATTGTGTATCCATCAACCAAGAATTGTTGAAAGAGCCTTCGAGACGATAGAAGAGTCTTTGACTCGCATGATCGCTCTTGTATCCTAAATGCAAAAAACTCTCGCAGCGTCAGTTTATCCCTCACAGTTGATGTAATTGAGATAGATTTATCGCTATGTTTAATCCCAAGCCTGAAGCCATCTTCTCTGTAAGGAAACAATAAAGGATATTGCAGCGCCAGGTACGAAGGATGTAGCTCACTTATCCTCTGAAGTGCCCCAAACCGTTTTTCAATAATGATATCTCTAGTGTCAAAAGCATCATCAAAATCACCAGGAATAAGAGCCGCCACCTCACTCGCAGTTGGTAGATTAGTGGTTCGACCATCATATTCTCGTCCACCAATAAGTCTCAATTTAAGATTAAATTGTCCTTCATCCGTGAAACGTTCTCTGACACTCCTAAAACTTTGCACCAATGGATTATGCACATCAAGCATGTTTTTGATATCCTCAATTATTGTAGGATCAAAGGCAACTGAGTTTCCTTCTGAACTATTACTACAAAATATAAATAATTATATCAGCAATGACAACAAATTATATTTGCACATTACAATATTGAAAAGGAGGAAAAAAGGGATAATATTATCATACCCCATTGCATTCATCCTATTTTGAACTTCATTTTCAGTGTCATATATGTACAACTGTGAGAATTTGGCGGGTGAACCATCAACGGGCAATAAACTTCCCAACCTGTGATAGTTTGCACCCGTTAACTTAAAGACATAAGGACCTTGACCTTTGTTGATCGATGTGTCTATCCTTCCTCCCATGGATGTGAAACTGAAAATGCTATTGTAACCTCGTATATTATCTATGTACTTCTTACTCCTCCGGTTATTGCCGAGCATCAAATTTTTTAGAATAACGGGGGGTTCCGTTAGCAAAGGCAACTCAATCTTTCCATCACCACAACATCTAGTGAAGGTTGGAAATTCTGGTTTGCTCAACTTTTCCTTTCTCTCATCATACCACATTATGGCATGACAAAAGTTACATGTAAAGGAAGGACCGCCGTTATCCACGTACCCTTATAGGAAAGCACGAATAATGTTGAACAGAATATTAGATAAATTTTAAATTTACTTTGATTTATTTACATATATATGGCTAAAAATAAACCTGCTGAGTCGGTCATTTTTTCGTACACAGTTCTACGCTGTCGCCGCACGAAAGTTGATTTTTGTGTGGAACGTGTTCCTGCTGAACAGACATGAAAAAATAAAACGTGTAATCCACAAATTGCATKTTTTTTATAAAAATACTAAAGCAACAAACGATGATGAAAATGTATTTTACCATGTTCTGAAGTTTTTTGTGTCGTAGTTGCTGTTTGATTAACTGGAATGTTCGTCGTAGAAGAATTGTTCCTAGAGGCTGTATTAATAGTGCATAAAAATATACAATAATGATAATAACCCACCATTATCAATAAACATTTTAATACAACATGAACATAAAATTTGATTTGTTTGACGAGGATTAAGAAATTTACATTGACCCGCTCGACGATTTTGCAAATTAATCTTTCTAGCATTCCTTGCATTAGCGGCAGCAACTGCATATTATAATTTTATCAATAAATCAAGAAACACAAATAATTTAACCGATTACAAATTTATAACATTGAATATTATACTTGTGTCGTCGATATTTAGAAATTGGAGAATTATATGAAATTAATATAACCCTTATAAATGATATATATATATATA
>BMAC01000088.1:1104134-1144369 GCA_014905375.1 Phtheirospermum japonicum
TTTGTAATTACAAAAATATTAAATAACAATAAGATTAAAAACCAATCCAGGAACATCCGAAAGACTAAATTTGATCTTGGCATTCAATGGCAGCATCAAATGGTTGATAAACAGTAAGCAACCATTATACATATAATGACGACCATCGGAATGACTCACAATATCAACGTTCCACCGTCTCTCACKATGTCGAACTGTTGCTTTCTTAAGGTCACCACGTCCATATTCGGCAACAATGACMTTTCGCCAAAAAACTTTTGGAATAGCCTGTTCAACAACATGAATTTTCTGTAATGTTATTTAATTATACAARAACTATTAYATATCTCTCTAATAGTTATAAGAAAGTTATAGAATAACATATCAATTGTTTGGGAACAATGGATTCACATTACAATATAAGGCTTACAATTCGACCACGTTCGAGATGTGTCTTGGTTATTTTGAGTTCAAAACCGGGGTCATTCATATTGGTATGTGGATTAAGCCCGCAGCGTGGCGCAACCTCGATACCGTTAGCATCRAAAACGATGACATCAAAAATATGGTCCTCACTGTTCATAAAAATAACCGACCAATCCTCGCCTATTTCATTCCAACCTTCAAAACAAATCCATCCACAACCAAACCGACCCTGAAAAAATTTTTAATAATAATAAGCAACGACGATTTACAATCTGTAATTACACAACATGACCGATGAAACAAACAAATATTAATCTTCCTTTCACATTAGATATGAAAATTAGTAGGATAGTTAACTGTCATCGCAACTCTATAACCAAACCTTATCTCCATGTACTTCAACAGTGACATCCCACGTAACACCTCCCCCATCTCGTAATGTGAATTCAGAATCCTCATGTTCAGAAAAGAATCTGACAATTCCGCTTGGCAGTTGCTGAGAATCAATAAAAAAAAAAAAAGAAACATATTTTCAAATATTGTAATGTGAAGCATCGGGAAAAAATAATATTTATATTTATTTTGAAAATGACAGTTATACTAAGAATAAACCTTTCCATAAAAAATATATAGTAATTTTCTGACAATTCCACATTTGATAAATCCACTGTCTCAGTATTGAATAGATGTTAGTAAATAAGAATATTGTTGATATTTTTAATAAGATTGAATATTTTTAATATTAATACTGATTTCCAGAACGAAGATCTTGCAATATGTTTTGTAACTGCAACAAAATGTGATTCAGTACAGATATGACAAAAAAAAATTTCCACATCAAATACTTCGACAGATTGATTCATATGTATGTTCTATAAATAATATAACTCGCTGTTGTTAATTTTATAAACATATTGAATATGCAATCGGKAGAATCAACTAATTTATCCAACAATTGCATATGAAAAAGGTATTAAATTTGGAAAAGCTAACCCACAAATTGAGAAATCCATACCATGTAGTAACAACCTGGTGAAGCGATCCTTTTCGTGAACYTTGGAATCAGACTCATCTTATCGTCCGGCTAAGATTTTTTACTGATCTGTTTATKTTCCTATTGAAGAAATTTTTTAGAGGAAATCTGACAGCGTGTTGAATAAACCGAGCCTGTCTGGTGCCGTTTAAGTGTATCTCTATTTTTTTGGGAATTCGAAAAGTTTAATGTAGCCCTTAAGCTATGTGGCGTGTTGGAAGATAGTATCATATAGTGATTTGCCCTGGTTTTGAAAGATGGATACGCAGTCCTATTTGGTAATAATGAACAGTAAGAAATAAAGCAGGTATCTTGAAATATTAATTAATATATTTTTTTATTATTATATCACTATCTATATTAAATATTTAGAAATCCATACCATTGAAATATMCCCTTAAGCTATACGGATTGAGTCATATCTATATTTAAGATATATTATTAAATATCCATATTAAATAAATTAAAAAAAAACTGACTTGTTAGAGCTGTAATAATAAATTAACACTATTAAGTACATAAAATAATGAAAACGAAAAAAACAAAAACTAAAAATCCTATTAATAGGATGAAATTGTAAATAAATATCCAAAATTAAAACAAAAAATAATGAAACGCCTCACGATTCTTTATTGATGGTAGTGAGCCAAATCKGGAATAGAAATTTCCTAATACCATTATGATAGAACGTACTACCATAGAAATTATAAATTATAGTATTAATACAAAATGGTGACTTTGAAATAAATAAATGTCGAATTGGAAGGTGGYTAAATAAGCTCAAATTTACAATGGTTGCCAGGGGATAAATTAGCGCGTCGTATAAATTCATCAACTCCACCTTTCATTATTATCGAAGAATCATTTTGTACTATTTCAACGTTGAAATCACTGAAACCATAATTAAGAGTAGCTTGTTTTAAAGTCGCCACATTAGTATCATGAATATTCTCCATCCAAAAACTCTTTGGAATAGGCTGCATAAAAAATAAACAATGACTTAATATACAATAAACAACAATCATTAATAAACTATACAAATATTTATATATATTATAAAATAGATAAACTCACCAAAAAAGAAGACTCAATATGAGTCTTTTTAATTGTCTTGCGAAAAGAAGGAAAAGATGGATCCTCATAATCTGAATTAATCTCATCATATCMTGCAACATTAATAAATTTCTTCTCAACACCGGAAGATGCGAAAATATTAACATCCACTATCAAGCCACCYCGATAAGTAATTATAAATTGGTCGCCCAACTCAACATTGTTATGAAKACAAYAYGTTTCCAAACCGTATGTAAAACATATCCCATTATCGCAACTATTCAACTCCACTGGCCAAGAATGCCCGCGCCAATTACGAAAATCAAAATAAACCGGAAGTGAATCCTCAAAATAGGCTGAAAACATCTTCGGGACGGACTGCAAAATTTAAGTCATGAAAAGTAGTTATGTTGAAATTTATTAAATACCACCACAAATAATAATATTATAAAAGCTCGATTGGATTATACGATCATCCATTATGATACATAATTGAACATAAATTATACTAACCAAATTCGAGCCAGAGGTGGATTTCAAGATAAATGGTTTATTCCATGGCACCGAAAATTTCTGAAGAATATTTTCCGAGAATTTTAATAATGAAATAAATATATCAACCAATAAATAATCGTTTATACAATATAAAAGCTTTCAAGGGCGTACCAACATGTGTTCGTCAGAATATTGAAGATAAATCCTTGTATTGATTGCATTAGATGGTTGATTGTCCATTGAGCAGACTGACTGAAAAATTTAATACCTTTCAATGTTATCAATGTTCGACAACTATAATGACAGAATGTGCATGGGTAACTATTTATAATTTATAATTATAACTAAATCAATGAATTATAACTACATAGATCGCATTTATAATATAATATTAATATTAATGTGAGTAATATTACAGTACACGATTCTTAAAAAACAAACTTCGAAATAATATATATCTTGACTAATTTTGTTTCCTAACTTGACTTATTATCATATATAAATTGATTGCCAAATATGCCGAATATCAATGATTTCGATATATATGTKAACTMCAAAACAAAATATGTATTAAATATTACAAACCTTAAAATACATTCATAAATATAGAATACAAAATCATTACCGTAAAACTCCAAATTATATGAGTTTTATATTGGGGAGTAGATTGCACATCATTTGCCTGATATAACCAATATTCAATGTAAAAAACACGGAAAAAAAAGAGAATCATATATTCAATGTAAAGAGAATCAATAGTAATAACAAAAATATTTACTTGAGGTTTATTATGACCTAATATAACCAATATTCACTGATGTTATTATGAGTTTTCTTTTCAAATAGACTTAACCATATATGGTATAATGTAAAGAGAATCAATAGTACATAAACACGGAAAAAAAAAAAAAGAGACTTCAGATCATGGTATATTACTATAATAAAAAAACTATACAATCATATATTCATTCACACCGTTATGGAAATAACATTGTCCTTATATTTGAAAACATTTGTACAAAGATGAGATAATCGTGTGAATAAATAAATATTAAAAGGCCACAGACAATGTACAAAAAGCTYAGATTGTATAGATTCTACAACACTAAAAAGATTAAATTCGTGACAATGTTTTCTGGATGCTTGTATCCGGAACAAAACACTACTGTCCAGAAACAATAACAAAAAAGATGAAATCATTACTGATTCTAAAACATTAAAAATATTAAATTCGTGACATTGTTTTCTGGATGATTGCATCTGGAACAAAACACTACTGTCCAGAAGCAATAACAAAAAAGATGAAATCATTCCAGATTCTAAAACATTAAAAAGATTAAATGCGTGACATTGTTTACTGGAAAATATCAGATCTTGAACAAAACACAAATGTTCCAGAAACAATAAAAAAAAGGATGAGATCATTCCAGATTCTACAATCCTTAATCATCCAAGAACATTAGAAAWTATATTTCTAATGCAAAACAACCTGGAAAACTAATCCAGGAACTTGAAGCAGCCTGAATTCGACCTCTAAACCTTGCTGAAGTAGAAAATGAGATATAAAATCTCTACAATCGTTCTGAAGATAGACACGGTCACCTTCATGCTTCACCTGTACCACCCATCGGTTCAGACCAGATCTTATGAAGGCCTGATGTTCAGCATCTCTATTAGAACCAAGAATAGTTGATCGCCAAAAAGTCCTWGGAATAATCTMCCAATTTTCAAATCATGTTATTAATATTCCTMCTTCATAAAGACAAATATAAAAGGAYTTTTTTAATTTAAATATAATTCATAAATAKTCACAATTCGTCCACGTTCAATATTTGTTCGTGTCAATTTCACACGAAAATTTTCATAATCCATATCCGCACTATCACGATTAATTCCACAGATGTTAAATCTTTCAGTCAGTGAAAGATCTATGATTATAACATCTATAAYATCCTTCTCATTGTTCTGAAAGAAAAGTATCCATCCGAACTCAATTTTATTGTCAATTACAAATCTTATCCAGCCACTTTGAAATGATGCCTAAACAACAGAACAAAAATATTAATCCAATTTCAGTACTTGACAAAATATTAGTTAAAAACAAACTGAATCAGAAAAACACGACTAATATACAAACCTTTGAACCGCTGATCATCAGCTCGACCTGCCAAGTACTCCCACGGGCATTCCTGAGAGTATACATGACATCACCACTCCGAATCATCAAGGGTGCAACCATCGGTGGGATAAACTGCAAYGATTACACAGAATGAAACTCGATTCAATGTTAAGATTAAGAGAAACATGCATTGGAATATATACTTTCAGCAGCATTTTTTAACATAAAAAACATCTATAATTCTGCAGCACAAATTATGGCATCGCAAATCTAGAATAAATCTAATTCGAACATGCATTCTGAAATGATAAACCAACAGATCAGGAACAACAGCAGTCGAATATGTCAAGAACAAACAAAATTAAGGYTATCCGATGAACTTATACACAAAAAATTAAAATACAACATACAATTGGCTTATTCYAAAATCYGAATTAATAAGATTTGAACTGCTACAATATGAACTGATAAACAACATAGAATCCGGAATTGAAAATACAACATAAAATCTGAACTGATAAAAAATAGTTCATGCACCTATCGAAAAATTAAACGGTAAAAATTTGTTCATTAAAAATTGAATCGAAACCCTTGATAGACAAAAAATAATGAATATTTCAAGATTGAATATATTCATATTTCTGTGTTAAAATCCGGAATTGATAAGATCTTTAAAAATTGGAATTCAAAATCTTGAATTCATTAGATATAAATATCAGATCTTTCAGGTAATACTTTCAAAATATATATCTTTTACGAAACCATAATAAAAGAAATAAAACTATTCGAAGAACTCCCAATTTCTCAGAACCGAAATCGGAGAATAACATACCAATTGCGATGTCAAAGGAGGAAGAACTGGATCTGAAATCGGAAAATAACATACAAACTGCTTCTTGAAATTCCCCATCATAACCTTCATGAAAGTTGGAATCAACATTGAGGACGCCGACATGATTCTGGAGAAGGAAAGAAATTGTATGTTATTGGATCAAAAACTAAATAAAAAAAGCAGAAATATGAAATGCCAAGAACAGAAAAGGCAAAAATAGGAAGAAAAAAAAAAGAATCTGAAATTATAAGATATGAACTGCGGACAACCGAAAAAAAAAAAGGAAGATGAAAACACAGAGATAAAAGAATACATGGATGAGAGGAAAAAAAGGTGGGCTACACAACATTAACAAAAATAAAAAAAAAAAGTTGTTATTTATAGGGGGTCAAAATTTTGGCTTCATCCCAAAATAGACCCCCTATTAATCACAGCACGACACATCATTTTTGGCCTATATTCATTGGTCCACCTCAGCCCCGGATTACTCTCATTGCGACACATCATCATTAATAGTTAACACTATTAACAAAATGGAGGATATATATATTAATAACCGAATAAAATAAGTACGGAAATTAGTTTTAATGAAATTAAGAAAAGATTCTTAATTGGAATAATAAACACCCTAAAATCAAGCAAGATATATATGGTATATTTACCGAGCATAAATATATTGAAATACCTCAGTATTAGATAACGTAATTTGGAAAACTAAAAATACTATAATTAATTATAATAATATTAATAATAATTAATTAACTAACTGATTAATGTACTTTTCCTTAATTTTCCTAAATTATATTCCAATTATCGATTATCAACCTACTATATAGACTAATATTATTGGAACAAATATATAGAAATAAAATACCATAAATACTGCTGTATATCTAGATATTTATAGATACTATAATAATCATATAAATCCTAGGCAATATATCAAAGTATTATCCAATTAATAAGGAAAAAATAAAATTAGTTTGGTGTGGGAAGCTTGGACTATATTTTATAATTTTAGGAGTTAAAGATAAATAATTAATGGCCGGATATTTTTAGAAAATAACTATTTTTATTAAAAAATAGATGCTTAGATTTGGTAGTAATTAAGCTTATAATTCAGTTACATATATATATTCACGTAAGATATTTTACTTCCCATACCATTATCTAAATAACAAACAATATATTCAATTACATTTAAACATTTTCTTTACTAATGATTAATTACTAAAATTACTCATCCTAATTGATTGTCATGTGTAAAAGTTAAGGATAATATATTTTGCTGAATTATAAGTTTAATTACTACCAAATCTAAGCATATATTTTTGAATAAAAAGATTTATTTTATAAAAATATCCGGCCATTAATCATTTATCTTTAATTCTGAAAATTATAAAATATCTTACATAGAAGATATTATTTTAATGTTTTGAAGATCTTTCGACAAATATATATCTCTTAAGATCTTACATTGAAGATCTTATTTTCTTATATGATTATTTCATGTAAGAATCCGTTCTTCCTTATTAATAATAAGATATATTTCTCAAATTACGCTAAGAATCCGTTCTTCCTTAATCGATATTTTCATATAATTAATTACTTCATATAAATTATTTTTATTCCTTAAATATATATCCTTATTAATAATAATATATTTTCATACAATTGATTATGTTACATTCAGAATAAGGAAACAAAAATCAGTACAAAATCTGTTTTGAAAATCTTTCTTCAAATATATCCTAATAACGATTGTTGCTAAAATTAAGGAAAAACATAATACCTTATTCGGAATAAGGAAAAACACAAAATTGAAAAAAAGAAAAATCGGTACAGATCAAAAAATAATTGATTCCAGAACTTATGGCGTGAAATCATAAGTCTGGAGATCTTTAGAAAAATATATCATAATAAATATTACAATGTTAAATTTAAGGAAAAACATAATACATTAATATAAATAAGGAAAAACACAAAAATAAAAAATAAGTTTTTACAGATAAAAAAAATTGATTACAGAAATTATGGCGTTAATCTTTCAGTTTGAAGATCTGGAAAATTCTTTGAAGAAAAAATTGCAAATCTAGAAAATTCTTCGAACATTCATTGAAGATCTGCAAAAAAAAAAAAAAAAATGAAACACAAAAAATTATATTCAATCACATTAAATTCATTATTATTAAATTATCAATCAGGAAAATAGTATGAAGATCTGCAGAAAAATCAACCACCAAATGAAGATCTGGAAAATATTCAAAGATCTGCAAGTTTTTCCAAAATAATAAAAAAATAAGATCTGCAAATTTTTCCAAAAAAAATTGAACTAATAACATATATTATAAAACAAAAACATGAAACCTCAAACGAATGAATATGATAACCTTATAAAATATATATTTGATATCACTCAAGGGGTTCTTAATATTTTTACAATTTCGGTTTTCTTCGGGTTTGAACGTCACATTAAGGGTAATTTGCTATATTTAACAACTAATTTCATTGATTGCATGTATAAATACACTCGAACAATATTTATTGTGAAAATGATGTAATATAAATAGAAATATACCAGAACTTGAACAATTTTTATGTTGGAACGAGACGCCACGTAAGTTTAAAATACAATCATACTTTAAGATTTTTTATTTTAGTTTTATATCTATCACAAATCTTTCAAAAGTGTCATTATAAAACTCGCGTATAATGGACAAGTCATTTTTATTTCACATAGTGTTAGTTAAAAGCATAAAGGGTTGAAAATTCTTTGTTGCGACGAAAATGATATCATTATAAACATCACAACTAATGTAGCATAAAAAATTCAAAATTTAAAGTGAACAACATTTTTTTCTTTTTGATATAATAATTCACATTCTTAATTATTTTTTTGATGTTAATTTCATTTTTTTAGCAATTTTTATATTTGTCCGCGAAAATCGCGAGCTTCACTGTAGTGTGTGTGTGTGTATATATATATAAGTTAAACGAAAAGATTTCTATTATACGTGTCTATTTAGGGTTTAGGAAGCATCGGGCTGACGTGTAATTTTCTGGTGGATCGTATGCTTACTTGTCGAATTCTTTAGGTTTGGAGACTTACTAGATATAAGAATTCTAATATCTACCTAATTTATTATGTTTTTTCTACATTAATCTTTTTCTTTTTTTATATTATCTAATTTAATATTTTCCTTTGATTATATTTTATCTAATTCAATATTTTTTGTTATTCTTCTAATATATATATATATATATATATATATATATATATATATAAGAGCTCATATATAATTAGAAGAAGAAAAATCTAAACTACTTATCTTATGAAAAGATAAATTAGATAATGTTAATTAAAAAAGACTTAATTATTTATTAATAATCTAAATATTGTACGTTTATTTAGGATAAATTTTAAAATATTTTTATTCTTAGGAATTAGAATATATAATATAATTAATGTACGAGTTACTTGCAATTATCTAAGCACATAACTAAATATTATTAACAAATTTAATTTAAATATAAGAATATAAATTTATATAATAATAATTAACAAATACCAATTAGACACCAGTACAATACGATACGGGTTGAGAACATGACATCTTTTTAATTTCTCTAAGTATGTAACTAAAACTATTATATAATTTAATTAAAATATTAAAATATTTAATAATAATTAATTAATATAAATTTAGTTACGTATGTAAATATGAAATTATTAACAAATTTAATCTAAACATTATTATAAAGAGTTATTTAACAATAAAAAATAATAGTTAATACATAGTAACTAGCTATTTGTAGAAGACACGAGTTGAGAATACGATATCTTTTGCATTATTCTTATTTTTAGATTTAGAAACTCTATAATTACCATAAATATTTTTTATATTTATCTTTTGATAATTCCCATGTAAAACATGCGTATTAACACTACAAAAAAAAAAGTGAAATGCTGACGGGCAGTAAAATCGTAAAACCGTCAGCATATGCTGACGGCCGCGGATGGGCGGTAATTGCTGACGGGCAAAGGCCGTTAGCGAGAAGACCGCCAGCTACCTGTCAGCAAGCCGTCACTATTTTATTTCGGCGACGGGTATGCTAAGGTGCCGCTGACGGGTCATTTTGCTGACTGGTACTGGACCGTCATCATTAATAAAATTTTAAAAAAATATATTGTTGACGGGTTTTTGACCATCAACATATTTTAAAAAGAAAAATATGTTGACGGGTATCGTGCCCGTCAGCATTTCTGTTATAAAACAAATCAGATCTGCTGAACACGGATACAAAATGCGAGAAAAAAACGGGAGAAGAAAGAAAAATCGTCGGCCGCCACCTGCCGTCTAGCCGAGACGCTCGCCCTTGTCGCCACCCTCCGTCTAGTCGAGCCGCCCGCCCTTGCTGCCACCCATCGAGTCGCCGCCGACTGTCAAGGTAAGTTTTTTTTTTAATTATTTTTTATATATTTTATGAATTGTATTGTATATTTTTGATTTAATTACAATTGATGGTTTAATTAAGGTTGAATCTTGGGGATTGATGTATATTTAGGGTTGATATTATGGAGTATTGTGAAATTAGGGTTAATTTTAGGAATAATTATATAATTAGGGTTTAATTAGGGATAATTATATAATTAGAGTTGATTTTAGGGATAATTATATAATTAGGATTTAATTAGGGATAATTATATATTAGGGTTTGATTTTAGGTATAATTATATAATTAGTGTTTAATTTAGGGATAATTATATAATTAGGGTTCAATTTAGGAATATTTATATAATTAGGGTTTAATTTAGGGATAATTATATAAAAAGGTATTATTTTAGGATAAATATATAATTAGGGTTCAATTTAGGAATATTTATATAGTTAGGGTTTAATGTATGGATAGTTGTATAAATAGGGTTTGGTTTTAGGGATAATTATATAATTAGGATTCGTTAGTTCAATTAGGGTTCGATTATGTGATTATCTTTTAAAGTGTATGCGATGGTGGTTTTTAAATGTCGTGGTGATCGATTGTGTTAATTTAATGTATGTTATGGTTTGTTGTTATGGTTTAATTGTGATTGATTGATGTTGTGATTGGTTTGGGAAAACGTTGGTGATGACGTGGTGTACGGTATTGGCCAATAGGTTTCGTCCCTCCAATAACGGTTTTCAAAATTATTTTAAAAAATGATGGTGGTTTTAGATTTTTTTTTTAAAAGTGCATGGTGGGAATTTTCAAATGCCTTGGTGATCGGCAAGTGAATATTTTATTGGATTTATATTTTTGTTATATGATGTGTAATTAATGTATATGATCTAATATGATCTGCTTGGTGCAAGTTACACCAAATCATAACAAAAAATTGGCAGCGTATATTAGTATAAAATCTTTATACACTGAAACACTTACCTTAGACCCATTTGGAATTTAGTATCAAATACAGAGTTTGATATTAAATTGCGAATTGTCCACTGATTTCGACAGTTTGAGAATGTGATTGTAATGTAATTATCTTACGTCGTATGTATTTTTTGGACTTTTGAATTTCGGTTTCCATCTCTCCTTTGTTCTCGGGTGCACTGCAATATATGTGTACTTAGAGAACTAAGGGGAACTGATGCCAAAATTTTCAGGTTCTCAAAATATATAGTAAGATAATTACATTACTGAAAATCACATTCTTGAATGGGATAGGCCCCTTAGCAAAAATCACATTCTATAGGCACCCTCTTAGCGCTCGATTCTCTAAAATTAGATCATCCATATTATTAATCACAATTAGGATATTATATAATAATTCTTGATCATAGTTGGATGTACAAACGGAGGGCAGACGATTATCTGTCGAACACGTTCGTGGAAGAAATTGAGAATTTCATACAATTTGCACTCATTCATGGAGAACTGAGGGACGGGGAAAAATTGAAGTGTCCTTGTAGTGCTACTAAATGTAGGAACTTCAGTTACCATGATGTAAAAGAGATCAAATTTCATCTCGTTAAAATGGATTCGACCCCAAGGTTCATGTTGGAGAATCATCTTACGCCGCCCCCGAAGAGTCATCAAACGCTTACATCAATATGGTTCACGATGCGGCCGGTCCGAACTTTGTATTCAGCCCTAATGTTGAAGAACCGCCCAATCCTGAGGCCCAGAAGTTCTACGATATGTTGAGTGCTGGAAATCAACCTTTGTATTCCGGATGCGAGAAACATTCTGAGTTATCGCTGGTTGCCCGTCTCAAGAACCTAAAGGCAGAAAACTGCATGTCCCAGAATTGCTATGATCAAGTACTGGATTTAATCAAAGAAGTTGTGCCGAAAGATGATCATATACCAGATAACTTCTACAAAAGCAAGAAGTTATTGAGAGGCATGGGCCTACCTATCTAGAAGATAGATTGTTGCATGAACAATTGTATTATCTACTGGAGAGACGATGCTAATTTGAACAGTTGCAAGTTTTGAAATCATCATCGGTTCAAACCCACTAAGTAGGGAAAAGAAAAACGACAGAAAAGCAGCATTTTGTATAAGAAGATGTATTATTTTCCATTAACTCCTTGCCTGCAAAGGCCATACGCATCTGAAGCAACTTCAAAGGACATGAGGTGGCATGTTGAACACGTTATTGACGAAGGTGTTATGCGTCACCCATAAAATTCAGAGGCCTAGAAACATTTCAATCAAACTCATCCGGAGTTCGCCGCCGAAAGTCGGAATGTAAGATTGGGCCTTTGCACAGATGGATATCAACCTTTTGGTTGTTTTGGGGCTCAATATTCCTCGTGGTTAGTGATAGTCACACCATACAACTTGCCTCCATGGATGTTTATGAAAGAGCAATACATGTTCTTGAGTGTTCTTGTTCCAGGCCCCAAAAACCTGAAGGATAAGCTGGATGTGTTTCTGCAACCTCTAATTGCTGAATTGAATCAACTGTGGATGGTCGGTGCAACCTCATATGATATCTCTAAAAAAAGAATTTTCAATTTCAGGCCGCCCTCATGTGGACAATTAGCGATTTCCCCACCTACTCTATGTTATCTGGTTAAAGCACGGCTGGCAGAATGGCATGTCCATATTGCATGGAACGTTCGGATGCATTTAGTCTCAGGTGCAGCGGTAAACAATCTTGGTTTGATAATCATCGAAAATTTCTTGATTGTGGTCATCTTTTTCGAAAATATAGAAGCATTTTTTGAAAAAACCGAAAGGTGGAGACTCCACCTCCGAGCGTTCAGTCAGGAACGGAGATTTTGGCAGAGATAGAGAGTTTGGGGCTTTTAAAAGTTACCAATCTAGATGCAAAAACCGTCAATGGACGCATAGCAAAGTCAAGTGGTTGGAGGAAAAGAAGCATATTTTGGGATTTGCCATACTAGAGCACAAACATGATTCGGCATAATCTAGACGTTATGCACATCGAGAAGAATATGTTTGAGAATGTTTTTAACACGGTTATGAATGTCAAAGGAAAGACAAAAGACGCTCCTAAGTCCAGGGAAGAATTGATCGACTATTATTTTTGTCCAGGCCTACAACAAGATGCAACAGGAAAGTATCCTAAAGCTTGATACACACTGGATAAGAGATCAAAAGTTATCTTGTGTGAGTGGGTAAAAGCACTTCAATTTCCAGATGGATATGCATCAAATCTCGAGCGTTGCGTTAATATGAAGGGATTGAGATTGTTTGGGATGAAGAGTCACGTCTGTCATGTGTTAATGCAAAGGTTTATACCAATTGTATTTCGAGAACTGCTTCCCCATCCCGTGTGAAAGGCCCTCACATAGTTGAATTTGTTTTTGAAGAGCATTAGCTGCAGAGTGTTTGGGACTGATGATATGCATCGTTTAGAGCGTGATATTCCTCTAATTTTTTGTCAGCTTGAAAAGATCTTTCCACCTAGTTTTTTTGACTCCATGGAGCATCTGCCTGTCACTTAACATACGAGGTGAGAATTGCAGGTCCAGTGCAATATAGGTGGATATATACATTCGAGAGATTTCTTTGCAAATTGAAAGTCAATTCAAAAAACAAGGCGAGCATTGAGGGCTCAATAGTAAATGCATATCTTATCGAAGAGACATCAACCTTCACTTCGTACTATTTTGAAGATCACGTCTTAACGAAGAGGACAAATTTGCCTCGTAATGACAATGGATAAAATGGTGAAAATGGTGATGACGAATCTCCCTCGGTATTTAAGAAATACGGTAAAACGTTCACAACATCGGGGAAAAGATTCTTGAGCAAAGAAGAATTCAATGCGGCGATAAATTATGTTTTACTGAACTGTGAAGAAGTGCAAGGACTTATCAGGTTCGAAATTTCATCATTTGTAATTTTTTAAATGGAAGATTAACCATATAATAAATTAATACAATATTTAATTTTATTCATATGCAGTGTTTTCACAGAGGTTGTAAAACAGTCTCACCCAAATATTACAGACTATGGACCGAACAAAAAATTGGAAACTGAACTTGCTAATTGGTTTGAGAGATATGTGAG
The DNA here is from genome assembly GCA_014905375.1 of Phtheirospermum japonicum. Classification (NCBI taxonomy): domain Eukaryota; kingdom Viridiplantae; phylum Streptophyta; class Magnoliopsida; order Lamiales; family Orobanchaceae; genus Phtheirospermum; species Phtheirospermum japonicum. The sequence continues at coordinate 1,118,600 of BMAC01000088.1, forward strand.
TTGTTCTAAAATAATTATATACAATTGTGACATATATATTTCAGTTAAACCAATATCTTATTAAATGAATATGTTCATTACTTTCCGTCGATATAGGCACAAGATCCCTTGAATAATGTCACCGACAAGTACATTAAGAGTCTAGCAATAGGTCCTTCACGATGTGTGCACTAGTGCAGAAACTGCATTCTAGAACAGAACATTCGGGTGCATCCAGAAGGGTATTTCAAATACTGTTTTGGATTAAACTTTGTAGAACGGAATTTGAAATTACCGTTCTGGATAGATGATTTTCCAGAACGGTTTTACAATACCGTTCTGGAAAGTAGACATTCCAGAATGGTTATGGAAAAACCATTCTGGATTATGAGTCAATCCAGAACGGTATTCAAATAACATTCTTAAATGTTTACATTCCAGAACGGTATTGTAAAATCGTTCTGGAAAGTGTACATTCCAGAAAGTTATTTTAATACTATTCTAGAATGTACGTCAATCCAGAACGGTTTTAATAAAATCGTTCTTGAAAGTCTTTTCTAATTAAATACCGCGTAAGTGAAATTTTTTTGCTGTCCATATTTTTCCTTTCCAGAACGGTATTGTTAAAACCGTTCTAGATGTACTATTTGAAATAGAACGGTAAGATAAAATACCGTTCTCGAAAGTCTTTACGAATTAAAAAAAAAAGTCTTTATGAATTAAAACAACCCTCTTTTATAAATAAATCCCTCTTTTCCCAAACCCTAAAACCCCTTTTTCATATGCTCCGTCAGTCCGCCATATCCACCACTGCAAGTATAAAGAAGAAGAAGAAGAAGAAGAAGAAGATTCATACTTAGTTTTCTTTTATCCAGACAATTTCCTTTTTTTCTTTTAAAGAATATCCATATTTAGCAATCCCAACTGGTTTGAAAAAGTAAAACCTTGTGTATTAGATATTGGATCTTTTTATTCGAAAAAACTTATCAAGCCCCAATATCGATTTTGGTCTCTTTCTAGAGATCGGAGTTTTCAAGAACTCGAGATTCAAGATTCTTCGATTTGGTTTTTTTTAACGCTCAACTTTCCAGCCAAGATACAATTTTGACCAATATTCCAATCTGGGTTGAATTCAGATTTCCTATTTTGGATTCTCTCTTGAATTTTCAATTTTCAAACCAAAGATTCAATTTTGACCAATATTCCAATCTGGGTTAACTTCAGATTTTTTGGTTTGGATTCTCTCTTGAATTTTCAATTTTCAAACCAAAGATTCAATTTTGACCAATATTCCAATCTGGGTTCACTCCAGATTTTTCTGATTTGGGTTTTTTTTTTCTTGAATTGTCAATTCTCAAACCAAGCTTCAATTTTGACCATAATTCCGATCTGGGCTCACTTCAAGTTTGCTTTTAAAGAATCATGAATTTCAGGAGTATGGAAGAATCTTGGCCTTTTTACACGAGCCAGCACTCAAAACCAGCAACAAGGCGCTGGCACTTTATTGGGACACTTTGCAGTATGTTGTGCTTGGTATACTCAGTGCTCTTCAATTGGTATTTTTTAATATTTGTGCCTTTAATTGGTCATGGATTGGCTTGGTATAGCCCTTTCTTCGTCGAAGGTAATGTACCTGCTACTTTTGGGCACCCCTTTTGGTCTCTACTGTCTGATTACAAGATGTTTGGTTTAATTCTCACTGGTTAGATGGATAGAGAAACCAAGAGGCTTGGTAAGAGGCCTGTATTGCAAGCATACTAGGTTGGTTATCATGTTTAGTATTTTTCAATTCTCGCCTCTCGTAACTGTATTTTTCAATTCATTTTGGGTATTAATTTAGGGTTTAGTTTTGGAATGAGTTTTTAATATGCAAGCGGTGAGCTTCTGGCATTTTGATAGTGAGCGACACTGCATAATACAACGTCATCATCATCTATGGCAGCATCCACACAAGCCCTGCAGCGTGATTCCCTCTCTAGGTCTCTCCATTCGGGGACTCTGCTGGCCACCTTGGTCTTCTTCAATACGAAGGTCGTTCCTCCGTATGACGGCGATGCTTGTGACTTTTACGACCACCACCGCCCCGGTCCCCTTCTTTCTTATACGTACTACGGTAATATATTTCTCTAGCCTTGTCTTTGCGTGCTCTATTTTGTGCCTTTTTGTTGTATTCTGTTGTACCCTGTTTAATGTGAAAAAAAATACATGATCTATAGTTTCTAGCTAGATGTCTTCATATTTTGGTAGAGAGTCCAGATATGTATGTGTTGAATCTTACACTTATTTTTCTCTGTTGCATTTTACACTTATTTCCTCCCAAAAGACATATTGAGCTATAGTCATGGTTGAATAGTTATCTAAACTAATTTTTTTTGCAAGTGTGGTATTTCTAGCTATTTGTACACGTAACGTGAAATCAAGTTGAAGAAGTTTTTTGTTGAGTTTTTTTAATAAAAAAAATTACCATACGTTTTAGATCCAGAGTGTATGGTTGTTATTTTGGTATTGTGTTTTGATCTGCCTATGTTGCATTTACCCCTATTTTTAACTCCAGAGACGTTTAATTTGAGCTATATGCGTGGTGGAATTACAATCTAAGCTGATTTGGTGTTGCTATTTGTGCATTTAATGTGAAATCGAGCTGAATTAGCTTTTTGTTGAGATTTTGTTGTAAAGGCGTGTTATAGTTTTAGATCTGGAGTTCGCAATTAGTTTTATTTATTTATATTGCAATTGGATGTGAATGAATAGACACGGGTACCTCTGCAACAACAATAGTTGCTATATAATGGAAAGGAGATGAAAAATTCTAAGGAATTGGGTGTTGTTGGTGTTAGCGATGGAGATTTGTTTATGTTGGTTTTAAACACCTCATCTTCTCGTCCCAGGTCTTATATAATTTATCTGTTATTATATTCAAAGCTCTTGAATTTCCTTGTAGACAACACGATACAGCATTACATCCAAATAATATCCCGTACAGCTAATAAATAGCTTCCTAAATGGTAAGTTTTAAAGTCATAATTGTTACGTGAAGGTTGGCACGCAAATTGCGGAAATGAAGATGAGCCCTGCTATTTGGAAAGGATTTGATTGCCAATCATACGACGAAGAGACGACATCGTTTGGCAATGACGAGCAATCATTTATGATGGTTAGAATGGTAGACCAGCTCAATACAACCTGGGACAAAACTGATTATTTGTGGTACACAACAGAGTAAGTGTATTGAGAAATTAGCCTTTTAAATAAGTTTATAAATAATTTTGTGATATTTATTTAATTTCTTTTTATTTTTTTATGTAGTGTGAAGACTGGTCCTAGTGAAAGATTTCTAAGTGGGGGGAAATGGCCCGTTCTTAAGGTCTTATCGGCCGGTAGTGCATTGCATGTATTCATCAATGGGAAATTATCAGGTGGGCTACAAACTCGTGTCAATCCGTCTCACAGTGAGACAGTCTATTGTCGTTTTCTTTTTTCTTTTTTATAAAAAAGTAATAATTTGATAATGCAAAACTACTATAAGACTGTCTTACGTAAGATGGTTATGTAAATCGGTCTTATAGCAGACCTACTATTTTATATATATATATATATATATGGGAACTTCTACAGTGCAGTAACTGTATGATACCTCCACTTTTATTGACCAATAGAATTGTTTAAAAAGATCCTAATTTATTAATATGGGTGAGGTGTCAAATTATGATTGGATTACCATACATGGGTATGGTATTGTGAATGTACTGTAGTCTTTTCCTATATATATATTCTTTTTTTGCTAAAGGTATCAATTAATACTTAAAGTAATAAAAATATTAAACATATGTAAAATAAATATTTATTTGTTTCGGGGGAAAAAAAAAGTCTTTCCGTCTCACGTCCGTATTCAGATTTGCTAATCTAACATAAGTAATTTTGTTCTTCAAGGAACTGCCTATGGAGTTTGGGGAAACCCAAAACTAACATGGAGTGAAGGTGTGAATTTGAGAGCTGGAGTCAACAAAATTTCTGTGCTGGGCATTTCTGTTGGTCTCCTGGCATAGATAATTATAAAATACACCCTAAAGTTTATCTTAATTACAAAAATGCCCCATTATTTAAAATTTTTAAAAATAATCCCCCTTGATAGTTGTAATCATTCCAAGTAATTATATTTTACACTATAAATCCACGTGTGATATTATTCGCTTTAACTATTTTTATTTTTTTTAAATCTTAAAATATATGGCCGCATTATGAATCATGGGGTGTTGGTTTGCACGGTCCGATTTCACTCAGCGGTCTTAACGAGGGTGAATGAGACTTAACTTGGCAAAAATGGTCTTAAAAGGTTAGTGTTATATTTTGTTTTGTTTTTGTGAACCTTTAAATGATTAGTCTCTTGTCGATAGTGTTCGTTATTTTAATTGATTTTTGTCTTCTATGTTTCCGACAGGTTGGTATAAAGGGAGAACGTCTAAGTCTTCATTCGCTTGATGGAAGCTCCTCTTTCGAATGGGTTGAAGGCTCATATGTCACCAAAAGGCAACCGTTGACGTGGTACAAGGTAAGCACATTTTGCTCGGCTAGTTTAAAAAAAAATTGCACGTGATTTATATAACTCTTACATTTAATTTTTTTTAATAATTCTTTTCAAACAGTCCCGTAAAATTTTGATATTGTGCAATTCTGGTCTCATAAGTTCTTATTTCTAATAAATTGTATTGCAATAAATTATAGAGAAACTTCTTTTGCTTATACTGTGAATTTTATATGATGTATTGTAGAGCTGGAGCGTCTGGAAACGAAGCCGTGGGCTTCAATCCTGATGGTTCAGCAGTAAACCCCTCGACTTTTCAGTAGTAATTACGCAGCGATTCTAATTTAATGGCACAACTTTTTTAGGTATGGAATCTTGTAAACCACTAACGGTGCTTTTATTCTCTAGTTGTTTGAAAAACAATTAATGTTTGGTTTGATTTTCAATGAAACCAGTTTTGGATGATGGGCATTTGAATATAGATTTTGAAACCCATTGAACAATTGCTTCGGTTTCGAAGTAGGTCCCCTCTTGTTCTGAATTTTATGTCTTTTGATATGAGTTCGAAATAACACAGGCAGAATATCGTAAAAAAAAGAACATAGAATAACGAAAACACAAACTAAAGAACGTAGGGTTTGTTTGAAATTCTTTTGTATAGAACTTGTTTTCTGATTTGTGTGGATAAATTTCTTTTAATTAGGTCATTTTGCTTCTCCTATGAATCATTAGTTGAATTCTTTTCTCCATGCGTATTGGCCAAACTTGCTTCATCTTCTCATACAACTTCTTTTCCTGGTCTTTGTATATGATTCATTGCCATCCTGTTGTAGCATCTAGCTCTCTACACTGGCTTACAGTTTGTTTGATAAGTTATGCTTGTTGTCTCATAATCATGTATCCTGATTGTGGGAATTATCTTTTGTCCTCGAACTTACAGATCAGAAAATAAAAGTTTCAGCATGCCAAAAACAGTCAGCGGCTCCTTAGTGCAAGTGGATAATTTGGAGAAGCAAACCGTTTTCAGAGAAAGGCCGATGAAGAGCCATTAAAAGGAATTATTGGAAGGGAATCTCACTCTCCCGCTAAATCAAATGACACTTTGTTGGTTCTGGCTGGACTTCATGCCTGTGGAGATCTATAAGTGACAATGCTCAGGTGAAAGTCACATTTTGTTAGTCTCTTTGTTATTTTTAAGCATGTCATAAAACCCCAACTCGTTTTCATTTCAACTTGGTTTTCTAGGTTGCATGTTGGGCCATGAAATTAATGGTGTGGTGTTATTTGAGATTTGAACATGCAATCAATTGTATTATTTGAGCTTTGAACATGAAATTAAGGAGAAGTTGCTTATTTTATTTATTTATTTTTATTTTTATTTCTTTTATAGATTTTACTTTTTAGGAAAGTTGAAGTTGATTTTTCCCTGAAAAGAGTTCCGAATATTATAGAACACTCTTGCTGTGCAGTTATTAACATTAAAACATAATGTAAGTAGTTGTTAGTCGCTAATCGGGAAAAGTCGAATAATAAATGTGCGCATAAAGTTATGAATACTTCTTATTCCACAACAATGAAATCACTTGTTCACCCTTATGGGCGGTTGCTTTAGATGAGCATTTCGGGCTACCCAGAAGATATCTTAACATGTCTTATGGAAGGTTTTATTCTACTTTTCTGATGGTTTTTGTATGTTCAACCGGGGCTAAGAATAACGAGCAATTTTCATGCCCAAAATATTCATATGAAGAGTCTAGTTCTGTTGATAGATAATCCATGTTTGTGAAATTCTGCAAATCTGGATTGGATTGGCTTGGTATCCATGATTTCCAGGATATTGACTTTTCAAAGTTGTGAAAGGAAGCAGAAGAATTTTCAGTGATGTTGAGGAATTTATTCTTGACAATAATTCCTATTTTGTTATTTGCCTTTTTAGGCACAAAATTAATTAGGAACTCTAGATTGTGTTTCCTAGTTTATTTATATGATTTTATTGTCCTAGATTTTGTCTAGATTTTAGTATGTTTATTTACCAAGTTTAGAATCCCAGGATTGTCTATTTAAGAAAAAGGATTACTAAGCTTGGAATGAAGACTTTTTTACGCACGGGATCTTTGCAAGGACGACGCAAGACGCAAGACGCACGAGCAAAAAAGAGAACACGAAAAACTACTTGGAGCCATTGTTCGATATTGACAAGTTATTTGAAGTTGCGTGACCAACGGAAAAGAGCTTGATCAACCTAGGCGACAAGTATTTAGTATCATGTGTTTTGATATTTTAGTTTTCATATATTACTTAATATGTTTGTATTGATCGAAAAATAAAAAAGTAATATAGTTTTCGGGTTTGTACACCCAAGTTCACAAGTACTTTTACTTGTGAACTGAATTTGTTTTAATCGTGTTCTTAAATTTACTTTCTGCTGCATATTGTTTATTTTACTCTGGTTGATGTTGTTAGTTAGTGTTGCCTAACATTGATAACAACGTCATAAATCTGAGACTTATTTTCAAAACCATAGACCTTTAAACTTTACAATTGGCATCTAGAGCAGGTTACTTAACCTTTTAAGTACTGATCCTTATTGTTTAGGTGCTATGAACGCTCAAGGCAAACCAAGGCCACCGATCCTCAACGAGGAGAATTATTCTCTCTGGAAACAAAGGATGCGTTGGCACTTAAAGAGCATTGACAAATGTGTTTGGAAAACTGTCCTCCTTGGATGAGAAAAGCCACGTTTTACTGATGGTGAAGGAGAAACCTTCCCCAAAAAGGAAGCAGATTGGACTCCTGAGGAAGCAGCTACTACAAACTGGAATTCCAAATGCATCAATACCTTGTGTAGCTATGTTGATGCAAGCTACTACTGAGTCATCAAGAATTACGAGTCAGCAAAGGATGCATGGGACGCACTCCAAATTGTGTGTGAAGGAACTGCTAGCGTGAAGAAATCAAGGCTGAGAATGTTGATGTCCACTTTCGAAGTGATGAGAATGGATGAGAAGGAGTCGATCATGGACTACTCCATGAGATTATCAGACATCACAAACGAGTGCAAAGAACTTGGTAAGGCAATAACTAACTCTCGTCTTGTAGGAAAACTGCTGAGGTCTATTTCGAAAAAATATAATATGAAGGTGGTTGCCATAGAAGAGTCTAAAGATGTTGATAACATTGAATTCAACACCTTAGTTGGAAACCTTAAGCAGTATGAGATAGAACACCTTGGTTCCAACTCAAAAGAGAATAATGTTGCTTTTTCTTCGGAGACTAATCCAGACAACGATGAAGATGAAGAGGACTTTGATTTCATTGGAATTCTGAAAAAGATGGAATCCACTACCCTTGGTGAAGACGAATTCTCATTTGTTACTCAATGTTTCAACAGTTTCTTGAAGAAGAAGAATAGCCTTGGAGGCTCGAATACGAAGACAAGGCCACAAATGTCTACACCCAAATTCACTGGACGTGTTCTTCCTAGATCTCAGTCCACTTCCTAAATTCCAAATGCACCCAACCCCACGAGACCACTCAGTGAGGTGGAATGTCATGAATGTAAAGGTTGTGGACACTACAAAAATGAATGTCCTAACACTCTTAGGAAGAAAAGCATGATTGCTACTGATTTTACTGAGGATGTCAATGATTCTGAGTCAACTAAACCTGTTCCATCCTTATTTACCCATGTTGTTTTGGATGACGATGTCCATGTTGATAGCCTTGAAACCAACATCGTGCGCTTGAATGTTGAAACTACTAATTACTAGAAGGAGTACGAGCTGCTGAGTGTTGAGCACCAGCAACTGTTTGTCAGTTGGGGAAAACAGGTACTCAAGGTCAAGGATCTCGTGAAAGAAGTAGAGAAATTAACCAAAGAAAAGGCTGATCAGACTGACATAATTATTCAATTGGAAACATCGCTCACCAAGAAGGATGCTGAGCTAGAAAAGGTGAGAACCGAGCTGATAAAGGTCCAAGGAACCATATCAAATCTGAACAAAGGCATGGAAAAGCTTGATGAAATCTTATAGATAAGCTTCCCAGAAACCTCGAAGCATGGAATTGGATTTAAACCGATTCAGCCGTCACATTCCTCAAGTCAAGAGCAGAAATCACCCAAGAGGCACAAGAAGAGAAGAAGACAGTTTGTGTGCCATCATTGTGGTGAACCACGGCACATTAGGCCTTTTTTCTGGAAGATCATAGGCGAGAGAAGGCATTTTCAGAGAACTAATGCGGCTGCTAAATCCAATGTTGATTTCCGTCATACCAACACCAGGTTCAAACAAGTGTGGGTCAAGAAAAATAACGTGAAGTGTAACATGATCCATACCTCCCTGAAGTTCCACGTCCCTGGAGCCTGGTATTTTGACAGTGGTTGCTCCAAGCATATGACTGGGTCAGAAGAGCTACTTTCCAACATTGTCAGATTTCGAGGTGGAAAAGTAAAGTATGGTGGAAGCGCAAATAGACAAATTGTTGGCCAAGGATCTCTCCATGTTCCCGGCATTGTAACTCTTGAAAATGTGCTGCTGGTAGAAGGACTTACTGCAAATTTGATTATCATAAGTCAATTGTGTGACGTCGGTTTTAGTGTCAAATTCAACTGAGAAAAGTGTGAAGTCTATGAGGAGAATGGACCATGTATTCTCACTGGTCAAAGGACTTCAAATAATTGCTACCAAATCCAAAGTGATGCTTTTTGCAGACTGTCCCAATTAAGTGATGCTGAGTTATGGCATCAAAAGTTTGGACACGTGAATTACAAGATGATGGACAGGTTGGCCAAAGAAGAAGCTGTGAGTGGGTTGCCTAAACTCAACACCAAGATTATTCCTGTGTGCGAGGCATGCCAGAAAGGAATGCATGTAAGAGTGCCACATCCAGTCCAGCAAAGTCTCACTACATCTTCATGCTTTGAACTTCTACATATGAATCCCATGGGACCACTTGAGGTTGAGAGCCTTGGTGGTAAGAGGTATGTGTTAGTTATTGTTGATGATTTTTCTAGATTCACGTGGGTAGAATTTCTAAAAGAAAAATCTGATAATTTTGAGGCTTTCAAAAAACTTGCAAAGAAGCTGTGTGTAAGGTTTAATGTGAACATTGGTAGGATTAGAACTGGTCACGGAAAAGAGTTTGAAAATGCATCGTGCTCTAAATACTGCACTTCGGAGGGCATAAGTCATGAATTTTCTTCACCTATTACTCTACAACAAAATGGCATAGCCGAACGCAAAAATAGGACTCTTGCTGAAATGACTAGAACTATGCTCATTTCTAATAGCATAGCAAAACGCTTTTGGGCTGAAGTAATGAACACTGCATGTCATATTACAAATAGGGCTTATTTTAGACCAGGGTCATGTGCTACTTCCTATGAGTTGTTGATGGGTAAAAAACCGAACTTGAGTTATTTTCATGTATTTGGATGTATTTTCTATGTGCTCAACGATAGAAATCATCTAGCTAAACTGGACTCAAAGAGTGATAAGTGCATTTTCATGGGTTACTCATAAAATAGTCATGCATATAGGTTGTTTAACCTTAGAACTCGAAGCATGTTTGAGTCAGTAAATGTCAAGTTCGATGATCTAACGAGTGGAGTAAAACCTACCGAGGATAATGATCTGGTTTATGATCAAAATCCTCAAGGAAATGTCACTCCTACTTCAGATGATAGTGCAGGTTTTGAGAACAGAGATGCAGGTGCTGAATCCAGAGAGTTGAGAGATGTTGATACCAATGTTGATACCGGGATACCAACAATAGAACCAACATCAAGCCAAGCTGCCGCAGATTCAGAAGACGAAGATCCAGCTGATCCCATTGATCTTCTTCAGAGAGATATCCCATCCAGGATTCAGAAAAACCACCCCGTGGGCCAAATTATCGGTGATTTAAATGAAAGGAGTACAAGACGGAGACAGATAAATTTTAAGGAGATGGTCAGGTACGTATGTCTGTCTACTAATTATTCTAAGATTCGTGAGTCTTTGTACCTTTCTAAAATAGAGCCCAAGCGAGTGGAGGATGCGCTCAAGGATGAGTTCTGGATTTGGGCAATGCAAGAAGAGATGGACCAGTTCGCCAAAAATGATGTTTGGGATGTAGTGCCACGACCAGAAAATTCCCACGTGACGGGAACAAAGTGGATATTGAAGAACAAGACTGATGAAGCAGGCAACATTGTGAGGAACAAAGCTCGAATGGTTGCACAAAGGTATACGCAAATTGAAGGGATCAATTTTGATGAAACATTGGCCCCTGTTGCTCGCATTGAGTCGATTAGACTTTTTCTTTCTGTTGCTTGTCATATGAAGATTTCATTGCATCAAATGGACATTAAGAGTTCTTTTTTAAATGGAGTCTTGAGTGAAGAAGTACATGTTGAGCAACCTAAAGGATTTGTGGATCCTCAAAAATCAAATTTTGTTTTAAAACTGAAAAAGGCTCTTTATGGTTTAAAACAAGCCCCTAGAGCTTGGTATGAAAGGCTAACTCAACATTTGCTTTATTTGAACTTTAGACGAGGGGAAGTTGACAAAACTTTGTTCCTTCTTAAATCCAATAAGCACATCTTAATCGTTCAAATTTATCTGGATGATATTATTTTTGGATCCACTAACGAGTAGATGGTCAAGGAGTTTGTTACTCGAATGTCCGATACATTCGAGATGATTATGGAAGGTAACCTCTCATACTTTCTTGGTTTACAAATCAAACAGCTTAATGACGGTATTTTCCTTTCCCAGGCTAAATATGCTAAGAACTTAGTTAAAAAGTTTGGTTTAGAAAGTGAAACTCACAAGAAAACACCACTGGGAAAAACTGTGAAACTGTCGAGAGACGATGTTGGTAAGGGTATTGATAAAACCATGTATAGAAGTATGATAGGGAGTTTGTTGTATTTGACAGCAAGTAAACCAGATATTATGTATAGTGTGTGCTTATGTGCTAGATATCAGTCTAATCCAAAAGAGTCACACTTAAAAGCAGTTAAAAGAATAATTAGGTACATTGCTTGTACAACTGAACTAGGTGTGTGGTACACAAAAGATACTGGTACTGAACTTGTAGGGTACACTGATTCGGATTGGGCTGGGGATATGGTAGATAGAAAGAGTACTACTGGGGGGTGTTTTTTTCTGGGTAACAATTTAATCTTTTGGTACAGCAAGAAGCAAAATTGTATTTCTCTTTCTACAGCTGAAGCCGAGTACATTGCAGCTGGAAGTGCGTGCAAACAATTACTGTGGATGAACCAGATGATAGAGGACTACGGTGTGCACAGTAGCATCTTGACTGTGCTGTGTGACAATTCCAGTGCCATTGACATCTCCAAAAATCTAGTCCAGCATTCTCGAATGAAACACATTGACATAAGGTACTACTTTATTCGAGACCTAGTTGAGAGGAAGATTGTTAGCCTTGAGCATATTGGAACAAATAATCATCTTGCTGACATCTTCACTAAGCCATTAGATTTCGAAACCTTTTCTCGTTTGAGGAGAGATCTCGGTATGTGCATTGTCTGAACCAATGTTGGTTTGTGATGCAGTGACACCCTATATCAACATCAGTCACAACATCTGTATACTTTTTCATGCATTTTTATCTTTCTTTTCATACATAATTCTAATGCATTGAGTTTGATTGAAAGTAAAATAAGGTCTTGTGTTACAATAAAAGTGATGACAAAAAGAACCAACCTCTTCAATTAGGTGATTGTGGGATTTGCCCGCAGAAACTGGTTTTCTCCCAGGTCCAAAAACAAGAGGTTTTTAACAGCATTTGCTGAAGATTAAAAGATTCAAATCCCTTCAGGGATGAAGAAAATCTGGATACAAAATGATCCAATCTTTAAATATCACCTTTTTGAGAGATTTTGACGTAGTCATTAACTTGGGTTAAGGGGTAAGTTTCTATTGACTTCACTTAAGGCAATGTTGGTTTATAATGTTGTCAGTAATAAAAAGCAATATTGGATCAAGTCACTGAAATCTTAATATGTTTTTTTTTGTATATTCTTTTAGGTCATGTTTTTTAGGCATCCCGTAGGACATTCATACTTTGTGAAGATGCCATCTTGTTGTGCGTTTTGTTACTTGTGTTCTTGTCTTTCGAGAAATCTCTTAATTTTGTTTTGAATCGAGCTAACTAAGTGTTTCAGTGGAGTTAAAATCGGACGGTTGGACAGGTAATGACGAGGTGAATTTGGTGAGTCAAAAATTAACATTGCACAAGATTGGTACTAGAGCTGATGGTTCATTAAATCCAGCTTTGTATTTTCGGTTGATTTTGTAACTAAAGTTGTGTAATTTTATTTTTAAAAAAAGAGATAATGGTGTGGTGTAGTGGGTTTGATCACGTTTTGATCACGGTGCCTACATTAAGGGGGAGTAGTGTTTTTTTTCTAAAGGAAACAAAATCTGAATTGGGGTCAAAAATCTGTTGGGTAGTAAAATTAGGGATTTTCCATTTATTTTCTTGCTTTCTCTCTCCTTAGGCAACTGTCACTTTTTGGAAGCTTAAAAATCTGAAAACTTTTTACCTTTTGATCATTACCCTCTGCCACTTGAACTCTCCAGCCTTCATATCTCTCTCCAATTCTCTCGATTTTTTGTTTTTCTCTTGTACTTTTGAGAATTTGAAGGATGAGAAACTCGACGCCGCCTTCGTCTGTTCCAGAATTGCCGATAGAACTCCGCCGCACCGGCGAACAGGTCCTTGCACCCTATGTGCGAGTTGGTGGCCTGGATATACGCGTCGAAATCGGTGGTGGTTCCTCTTCCAACCCACCACCGGTAACAAAATCACCGCCTCGCTCGCCGGCGCACGATTCTCATGCTGCCTTTCCAATTCCGCCGCCGATTGACGCCACGCCTTTAGCGCAAGTGTTCCCAAGACAGCCCGGGAATGAAATTGATGTTGATGATCCCCCCAATTTGGCGTTTGTTGCTGAAACTTTTGTGCACGTGGGGAATCTCACCTTGAAAAGATCGAGGCGCCTGCGCAATATTCCACCCGGTTTTGTGACGCCCGCAGTACCGAAGAGCAAGGCGGGGCCGCACCGCAATGTGCCGATTGAGCATATGAACCTCATGGAGGATGTCACTGTGATGTCCGACCCTGATGATGAAGATTTTGTTCCTGTTGCTCCGGTTGAAGGGTTCGAGCCGCCGCTTTCATCTGCCCGAGTCTGCCGGAGAAGAAGTTTACTCGCCGGAAATAGCTTGTGAGGAAGGCCGACAGGAAACCTAGACCAGCTAAAGTCAAGGTTTCTCCTGGCTCCATTGTCACTGAGTATTCAACCTCTCCCTACACTATTTTGGATTTTATCACCGGCGAAGTCAACAGCTCCGCCAAACCGCCTGCCGATGTTCCTCCTTCGTCTCCGGTTCATGAGGATCAACCTGCGTTTGATCCAGATTTGTTTGAGTATTCCCCTGATTCCTCGTTTGAAGTGCCACTTCGAGATGTTCTCAATGCTTGCAAGAAGGACAAGAAGAAAAAGAAAGTTGTTGTGGAGGACGATGTTGCTACTCATGTTGGTTCCCCCATTCCAACATCACATCATTCGCCGTTTGTTTCGTCCTCCAGCGCTGCCTCTGTTCCGATTGCTTCTCGTTCTCCCACGCCAGCTTCTTCCGACGCCTCTGATCACTCCCAGTCCTCCACAGACATTCCTACTCCGGTCCTTGAGAAGTTTCTGTGAAGTTTCTGACTGCTGAAGCTGCTAATTTGTTTGATGAGTACCGGACCCGATACATGATTGCAGAGCGCCATGTCCCTGTTGAGTTGTTTGAGAGGCACAATTTGATTGCCTACTTCTAGCACAAAGGTATGTATTCCACAGTTTCCACTGCCATACCATTTGTTCGGGATATTGTGGTTGAGTTTTATGCAAATTTGTTGTCGTCTATTGTCGATTCAAACTCTGTGAACTATGGCAAAGTTTTTGTGCGTGGTCAAGTGTTTAGTTTCACCCCTGATTTAATTGATGCATTATTTGGCACTGAGCCATATCGGGGTGATTCTACTGTGGATAATATGGATGAAGTTATTTCTTTTTTGTCGGGTGGTATGGTGCATACATGGTTTGAACAGTTGCCGAGCACTAGGCTCTCTTCTCTCTACTCTATCTTGCACAAGGTGGCCATTTGCAACTGGGTCCCCTCCAAGAACACGACGTGTGTTACGCGGCCTCAGGCCCAGTTCTTGTTTAGGCTTGGGATGGGAATTCAGTTTAGTTTTGGCCAGCATGTTTTTGACACCATTGCTAAGTTTGCCACCACGAAGTCTGCGACCTCGTTGTATTTTCCTTCTTTGATTTTCAGCTTGCTCAAGAACCAGGGTTTGGCACTTCATCCCGATGATGTGCTCACGGGTGAAGCTGATTGGTTTGCTTTGAGAGGTCAGCATGTTACCGGTGCCAGAGTCATTGATCTTCCTTGGAAGGAGCCGCTTCACGCCGATGTTAGTAGTGGTGTTAGGACGGCTGATCCCAACATGGTTCGTATTTCTGCACAGGTTCTTCGTGCACATGTGGCTTCCATTGATTTGCAGATGACTCAGCAGAAGGCTCTTCGTAGCTCTCTCTTGAAGGCC
Source organism: Phtheirospermum japonicum (assembly GCA_014905375.1). Lineage (NCBI taxonomy): Eukaryota > Viridiplantae > Streptophyta > Magnoliopsida > Lamiales > Orobanchaceae > Phtheirospermum > Phtheirospermum japonicum. Next base: position 1,133,715 of record BMAC01000088.1, read on the forward strand.
CTTTCGCTTTCCGGTCAAAAAGGGGGAGAGGATGATGCTGCTGAAGATGTTGATGACGCTGCTGAAGATGTTGATGCTGACGATGCTGCTGGAGATAATGTTGATGGAGGAGATGCTGTTGCTGCCGAAGCCTTGGCTAGTCTTGCTCAGGAAAGGCGAAGGAAGAGAATTCGCTCGCGCAATAAGGCTTTGAGGAAAATGATGAAGATGTAGAAGGGGAAGCGTAGAGATAGGGGTGAAGGAACTTCGACATCCCCTTGTCGTTCGAAGAGGGTTCGAAGTCAATAAGTTCCTTTATTTTGATTTGTTTGAATTTTTAACAACATTGGGTGTTTTGTTTAGGGCGAGTTTTCTAACTTAGGGGGAGTTAGTATTTTTTTTTCATTTGAGTTTGCGTCGTAGTGTTTTGTCCAGAAAGGCAAAAGAGGGAGATTGTTGAGGAATTTATTCTTGGCAATAATTCCTATTTTGTTATTTGCCTTTCTTAGGCACAAAATTAATTAGGAACTCTAGATTGTGTTTCCTAGTTTATTTATAGGATTTTATCGTCCTAGATTGTGTTTAGACTTTAGTATGTTTATTTACCAAGTTATAATCCTAGGATTGTCTATTTAAGACAAAGGATTACTAAGCTTGGAATGAAGACTTTTTTACGCACGGGATTTTTGCAAGGACGACGCAAGACGCAAGATGCACGAGCAAGAAAGAAAACACGAAAAACTACTTGGAGTCATTGTTCGATATTGACAAGTTATTTGAAGTTACGTGACCAACGGAGAAGAGCTTGATTAACCTAGGTGACAAGTATTTAGTATCATGTGTTTTGATACTTTAGTTTTCATATATAACTTAATATGTTTGTATTGATCGAAAAACAAAGAAGTAATATAGTTTTCGGGTTTGTACACCCAAGTTCACAAGTACTTTTACTTGTGAACTGAATTTGTTTTAATCGTGTTCTTAAATTTATTTTCCGCTGCATATTGTTTATTTTACTCTGGTTGATGTTGTTAGTCAGTGTTGCCTAACATTGATAACAACATCATAAATCTGAGACTTATTTTCAAAACCATAGACCTTCAAATTTTACAAGTGAGTTTTTCTTTCCACCTTTACACATTTTTGGTACTTTTAACATCTATAAATAATTGGTCTGCTTAAGTTGATATATTCTCCTTGGGATTTGCTTATTTATTGATCATTATCATTTGTTCTTGCAGAAGTGCAATTTGTATAATTCCCAGCCAAGCTCATCTGGGAATGAAGCTGAATTGAATGAAATAAGAGAAGCAATCCAACAACTTCTAAGATGGGGATGGAAATACAAAAAAAAAAAAAACCTTGAAGAACAAGCTGCCCAACTTCATATATTAATCTTTTTCTTGATTTTACTTAAATTATACGCTTTTCGTTTCAAATGGACTGCATTTGAGTAGACTTTGACTGTGTCTCAGATTTTATTGGACTTTGGAGTATTTTTTGATGATATAATTAATATAATCACAATATTTATTATTAGTGGTTTTGGTGTATTCTTGCTTTTATTTCATTTTTTTAAATCTTTAAACTTTTTAGAAGGTAACTTTGGTATAACCGTTTTAGAAAGTAGACTTTCTAGAACTGTAACTTTCCAGATCGGTTTTTCGAAACATGTTCTGGAATGTTATACTTTTCAGAACGTCTTTCTAAAAACCATTCTGGAAAGTATAACTTTCCAGATCGTTATTTTATAAAATACCGTTCTGGAAAGTATCACTTTCTAGAATGCCTTTTTGAAAATACCATTCTAGAAAGTGTCACATACCAGAACAGTATTTTCGAAAAGACATTTTGGAAAGTGGCGGATCAACATGGGATGGTACTGTTCTAAAACAGAAAACTTATTTTCTAGAACGCCTTTTTTTACCCTTCTAGAAAGTCTGCCAATCCAAAACGGTAAAAAAAAGGCGTTCTGGAAAGTACAAACTTTCTAGAACTATGTCACTACAGAAGGCACAAAAGGCGTTCTGAATAGGCAGATTTATCCTTCTGGATATGTAGTTTCTGCACTAGTGGTGACTACATATCATGGTTGCAAGATTAATGGATACAGGTTTCACACAGTTGCATACGGATCAAATAGATCAACTTCAAGTACTGGCATCTGTATAAAAGGAACAAACTACGGGGATGATGAGTATGATTCGTCTCATAGAAGTTGTTAGACTGAACTATACTAGCTTGCCTTACAAGAGCACACTCATATTCAATTGTGAGTGGTTTGATCCAACACCCGCAGACAAAAAAGTTCATCCTCAGTATAATCTTGTCGATGTCAATTATAAGCGTAGATTCAATCGCTATGAGCCGTTTGTACTTGCTGCCCAAGCTGTTCAATTTTACTATTGCCCGTATCCAAGTTTGAAATGAGATAAGGTGGATTGGTTGGCAACGTAAAAAGTTAAGGCGAGATCAAAAATAGATTTTATCGAGCCTATGATGCCTAATCAATCCTTTCAAGAGGACCATATAGAAATGCATAATTCAATACAATTGGAGGATAGAGATTTCCAATTACACGTCAACCTTATTATCGGTGAGTCGGATGAACTTGTCGATGAGGCAGAAGATGAGTTCCTAACCGATGATGAAGATACGGACGAAGATGAGTTTGATGATAATGTAGACAGTGAAAGTGTCAGTTCAGGTTAATTATAAAACTAATATATGCATATATAGTTAAAATTTAATTCGATTGATAGAATTTGTTAAATTTTTCCAATATAATTGTGCTTAAATTTTAATTTTTTTCAGATGAGAGGTAGATGTCGTGGACGTTCTTCTCTAAGCCCATGTTCAGGCCGTGCTTCTCTTGGTTCATCATCCTCGTCATATGATGGACATATCGCTAGGGACCCTGCCGATCGTTCCAGCTACCCCGTCCGAGGCCAGTACATCGAGAGGACTCAAGCCACCACGTCCTGTTATGATCGAGATCTTTGTCGTCTCCCGAGGTAAGTAACTTTTAATTTATAAGTAATTAATTCTTTATTTCAATATACTGTCCTAATATACTCTATATTGTACCAGGTACACTAATGTTCCTGCTCTTACTCCTGTTGCACCTGCCCTTGATGATGATGATGATGCGGTTTAGTAGATTTAGAAATGAACAATATTTATATTTGGTACTTTATTGATGTTTTATACATTATACAATTAAATTATTAATTAATTATTATTTTTTTGGGAAATACAAATTAGTTTTCGTTTTGAATTATTAATATGTGAAATAAATACAGTTAAAAATTTGAAATGAAATAAAAAAATAAAATAAAACTTTAAATTTTAAAATGCTGACGGGGGAACCCGTTAGCGTCATTTGAACATGCTGACGGCACGAACCCATCAGTATAATCCCATTTATCCTGATGGGCAAAAATCGCCAGCGTTTGCTGACGGGCAATACTTTATTAAATATTGACGGGTCTCAGGTCATGGCGGGATGGATTTGCTAACGGGTAAAATCCGTCAACATTCCATCAGAAAATACTGACAGGTCCATTAATATCGTCAGCAAATAATTTATTGACACTAATAATGCTGACGGGTTACGCCCGTCAGCATTTAACTTTTTCTTTTTTGTAGTGTAAACTAGTATATGTATATATTAAAACCCACTAGTTTAACACTCGTGTATTATACGAGATTATCAAAAGAAAATATAAATAATATTTATGATAATTATAGAGTTTTAAATTTAAAATAAAAATTTAAAATGATGTATTCTTAATATGTGCCTTGTAAATGTCTATTAATCAATTAGTTATTATTATTAAATAATTCTATATTTTAATGTTTATATTAAATTCACTATTAATTTTATTTACATACTTAAGAATTTCAAAATATATCTGATTCTCACCCGTGTCTAATCTCTATTAATTAATTATTATTATGTAATTTGATATTTGACATTTAGATTAAATTTATTAGTAATTATTAATTATATACTTAAAGAAATTCAAGAGATATCGTACTCTCAACCCGTGTCGCATTGTAGTGGTGTCTAATTAATATTAATTAATTATTATTATATAATCTTATATTTGTATGTTTAGATTGAATTCATTTCTAATACTTCAATTATTGAAAATAACTCGTAATTGACCTATATAGAATATTTAAATTGAAAAAATAAAATTATTTTAACTTTTATTATTAATACAACCTATTTAATTATTTTCATAATTAAGTTTTTTGGTAATTAAAACTATTTAACATGCAATTTGCCTTTCAATTAAAGCAATTGATTTATATTTTCTTTACAAATTATTTATGACTTATTTATATTCTTATAGTAGAAAAATAAAAGAAAAATATTAAGGTAGGTGAAATCCAAAAAAAGAGATTAAATTAGACAAGATATAATAAAAAAATATTAAATTAAAAATATAAGCAAACGAAGTACCATAATTTTTTATTTATTAAGCAAATACGAAACAACCACATAAATTTGAAGAATTTCTCATTAATATTAATATATAAGGTGATATTATTTTTTATTTAAAATGTAATATTTTAAGTTAACAAGTTAATTAATCAGTTATGCTAGTTTTTGTATCTCTCTATATATAATCAAAATATTCGAAGCTCGAATAACCGTAGACTCTGTAAACTTCGTGAGTCTAATTCGACTAATAATCTAACAAACTCAAATTTTCAAACTCCACCTTTATCAATGCTCTTTTCACAGCTTTACAAGCTGGTGTGAAAAGGGGGACCGATAAATACATGGGATTTGGGAAGGGGTTTATTGATGCGGTAGAGGCCAAGGACTCCTGATGCATATCATAATTCGTGGGACGGCAGGCCCGCTGCTGCCTCCCACTCTCTCTCTCTCTCTCTCTCACTTTTTTTCCCTTTTATTTTCTTGTTTTCTCGTTTCTTATTTCTTTTTCCTTTTTTCCCTTTTCTTTTTTCTTTTCATGTCCTTTTTAATGTTAATCTCTTGTATTAATTGTACTAGGATTACACCTGTGCGTTTCACGGAGAGGTAATTTGAAGGTTTAATTATCAATTTTTTTAATATTATTTTTATGTTGATAATATAATAAATAAGTGGTTACACTAATTTAAACTAAAATAGAATAAGGTAAAGGTTAAAATAATAAATTCAAGAATTAAATATTAAATAGAGCATGGTTAATAAAACTATTATTAATAAGAAATTTGTATTTTACAAAATATGAAATACTTTCTTGTACACAACATTCGTAGTTTTTTTCTACGTCTATTTTCATCATCGCAAATCAAAATCTTTGAACCTTTTCGGTTGGTCACCCTTGATATTGCAACATACAGTTGACCATGAATGAAATAGGTTTTTAAAAGAAAAGTCCTACGTGGGATAGAGATTGGCCTTGACTTTTATTAATTATCATTGCATATGATAGAATAACTGAAAATTGACTTCGTTGAAACTTAAAAGGAAACCTAGGATCCGATGGTGTTACGGTCATTCGTGGGATCCCGCGTTACTTCCTTAGAGAATTGTTGCCTCCAAAACATGATCACCTGATTTCGTAACTACCAATCTAGTTCCATTGCACAAACCAAGTGAATGATCAATATTTCTCAACAACATGATTGGAGAACCAACTTTCAATTGTAGCTCATGATTCGCCAACCCAGAACACTTGATTGTGTTTAAAAACTCGAGTGAGTGGACATCTTGCGAAATGTCGACACTTGCATCATATTTTCACGCACTATCTGAGCTCAAATATATCTTACATTCCCCTTCATTCAATGAAGTCAAATATTCATTGATTAAATTGAATAAATCAAGTGTTGGTGCAAGAATAGCTCGGCCCTCTAAATAAACAGAACATTCTGCATTCGTTCCGAAATATGAATAAGTGCTGGCCACAATTGATGCAATAGGGTCACCATCATCTAACAACAGTAAATCATCTGGGATGTCGATTCAACGATGCCATCATTTGATCCTCCAACCGTTCCATATCCAATGCTATTTATCCATTTAGAAAACTCTTTCAATTCAATCGAATCGGGGTCTGAGCTGAGATTCTGAAGCCTCATATTCTTTGTCAATATCAGAACCTTACAATGTCTCCATAAGTGAGAAGAATTGATGGTTGCATATACTATGTCTAGCCTAGTACCTTTAGAACCACCAGAAGCATGTGACGGAAATCTCCACCAAGTACAACAGTTTTACCTCCGAATAGAATATCTCTAACCTTTGGATTCTTGAATCCCATATTATCTTTCAATGTTTTGTCTAAAGTTTCAAAATAATGTTTGTGCATCATCGGAGCTTCATCCCAAATTATTAGTTGTGCATGCACCATTAATTCTGCAAGAGGGGTCCCCTGAAAAATCCCACACGATGATTCTTCATGGAGATTGAATGGAACTTTAAACTTAGAATGACCAGTTCTTCCTTTTGGAAGAAGAAAAGAAGCTATGCTTCTAGATGCTACATTTAATACAATCCCACCATTAGATCTTACGGCTGCAGAAAGAGTCTTCCAAATAAAAGTTTTTCCAGTTCCTCCATATCCATAAACAATGAATAAGCCCCCATTTATTAGAGAAATAGATTTCATGACCTCGACATATACATGTTTTTTATCTTTATTCAGATTTTGGAATAATTCAGCGTGTTCTTTAATGAGGGCATCAAAGTTATAATCCAATTTCTCAGCAATAAATTTATTGAAAAAAATATTAGAGTCGACTTCAGTTGGAATTGGCATTGGAGAAAAATTCTTTAAGCTCTTCCCTATGCTCTGCAACAACTTGTCCACTTCAAGTAAAGCAAGTTTTGAATTTCAGAATCACTCATTTTCAAATCTATACAAATCCTTTTTAAAAATAATTATCCTTTCACTAATTTCTATGAAATAATATATAAAAGAATATTATCAAAAAACCATGGATATAATTGAAAATTATTAATTAATACCTTTGTTATTTCTCAAGTTTTGTTGTTTGTATAAAATCTCATCTAATAAATATTTCCAACATTTTTTCCAAACTTTTTCCGGTCAAGATATATATTTGGACGCAAGAAATGTCATGAATAAGGACCTAATAGAATGTGCAGATCCCCAATAACTTGCTTTTTAGATGCCATTGATATATTCTCTATCATCATCCAGTAGCCCAACTGAGTAGCACGCATCACGATATGTATCATGTTGCTTTTCATTCGCTTTTCTCAAATCATCATGATATTGTGATCCTCGAACAACATTGAGAAAGCACCGAGCATAATAGTAATCACCAGAACCTGGGGGAACATAATATAACCGAGCAATTTGCAATCTTTGTTTTCTAGGAGTCCACTCATTCTTTTTGAGTTCCAAACAAAATACTGAGGAAACTCAGTAAACAACAAATTTCGAGCATCAGGATATTTCTTGTTAGCCTCAAACCAATCCAAAAATATTTTATGAAGTGTTGACTGACGTTTCATCACATCGTCCAATTAGTCATTATCATTATATAATACTCCTTACTCCCTTGGAAGATGAAAACTCAAACGTAGGATGGAAGGGTTTTTATACTGAATTTCATACCCAAAGATTCTCCAAGCTGCTTGACATGGAGAAATGTGACGACAATCGTAATACATGTCGATTTCATCAATTTCTGGCTTCCGCCCATCATTGTTACCACTTTGGTAAAATATTTTTGTGACCCTATCATTTCCCTTGTCCACATATTTGAACGTATATTTGATAGATCTAGACTAATTACACCATTCAACGTTCATGTGTGCTCCATACTTTAGCAATAAATAACGATTATGTGGCACAACCCACTTATTATCTAGGAGAACACCATTTTTTGTTACTGTTTGACCAGTATTTCTATATCTGTACACCGGGTAACCATCATAGTCAACAGTAGTAGATTCAGCTAACCTCTTTAGATAATATTTTGAGCATTTCCCATCAACCATGCAAGGAGAATATTTTTTTCAAATGCCCACAAGGCCCATTTATCATCAACTCTGAAACTGTTGCATAATACCTTGGATCTTCCTCTTCATCCGGAATCTCAGCTGAAATGATTCGATCAATACTGCTTGCATTAAGGTATTTATCTTTTTTTGATAGAAATAGAAGAATGTGGGCATGAGGAAGACCTCACTTCTGGAACTCCAAAGTGTAAATAACTACATAAGATAAAAAGTTAAAAAAATGAACAACACATTAATAAACAACAAATTGATTATGTATAGAAGTTATTTTGAAATAAATAATTTTAATAAATTTATGTTTTGATATGCTCACCAGAAACTATATTTTAAAATATTTAGTTGTCATGTAAATCTCTAATTAAGCCGTCCAACATCATTTTGAATATTCTTAAAACTATATCAGGATGATCTTCTAGCTTAAGATTCATGCTCTCGACAAACCGTACAATCTCTAGCTTATTGGATTGCACGTGAATGTTATGAACAAATCTGGATATCCAGCCCATTGAAAAATTATCATAGCATCTTGGTAATTCCGAATCATATACTATGCACCACTGGTAAATGTCAAAACAAAACTATTACCCACGCTGCAACCATTTGTTTCACTGCATACTACTGCATCAACAATTTCATTATACATCTCACTTCGCAACTCTTTTTGATGGGTTCTGACATACCATAATTTTGCAGATTCAATCATGGTATATCCATCAACTATGAGATGTTGTGTAAGCCTTTTTGCAAGAGGGGATAGTAGGTAACTCAGTTAACCTTTCATGCAATCGGTGCGAGAAGAACTCCCTTTGCCTCACATAATTTCTTCCATTTCCTATCGGTTTTCGATGGTCAGCAAAAGGTATATCTTGCCTATAATTATATTCACCGTGAGGAAATAATAATGGATACTATAGATCAAGGTAAGACGGATGTAACTCATTGATACTTTTCAATTTGCCAGATTTTCTTTCTAATATAATATCCCTATCACCCATATATTTTCCAAAATCACCAACAACTAAGATGGCAAGTTCATCGGCTTCGGGTAGATTATGCGTTCTTACATATGTACCTCTTCTCCCAATAAGGCGTAACTTCATTTCGATAACACCATCTTCAGGAAACTTGTCCTTGAAACTTCTAAATGACTTAACCAAATTATTTTCCCTATCTAACATGGATTTGAGTTCAACAACAATTTTGGTATGTAGAGAATTATTTTCATTGCCTTTTCTGCATAAATAAAATACAAATACTCTAAAAAGAAATATATTAGTTTAAATTACCAATGATAATTTATGAAATTGAAAATCATACCTAACTGAATTAATTCGATTTTGAATATCGTTTGTAGTATCGTATATATAAAGTTGTGAAAACTTCGGTGTAGAACTTTCTTCTGGCATTAAACTCCCTATTAGATAATAGTTTTGGTCGTGCATACGGAATATAGGTGGCGAATTTTCCAGTGCTCATACTGGAATCAATTTTTTTCACCCATCGAAGTAAAAGAAAACATGTTGTTATATGATCGAATATTCTCTAAAATATGTATTCTTTTATCGCTAAACCGAATATTAGATCATACAAGACTTGTGGTGGCTTCTTCAAAGCAAGCAACACGATCTTTTCCTTGTCACAATATGTAGAGTACACCGGGTTCGTAGTTTCAACACTTGGCTTCAATTTCTCTCCATACCAAAAATATGCTAAACAATGTCCACATATGAAAGTAGAATCACCAATATCCCAATAAACTATTCGATAATAAATTTAGACAAATGAAGGTTTCATTGAAATCAATAAACTATATATATATATATATATATACTAGTTTAATACCCGTGTATTACACGTGGTTTATCAAATGATAAATATAAAATATATTTGCAACAATTACAAATTTTTATGTAAAATGAGAAATTCAAATGATGTATTCTCAACTCTTGTCTTGCACATGTCTATTCGTTAATAATTTATTTACATACTTATAAAAATTCAAAAGAAATCACATTCTAAACCCGTGCCTAATTTCTACTTATTAATTATTATTACGTTATTTTTTATTTTAATGTTTAGATTAAATTCGTTAATAATATTACTTACATACTTTGAAAATATAAACGGATGTCATACTGTCAACTCGTGTCGTATTGTATCGATATCTAATCAATATTTAATAATAACGGGGAAACCCGCATAAAACTGAGTTTGAAAAAATGTAAAATATAACCCGCGTGTTACATGTGAATATGTGATATAAAATATTAAATTTATAAGACACTGATAATTCTATAATATACAACACCCGCGTGTTACATGTGAATATGTGATATAAAATATTAAATTTATAAGACACTGATAATTCTATTAAAAAAATATCGTGCATCTAACTTGTAGTGTATGTAATGTTATTTTAACTTTTTTTTCTGCGTAAAATACTAATTTGTTTGTGCAAATATATAATATATATGTATTAATGCATTATATTTGAATTAGATAAAAAGATTTAGAATATAAATGTAAATATACAACACCTGCGTGTTACATGTGAATATGTGATATAAAATATTAAATCCATAAGACACTAATAATTCTATTGAAAAAATATCGTGCATCTAACATGTAGTATATATACATATATATATATATATATATA